>OZ018332.1:33259474-33766974 GCA_963969495.1 Ceratothoa steindachneri
AGGCGAAGGCCGGTGTGGTGGATTGAATCCACCTTCCGCAATAAACGCTCGGCTGCGGATGCATAAAACTCGCATCCGTAGTCGAGCTTCGAGCGAACAAAGGATCGATAAAAAAGTAAGGCGGTAGCCCTATCAGCGCCCCAAGCGCTGAACGTCACGGAACGGAGAATGTCCATGGCGCGGGTACAAGAGACCCTAAGGCTGCGAATATGAGCCTCCCAGGTGAGGCGTCGGTCGAATACAAGACCAAGGAAACGGTGCGACTCAACCACATCCAGGCGTTCCCCATTAAGAAACAAATCTGGGTCAGGGTGAAGCCGTGGATGGCGGCAGAAGTGCACCACCTTAGTCTTGGCCAAAGAAAACCGAAACCTGTGCGCTTCGGCATAGCGAGAGACGCGGTTCAATGCCTGTTGAAGTCGACGCTCCAGAGTTGGCATCTGGGCCGCGCCAAAAGAGATCGAAAGGTCGTCCACGTAGAGCGTAGCGAGAACATCTTCTGGCAGCACCGAGGTGATGCCGTTGATGCTCAGGGCGAAGAGTGTGACACTGAGGACACTTCCCTGCGGGACACCCTCTTCCTGCTCCTTTGGGCCGGAGAGGGCTCCCTTCACCCGTACGCGGAATCGACGATCTAGCAAAAATTCAGATATAAAAATTGGGAGGCGTCCCCTCGCCCCCATCGTGTGGAGAGTCTCCATGATACCGTATCGCCATGCGGTATCATAGGCCTTCACCAGATCCAAAAACACCGTGGCGTAGTGCTGTCTATGAAGGAAAGCCTCGCAGACGGCACTTTCCAGTCGGGGCAGATTATTTTTTTTTTTTTTAAGAGCTCATCTGGCGACTGCCTACTTGGGCATTAGTCGCCGTATTAAAACTGGCCTAGTTCTAGGCTACTTTAAAATGAAATTAAAGAGAGAAAAAAAAAAGAAAAAAACAACACCCCAAAAGGGGGAAAGGAAGCAAGCTGGTGTGTCGGGGAGAGGTCCCCCCGGCGCAGGAGCGTGCAACTAAAGAAAAACAAAAACTAACAAAAAACAAAAAATGCAAAAAAAACAACAACAAAAAACAAAACAAACAAACCTTTCTTAAATAATAGGGAGAAGGCCGGCCTCCCCCAAGAAGTCAACAAGTCCACAAGTCAGTGTGCACGAATCTGTCCCGAGCACATGGGACAGGCGTTAGCGACCCCGCCCATCCCGGTACTGGGACAGGTATCGTGCGCGAAGATCACCCAGACTGGGACATTCAACAAGAATGTGCCGAACAGTCTGGGGGACGACGCAGTCGTTGCAATAGGGCGCAGGCGAGCGCTCCATCAGATAGCGATGCGTCACACGAGTGTGTCCGATTCGGAGACGACAGAAAGCAACCTGAAGCCGCCGCGGCATTGGGGGATAGGTCCATGGGAACAGTCGCGGCGCAATGGCACGCAACTTTAAGTTCCCCTCGACCGTCTCCCATCTTCTTTGCCAAGCAGTCCGAAGAGCTGCCCGTATTCCTGCCATGTAGTCGGTGTGAGGAAGAGCGAAACGCTGGTCCGGTCGCAGAGTCCTCGCGGACTCTTTGGCGCCCTCATTCCCCGCAATTCCTACATGTCCAGGAACCCAGCAGAAGATAATCTCGACATCCGCCCGGCTCGCCAAAACCGTGGCGTCACGGATATCGCGAACCAGGGGATGCGGAGATTCCAATGCCCCGAGAGCACTCAGGGCGCTTTGTGAGTCGCTATAGATCACAATCCGGTCTCCGAACCGGGCACGTCGCGTAATCTCCCGTACCGAGTGGTGTATTGCCACCAGCTCGGCCGTGAAGACAGACGCAGCGCCTGGTAGAGCCCCGCTGACTTCAAACAGAGGGGATACGGCGTGGAAGCCGACCCCCTCTTGGGACTTGGAGCCATCCGTATACACTGGCACGGTACCAGCGTGACACGATGTGTGCTCCAAAAAGGTCGAACGCAATACTCCCGGCGCAGTACAAGCTTTGGGAGCAGAGGCGTGGCGACAAATAGCCAAATGTGGTACCCTCCAGGGTGGCGTCCTGGGCAGAACCAGGGGCGCCACCGGCCCGAGAGCTATATCTACCTCTCGAAGGAGTTTCCTGGCCCTAAACCCAAAGGGCTTAGGGTATGACTGGCGTCTCTCGGCGGCATAGGCACCATCGAGATCAGCTGCGGATGCAGTGAGAGCTGTTGGCGACTGAGGGAGGCGCCGGGCTCGCGCATACAGGCGAGTGATGCACTCCACGCGGCGCAGAGCGAGTGGCATCTCCCCAGCATCGACCAACAGGCTCTCAATGGGGGAAGTGCGGAAGGCACCGGTCGCAAGGCGAAGGCCGGTGTGGTGGATTGAATCCACCTTCCGCAATAAACGCTCGGCTGCGGATGCATAAAACTCGCATCCGTAGTCGAGCTTCGAGCGAACAAAGGATCGATAAAAAAGTAAGGCGGTAGCCCTATCAGCGCCCCAAGCGCTGAACGTCACGGAACGGAGAATGTCCATGGCGCGGGTACAAGAGACCCTAAGGCTGCGAATATGAGCCTCCCAGGTGAGGCGTCGGTCGAATACAAGACCAAGGAAACGGTGCGACTCAACCACATCCAGGCGTTCCCCATTAAGAAACAAATCTGGGTCAGGGTGAAGCCGTGGATGGCGGCAGAAGTGCACCACCTTAGTCTTGGCCAAAGAAAACCGAAACCTGTGCGCTTCGGCATAGCGAGAGACGCGGTTCAATGCCTGTTGAAGTCGACGCTCCAGAGTTGGCATCTGGGCCGCGCCAAAAGAGATCGAAAGGTCGTCCACGTAGAGCGTAGCGAGAACATCTTCTGGCAGCACCGAGGTGATGCCGTTGATGCTCAGGGCAAAGAGTGTGACACTGAGGACACTTCCCTGCGGGACACCCTCTTCCTGCTCCTTTGGGCCGGAGAGGGCTCCCCCCACCCGTACGCGGAATCGACGATCTCGCAAAAATTCAGATATAAACATTGGGAGGCGTCCCCTCGCCCCCATCGTGTGGAGAGTCTCCATGATACCGTATCGCCATGCGGTATCATAGGCCTTCTCCAGATCAAAAAACACCGTGGCGTAGTGCTGTCTACGAAGGAAAGCCTCGCAGACGGCATTTTCCAGTCGGAGCAGAGCATCCGACGTGGAGTGAAACTTACGGAAGCCGCACTGTACAGAAGACAGATGGCCTCCGCTGTCCAGGAAATGGGCTAATCTAACATTTACCAATTTCTCCATCAACTTGCACACGCAAGAGGTTAGAGAGATTGGGCGGAAACCGGTCGGAGTAGAGTGATCTCTCCCCGGCTTGCGAAAGGCGAGCACAGTAGCGATTCGCCAGGAGTCTGGGAGAAGACCTTCCACCCAGATCCTGTTGAACAGATCTAACAGAAAGGCCATGCCTCGCTCACCCAGGTGTCGAAGCATGGCGTAGGGGACATCGTCCGGACCATGGGCGGTGTCCGCGCACGAAGCGAGAGCGGAACGCAACTCACTCACAGTAAACTTGTCGTTGAAGGGTTCTCCGCCTCTGGAGGTAAAGTCCAGCCGGCGGCCTTCCGCGACATCACGACGTGCATTGAATGCTGGCGGAGCAGCATCACGGCTAGAGAATACAGAGAAAGCGGTCGCTAAGGATTCCGCCACGGACGCGGGGTCCGAGATTGCGGTCCCATTCTCCTGGAGAACGGGAGGGGGGTGCTGCGAGAACTTGCCCCGAATCCTTTTGACTCGCTTCCACACCTCAGCTAAAGGGGTCTTCCCGTTAAGTGAAGACACGTATGCCCGCCAAGAAGAGCGGCGGGCGTGCTTCGAAATATACCGGAACCTAGCCCTAGCCCGACGAAATTCAGCGACAGTGAAATCGTTCGGGCGGCGCTTATAGCGCATGTAGGCATAACGCTTCTGTTTGAGGGCCGTCTCACACTCAGCCGACCACCATGGGAGTGGTCGGCGTGCAAAACAGCCAGACGTCCTAGGAATAGTAGTCAGGCCCACGGCGATAAGGTTGCCAGGGAAGAACTCAACGGCCTCATCTACCGACCTAAACTCCTCGACTGAGATAGAGAATTCAGTCATTTCCTGAAATGCAGGCCACCGCGCCCGTGCCAAGCACCACCGAGGTGGTCTCTCAGGCGGCAGTTGCCCTGAAAATGATATTTGAATGGGAAAGTGATCACTACCATGGAGGTCATCGACCACCCCCCAATCAAAATCAAGCTGTGCATCCGAAGAGCACAAAGATAGGTCAAGGCAAGAAAATGAAGCGGTTCTCGGACAGTGATGCGTAAACTCATCCACGTTTAGGACACCCATCTCAAGCTCTTCGATCAGATCGGCAAGGACTTGTCCCCTGGGATTTATGGTGTAATCTCCCCAGAGAGGATGCCTGCCGTTCAGATCTCCAAGCAAGAGATAGGGCCTCGGCAACCGTGCCACGACGCGGCGGAAGTCCCCCGCGTCGAAGTCAGCTGACGGTGGAATGTACGCAGAAATGATAGTATACCTCCTATCCAGGTGCAGCTGCACAGCCACTGCCTGTAAGGAGGTATCTAAAGAGAAAGGAAGAACGGAGACATCATGCCGGGTGTAAACCGCGCATCCCCCAGCCCGGCCATCCCGCGGTGGTGGGGTTGCAAGACCCTTATACCCCGGGAGGGCAGGCAGTGGGCACGCGCCTAGCATGGTCTCCTGCAAAAAAATAGCTAACGGGGAACGGGACGAGGCGAGCCTCCGCAGCTCCTCCCAGTTGGCCCTGAGTCCACGGCAATTCCATTGAAGGAATATGCCCTCCAGGCCTAGCTCGGAGGAGACGCGGGGGCCCTCCTCGAATTGAAGACCCTCACGGGAATGGCCGTACGCTTCCCGGGGGCAGAACCCCGGGCGCTGTTGGCCGGACAAAGCGCTGGAGGCGCTGTCGCCTTCGAGGACTTATTGGGGGAGGTTGACCTCGCCATGCGAGTCTTTTCCTCCCTCCGCCTCGAAACCTTAGGCGGGCGCTGCGGCTTTGGAGGCGGGGGGCCCTCTTTTCGAGGAACCACCGTCTCCGAGCCACTCGCTCCACCTCGTGGCGTGGGCAAAGGAGCCGAAGCTCCTTTGTTGCAGTCCTCCTTTCGGGGGACAGCTTTAGGAACCCCCGAAGATGGCCTAGCGACCATCTTCAGGGGTGTTGCCTCCTGTGAGTCTAACGACTCGGTGGAGGCGCGTGGCCGTTTCGCCTTACGGGAAACGGTCACGCTGGGGGAAGAGGGGGGAGCCCTGGTTTTAGCCGGGGCTGGGTGTGAACCCTTTTTGCCGCCAGCTCTACCAGGGGAGCGCCCGGGTGTAGTAGAGCCCGCAGAAGGGCTCCGAATGGGCGCGGAAACAACCGTGCTCGTTGGCCTGGATGGGCCAGGAGCAGATTTTTTATTTTTTTTTTTTTTATTTATTTATTTATTTATTTTTTTTTATTTATTTTTTTTTTAAGAGCTCATCTGGCGACTGCCTACTTGGGCATTAGTCGCCGTATTAAAACTGGCCTAGTTCTAGGCTACTTTAAAATGAAATTAAAGAGAAAAAAAAAACAACAAAAAAACAACACCCCAAAAGGGGGAAAGGAAGCAAGCTGGTGCGTCGGGGAGAGGTCCCCCCGGCGCAGGAGCGTGCAACTAAAGAAAAAAACAAACAAACAAAAAACAAAAAAAAATGCAAAAAAACAACAAAAAAAACAAACAAACCTTGCTTAAATAATAGGGAGAAGGCCGGCCTCCCCCAAGAAGTCAACAAGTCCACAAGTCAGTGTGCACGAATCTGTCCCAAGCACAAGGGACAGGCGGTAGCGACCCCGCCCATCCCGGTACTGGGACAGGTATCGTGCGCGAAGATCACCCAGACTGGGACATTCGACAAGAATGTGCCGAACAGTCTGGGGGACGACGCAGTCGTTGCAATAGGGCGCAGGCGAGCGCTCCATCAGATAGCGATGCGTCACACGAGTGTGTCCGATTCGGAGACGACAGAAAGCAACCTGAAGCCGCCGCGGCATTGGGGGATAGGTCCATGGGAACAGTCGCGGCGCAATGGCACGCAACTTTAAGTTCCCTTCGACCGTCTCCCATCTTCTTTGCCAAGCAGTCCGAAGAGCTGCCCGTATTCCTGCCATGTAGTCGGTGTGAGGAAGAGCGAAACGCTGGTCCGGTCGCAGAGTCCTCGCTGACTCTTTGGCGCCCTCATCGGCGCGCTCATTCCCCGCAATTCCTACATGTCCAGGAACCCAGCAGAAGATAATCTCGACATCTGCCCGGCTCGCCAAAACCGTGGCGTCACGGATATCGCGAACCAGGGGATGCGGAGATTCCAATGCCCCGAGAGCACTCAGGGCGCTTTGTGAGTCGCTATAGATCACAATCCGGTCTCCGAACCGGGCACGTCGCGTAATCTCCCGTACCGAGTGGTGTATTGCCACCAGCTCGGCCGTGAAGACAGACGCAGCGCCTGGTAGAGCCCCGCTGACTTCAAACAGAGGGGATACGGCGTGGAAGCCGACCCCCTCTTGGGACTTGGAGCCATCCGTATACACTGGCACGGTACCAGTGTGACACGATGTGTGCTCCAAAAAGGTCGAACGCAATACTCCCGGCGCAGTACAAGCTTTGGGAGCAGAGGCGTGGCGACAAATAGCCAAATGTGGTACCCTCCAGGGTGGCGTCCTGGGCAGAACCAGGGGCGCCACCGGCCCGAGAGCTATATCTACCTCTCGAAGGAGTTTCCTGGCCCTAAACCCAAAGGGCTTAGGGTATGACTGGCGTCTCTCGGCGGCATAGGCACCATCGAGATCAGCTGCGGATGCAGTGAGAGCTGTTGGCGACTGAGGGAGGCGCCGGGCTCGCGCATACAGGCGAGTGATGCACTCCACGCGGCGCAGAGCGAGTGGCATCTCCCCAGCATCGACCAACAGGCTCTCAATGGGGGAAGTGCGGAAGGCACCGGTCGCAAGGCGAAGGCCGGTGTGGTGGATTGAATCCACCTTCCGCAATAAACGCTCGGCTGCGGATGCATAAAACTCGCATCCGTAGTCGAGCTTCGAGCGAACAAAGGATCGATAAAAAAGTAAGGCGGTAGCCCTATCAGCGCCCCAAGCGCTGAACGTCACGGAACGGAGAATGTCCATGGCGCGGGTACAAGAGACCCTAAGGCTGCGAATATGAGCCTCCCAGGTGAGGCGTCGGTCGAATACAAGACCAAGGAAACGGTGCGACTCAACCACATCCAGGCGCACCCCATTAAGAAACAAATCTGGGTCGGGGTGAAGCCGTGGATGGCAGCAGAAGTGCACCACCTTAGTCTTGGCCAAAGAAAACCGAAACCTGTGCGCTTCGGCATAGCGAGAGACGCGGTTCAATGCCTGTTGGAGTCGACGCTCCAGAGTTGGCATCTGGGCCGCGCCAAAAGAGATCGAAAGTTCGTCCACGTAGAGCGTAGCGAGAACATCTTCCGGCAGCACCGAGGTGATGCCGTTGATGCTCAGGGCAAAGAGTGTGACACTGAGGACACTTCCCTGCGGGACACCCTCTTCCTGCTCCTTTGGGCCGGAGAAGGCTCCCCCCACCCGTACGCGGAATCGACGATCTCGCAAAAATTCAGATATAAAAATTGGGAGGCGTCCCCTCGCCCCCATCGTGTGGAGAGTCTCCATGATACCGTATCGCCATGCGGTATCATAGGCCTTCTCCAGATCAAAAAACACCGTGGCGTAGTGCTGTCTATGAAGGAAAGCCTCGCAGACGGCACTTTCCAGTCGGAGCAGAGCATCCGACGTGGAGTGGAGCTTACGGAAGCCGCACTGTGCAGAAGACAGATGGCCTCCGCTGTCCAGGAAATAGGCTAATCTAACATTTACCAATTTCTCCATCAACTTGCACACGCAAGAGGTTAGAGAGATTGGGCGGAAACCGGTCGGAGTAGAGTGATCTCTCCCCGGCTTGCGAAAGGCGAGCACAGTAGCGATTCGCCAGGAGTCTGGGAGAAGACCTTCCACCCAGATCCTGTTGAACAAATCTAACAGAAAGGCCATGCCTCGCTCACCCAGGTGTCGAAGCATGGCGTACGGGACATCGTCCGGACCATGGGCGGTGTCCGCGCACGAAGCGAGAGCGGAACGCAACTCACTCACAGTAAACTTGTCGTTGAAGGGTTCTCCGCCTCTGGAGGTAAAGTCCAGCCGGCGGTCTTCCGCGACATCACGACGTGCATTGAATGCTGGCGGAGCAGCATCACGGCTAGAGAATGCGGAAAAAGCGGTCGCTAAGGATTCCGCCACGGACGCGAGGTCCGAGATTGCGGTCCCATTCTCGTGGAGAACGGGAGGGGGGTCCTGCGAGAACTTGCCCCGAATCCATTTGACTCGCTTCCACACCTCAGCTAAAGGGGTCTTCCCGTTAAGTGAAGACACGTATACCCGCCAAGAAGAGCGGCGGGCGTGCTTCGAAATATACCGGAACCTAGCCCTAGCCCGACGAAATTCAGCGACAGTGAAATCGTTCGGGCGGCGCTTATAGCGCATGTAGGCATAACGCTTCTGTTTGAGGGCCGTCTCACACTCGGCCGACCACCATGGGAGTGGTCGGCGTGCAAAACGGCCAGACGTCCTAGGAATAGTAGTCAGGCCTACGGCGATGAGGTTGCCGGAGAAGAACTCAACGGCCTCATCTACCGACCTAAACTCCTCGACTGAGATAGAGAATTCAGTCATTTCCTGAAATGCAGGCCACCGCGCCCGCGCCAAGCACCACCGAGGTGGTCTCTCAGGCGGCAGTTGCCCTGAAAATGATATTTGAATGGGAAAGTGATCACTACCATGGAGGTCATCGACCACCCCCCAATCAAAATCAGGCTGTGCATCCGAAGAGCACAAAGATAGGTCAAGGCAAGAAAATGAAGCGGTTCTCGGACAGTGATGCGTAAACTCATCCACGTTTAGGACACCCATCTCAAGCTCTTCGATCAGATCGGCAAGGACTTGTCCCCTGGGATTTATGGAGTAATCTCCCCAGAGAGGATGCCTGCCGTTCAGATCTCCAAGCAAGAGATAGGGCCTCGGCAACCGTGCCACGACGCGGCGGAAGTCCCCCGCGTCGAAGTCAGCTGACGGTGGAATGTACGCAGAAATGATAGTATACCTCCTATCCAGGTGCAGCTGCAGAGCCACTGCCTGAAAGGAGGTATCTAAAGAGAAAGGAAGAACGGAGACATCATGCCGGGTGTAAACCGCGCATCCCCCAGCCCGGCCATCCCGCGGTGGTGGGGTCGCAAGACCCTTATACCCCGGGAGGGCAGGCAGCGGGCACGCGCCTAGCATGGTCTCCTGCAAAAAAATAGCTAACGGGGAACGGGACGAGACGAGCCTCCGCAGCTCCTCCCAGTTGGCCCGGAGTCCACGGCAATTCCATTGAAGGAATAGGCCAGGAGCAGAGGGTGCCTTTCGAACTACTGAGGCATATGACGTCCCAGGCAGAGCTGGGCGCGCCAGGACCAAGTCCCTAGCTTCGCGGAATGAGAGTCTATCCTGGGCCTGAACGGCCAGGATTTCTTTCTCCAGGAGATATGCACCACATTGCTTCGAAGAAGCAGGGTGCGGCTCTCCGCAATTGACACACTTGGCCACACACGATTTGGACTTATCGTGTGCGACCTTGGAGCAATTTACACAGACTTCGGGTGACCCCGACTTTGCACGTCTACATGAGCGATTCGTATGGCCGAAGCGGTGACAGTAATAGCACCGCCGCGGCAGTGGCACGAATGCCTTCACGCGGTAGCGGTACCAACCGGCACGCACCGACTCAGGGAGCTTGTCACAGTCGAACGTGACGAAGAGTGTAGGGGTGGGTCTCGAAGCCCCTCCCTGTTTTCTCATCACACGTTCGACCTTCACCGCCCCATGGTCGGCCAGCTCTAGGGTGATGTCCTCAATGGAGTAGTCAACAAGTTCCCTCGCATAAACTACTCCTTTCACAAAGTTCATGGTAGAGTGCGGCGTCACACTCACCGGGGTGCCATGAAGTGTCCGAAGAGCACTTATCTTGGCCGCCTCGGCGGGATTCGCCGCATTCGCCAGAAGGCTCCCGTCCGAGAAACGGGTTACCTTCGGCTCTCTACCAATTGCACTAGCTAATCCTCTCCTCTGATGGATCATGTTGCCCTTGGACAACATGGTGCCATCAGTGGAGCGAATAACGAGGAAGCGTTTGAAGCCAGCGGGCTCGAAAACGCCAGGTAACCTCTGAATCAGGGGCCCCGATGTCATCGAGGCTCCGCCCTGTGCATTCTTGGTCTTAGTCGTAGTCATGGGCTCCGCACACGAGGGGGTAGAGGGGCCGGATGTGCCGATCTTGGCTTGGTCGCCTACCAAAGTGGTAGCAGACCCATCCGTCCCCGCAGCCCCCGCGGATGGAGAGGAGCCCCGAGTCTTCTTCGTCTTTTTAGTCTTTTTCTTTTTAGGAGAGGAGGGCGGGGAATGAACCCGCTTTTCACCTCCGCCGGCAGAAGTCCCCAGGCCAGATGGACCAGCCTCAGCCAGGTCCCTCTCCGAAATGGAGAAGGTCCTGGTTGTCGTAGGGGCACCTGTCGGAGGAGATCCCTCCCCTCCTTCTACTGCCTCGGAGCCCTCAGCCATTTGAGGAGGACCTTGCATAGGGGCGGATTCGGGTTCGGTGCTTGGCGCCGAGCCCGAATTCCCCCCCATGGAAGGCCCTACCGTCTGGGGCTGGGTCTCCTCAAGGACCATGTCTATCACAGGAGGGGCCTCCAGTTGGCCATCCCCTCCCAGGACATCGCAGGTCCCCTTGGCAGTATTGTCACTAGTCAGGTGGTGTGGGGAGGCACAGGCCTTGACCCCAGCAAGGTTCAAAATTCTTGCCAGCAGGTCTTTTGAGGGAAGCGACCGAAGGGGCCTGGCTTCCCTCTCCCCCCTAAGGGGGTTTGCCCTACCGAGCCGCTTGCACGAGGGGCGGTCGGCAATGGGCTGCCTGCTGGCTTTCTTGGCAGTCCCCTTAGAAAGCAAAGGAGGGACTGCCGCTGGAGATAGGGAGGTGCCCGAAAGCACCTCCAGAGAAGGGGGTGAGGGGGAGTCCCCTACACCCGTAGGCGTAGGAGAGGAGTAAGCCTCCTCTCCGGTTAAAGAATTATGGAGGGTCCCTTGCGCAAGCACAAGGGGGGGGACCTCCATTTTCTCGGTGGAGCTGCCCGAGGGCGGCTCCGTAGATGTTTTTGGGGAAGTTGGGGGTTGGGGTTTTTGTTTTTTTTCATACATGGGCATGGTGACCCTCTTTTGATTACGGGACGCAATAGCTCATCACCTCTCGCAGTTGCCCGCACTGCGAGAGGTGCTTACAAGCCCGGCAGAGCCAGGCGCCGCCATTCGGGACCACCCCTCCCGCCTGGTGGCCTGGCAGTCCTTCGGCATGGCGGCTCCACCTTGGACACGGCGTAAAAAATATAGGTTGTGAAGAGGAGAGGAAAAGGGATGTGAGGAAGATGTGGGTGGGGATGAAGCAGGTTGTTAAAAAAACCCCATCCCGAACCGGAGCTGAGGGGTTAGGGAACAATGTCCCCTCCCCCCCTCAGCCCCGATCCGGGGTGGTTGGCTTGAGAAGAAGGTCAGCATTCTACCCTGTGAAATTAGAGGCTGACCAGAGAAAGTTGTGGGAGAGGTTGTATGAAAAGCGACGAGGTAGGGGAGAAATCGGGCTATCTGAAGGAAGGAAGAGAGGCTAAGCTGGGGCTGGACGGAGCGCTGGATCCCGTCAGCACGGCGGCCAGGATAGCAAATCGCCGCGCCCCTTACGGGGGCACGAAGCGAGAGCGGAACGCAACTCACTCACGGTAAACTTGTCGTTGAAGGGTTCTCCGCCTCTGGAGGTAAAGTCCAGCCGGCCGGCTTCCGCGACATCACGACGTGCATTGAATGCTGGCGGAGCAGCATCACGGCTAGAGAATGCGGAAAAAGCGGTCGCTAAGGATTCCGCCACGGACGCGGGGTCCGAGATTGCGGTCCCATTCGCCTGGAGAACGGGAGGGGGGTCCTGCAAGAACTTGCCCCGAATCCTTTTGACCCGCTTCCACACCTCAGCTAAAGGGGTCTTTCCCGTTAAGTGAAGACACGTATGCCCGCCAAGAAGAGCGGCGGGCGTGCTTCGAAATATACCGGAACCTAGCCCTAGCCCGACGAAATTCAGCGACAGTGAAATCGTTCGGGCGGCGCTTATAGCGCATGTAGGCATAACGCTTCTGTTTGAGGGCCGTCTCACACTCGGCCGACCACCATGGGAGTGGTCGGCGTGCAAAACAGCCAGACGTCCTAGGAATAGTAGTCAGGCCCACGGCGATGAGGTTGCCGGAGAAGAACTCAACGGCCTCATCTACCGACTTAAACTCCTCGACTGAGATAGAGAATTCAGTCATTTCCTGAAATGCAGGCCACCGCGCCCGTGCCAAGCACCACCGAGGTGGTCTCTCAGACGGCAGTTGCCCTGAAAATGATATTTGAATGGGAAAGTGATCACTACCATGGAGGTCATCGACCACCCCCCAATCAAAATCAGGCTGTGCATCCGAAGAGCACAAAGACAGGTCAAGGCAAGAAAATGAAGCGGTTCTCGGAGAGTGATGCGTAAACTCATCCACGTTTAGGACACCCATCTCAAGCTCTTCGATCAGATCGGCAAGGACTTGTCCCCTGGGATTTATGGATTAATCTCCCCAGAGAGGATGCCTGCCGTTCAGATCTCCAAGCAAGAGATAGGGCCTCGGCAACCGTGCCACGACGCGGCGGAAGTCCCCCGCGTCGAAGTCAGCTGACGGTGGGATGTACGCAGAAATGATAGTATACCTCCTATCCAGGTGCAACTGCACAGTCACTGCCTGAAAGGAGGCATCTAAAGAGAAAGGAAGAACGGAGACATCATGCCGGGTGTAAACCGCGCATCCCCCAGCCCGGCCATCCCGCGGTGGTGGGGTCGCAA
Organism: Ceratothoa steindachneri; assembly: GCA_963969495.1. Lineage (NCBI taxonomy): Eukaryota > Metazoa > Arthropoda > Malacostraca > Isopoda > Cymothoidae > Ceratothoa > Ceratothoa steindachneri. The sequence goes on from OZ018332.1 coordinate 33,272,484, forward strand.
GACCCTTATACCCCGGGACGGCAGGCAGGGGGCACGCGCCTAGCATGGTCTCCTGCAAAATAATAGCTAACGGGGAACGGGACGAGGCGAGCCTCCGCAGCTCCTCCCAGTTGGCCCGGAGTCCACGGCAATTCCATTGAAGGAATATGCCCTCCAGGCCTAGCTCGGAGGAGACGCGGGGGCCCTCCTCGAATTGAAGACCCTCACGGAAATGGCCGTACGCTTCCCGGGGGCAGAACCCCGGGCGCTGTCGCCTTCGAGGACTTATTGGGGGAGGTTGGGCTCGCCATGCGAGTCTTTTCCTCCCTCCGCCTCGAAACCTTAGGCGGGCGCTGCGGCTTCGGCGGCGGGGGGCCCTCTTTTCGAGGAACCACCGTCTCGAAGCCACTCGCTCCACCTCGGGGCGTGGGTGAAGGAGCCGAAGCCTCTTTTTTGCTGTCCTCCTTTCGGGGGACAGCTTTATGAACCCCTGAAGATGGCCTAGCGACCATCTTCAGGGGTGTTGCCTCCTGTGAGTCTAACGACTCGGTGGAGGCGCGTGGCCGTTTCGCCTTGCGGGAAACGGTCACGCTGGGGGAAGAGGGGGGAGCCCTGGTTTTAGCCGGGGCTGGGTATGAACCGTTTTTGCCGCCAGCTTTACCAGGGGAGCGCCCAGGTTGGGTAGAGCCCACAGAAGGGCTCCGAATGGGCGCGGAAACAACCGTGCTCGTTGGCCTGGATGGGCCAGGAGCAGAGGGTGCCTTTCTAACTATTGAGGCATATGACGTCCCAGGCAGAGCCGGGCGCGCCAGGACCAAGTCCTTAGCCTCGCGGAATGAGAGTCTATCCTGGGCCTGAACGGCCAGGATTTCTTTCTCCAGGACATATGCACCACATTGCTTCGAAGAAGCAGGGTGCGGCTCTCCGCAATTGACACACTTGGCCACCCAAGATTTGGACTTATCGTGTGCGACCTTGGAGCAATTTACACAGACTTCGGGTGACCCCGATTTTGTACGTCTACATGAGCGATTCGTATGGCCGAAGCGGTGACAGTAATAGCACCGCCGCGGCAGTGGCACGAATGCCTTCACGCGGTAGCGGTACCAACCGGCACGCACCGACTCAGGGAGCTTGTCACTGTCGAACGTGACGAAGAGTGTAGGGGTGGGTCTCGAAGCCCCTCCCTGTTTTCTCATCACACGTTCGACCTTCACCGCCCCATGGTCGGCCACCTCTAGGGTGATGTCCTCAATGGAGTAGTCAACGAGTTCCCTCGCATAAACTACTCCTTTTACAAAGTTCATGGTAGAGTGCGGCGTCACACTCACCGGGGTGCCATGAAGTGTCCGAAGAGCACTTATCTTGGCCGCCTCGGCGGGATTCGCCAGAAGGCTGCCGTCCGAGAAACGAGTCAACTTCGGCTCTCTACCAATTGCACTAGCTAATCCTCTCCTCTGATGGATCATGTTGCCCTTGGACAACATGGTGCCATCAGTGGAGCGAATAACGAGGAAGCGTTTGAAGCCAGCGGGCTCGAAAACGCCAGGTAACCTCTGAATCAGGGGCCCCGATGTCATCGAGGCCTCGCCCTGTGCACTTTTGGTGTTAGTCTTGGTCAGGGGCTCCGCACACGAGGGGGTAGAGGGGCCGGATGTGCCGATCTTGGCTTGGTCGCCTACCAAAGTGGCAGCAGACCCATCCGTCCCCGCAGCCCCCGCGGATGGAGAGGAGCCCCGAGTCTTTTTCTTTTTTGGAGAGGAGGGCGGGGAATGAACCCGCTTTTCACCTCCGCCGGCAGAAGCCCCCCAGGCCAGATGGACCGGCCTCAGCCAGGTCCCTCTCCGAAATGGAGAAGGTCCTGGTTGTCGTAGGGGCACCTGTCGGAGGAGATCCCTCCCCTCCTTTTACTGCCTCGGAGCCCACAGCCATTTGAGGAGGACCTTGCATAGGGTCGGATTCGGGTTCGGTGCTTTGCGCCGAGCCCGAATTCCCCCCCATGGAAGGCCCTACCGTCTGAGGCTGGGTCTCCTCAAGGACCATGTTTATCACAGGAGGGACCTCCAGTTGGCCATCCCCTCCCAGGACATCGCAGGTCCCCTTGGCAGTGTCGCCAGTCTTGTGTGGGGAGGCACAGGCCTTGACCCCAGCAAGGTTTAAAATTCTTGCCAGCAGGTCTTTTGAGGGAAGCGACCGAAGGGGCCTGGCTTCCCTCTCCCCCCTAAGGGGGTTTGCCCTACCGAGCCGCTTTGATGGGGAGCGGCGGGCTAAGGGCTGCCTGCTGGCTTTCTTGGCAGTCCCCTTGGAAAGAAAAGAGGGGACTGCCGCTGGGAAAAGGGAGGTGCCCGAAAGCACCTCCAGAGAAGGGGGTGAGGGGGGAGTCCCCTGCACCCGTAGGCGAAGGAGAGGAGTAAGCCTCCTCTCCGGTTAGAGAAATATGGAGGGTCCCCTGTGCAAGCACAGGGGGGGACCTCCATTTTTTTGCTGGAGCTGCCCGAGGGCGGCTCCGTCGATGGAACAGGGGAAGTTGAGGGTTGGGTTTGTTTTGTTTTTTTATCATCATTGGGCATGGTGACCCTTTTTTAAACACGGGATGCAATCGCGCACACCTCTCGCAGTAGCCTGCACTGCGAGAGGTGCTTACAAGCCCGGCAGAGCCAGGCGCCGCCATTCGGGACCACCCCTCCTGCCTGGTGGCCTGGCGGCTCCACCTTGGACACGGCGTAAAATTGATAGAAATGTGAAGAGGAGAGGAAAAGGGATGTGAGGAAGGTATGGGTGGGGATGAAGCAGGTTGCTAAAAACCAGCCACCCCAGACCGGAGCTCAGGAGTTAGGGAATATTGTCCCCTTCCCCCTCAGCCCCGATCCGGGGCGATTGGCTGAGAAGGTCAGCTTCTACCCTGTGAAATTAGAGGCTGACCAGAGAAAGTTGTGCGAGAGGTTGTATGAAAAGCGACGAGGTAGGATAGGAATACAGGCTATCTGAAGGAAGGAAGAGAGGCTAAGCTGGGGCCGGACGGGGCGCTGGATCCCGTCAGCACGGCGGCCAGGATGGCAAATCGCCGCGCCCCTTACGGGGATCCGGAGGAGATCCCTCCTCTCCTTGTACTGCCTGAGAATGCCCAGCCGTTTGAGGAGGACCTTGCATAGGGGTGGATTCGGGTTCGGTGCTTGGCGCCGAGCCCGGATTCCCCCCCCATGGAAGGCCCTACCGTCTGAGGCTGGTTTTCAAGGACCATGTGTATCACAGGAGGGGCCTCCAGTTGGCCATCCCCTCCCAGGACATCGCAGGTCCCCTTGGCAGCGTCATAAGTCTTTAGTGGGGAGGCACAGGCCTTGACCCCGGCAAGGTTTAATATTCTGGCCAGCAGGTCTTTTGAGGGAAACGACCGAAGGGGCCTGGCTTCCCTCTCCCCCCTAAGGGGGTTTGCCCTACCGAGCCGCTTACACGATTTTTTTTTTTTATAGAGCCCATCTGGCAACTACCCACTTGGGCATAAGTCGCCGAAAAACACGACAGCCTAGAATTAGGCTACTTTAAAGTTAAAATATGAAAACTTAACAATCAATATAAATTTGAAAAACTTAACAATCGAAGCAATCTCCGGCAGCGGGGGGAGGTCCCCCTCACCCCGGTGCAGGAGAGTGCAATCTAAAACAAAACAATAACAAAAAAAGGAACCTTAAATAAAGGGGAGAAGGCCGGCCTCCCCCAAAAAGTCAATAAGTCCACCAGTCATGGTGCACGCACTCGTCCCGAGTACAAGGGACAGGCGGTAGCGACCCTGCCCATCCCGGTACCGAGACAGGTATCGTGCGCGAAGATCACCCAGACTGGGACATTCGACAAGAATATGCCGAACAGTCTGGGGGACGACGCAGTCGTTGCAATAGGGCACATGCGAGCGCTCCACCAAGTAACGATGCGTCACACGAGTGTGTCCGATTCGAAGACGACAGAAAGCAACCTGAAACCGCCGCGGGATTGGGGGATAGGTCCATGGGAACAGTCGCGGCGCAATGGCACGCAACTTTAAGTTCCCCTCGACCGTCTCCCATCTTCTTTGCCAAGCAGTCCGAAGAGCTGCCCGTATTCCTGCCATGTAGTCGGTGTGAGGAAGAGCGAAACGCTGGTCCGGTCGCAGAGTCCTCGCGGACTCTTTGGCGCCCTCATCGGCGCGCTCATTCCCCGCAATTCCTACATGTCCAGGAACCCAGCAGAAGATAATCTCGACATCTGCCCGGCTCGCCAAAACCGTGGCGTCACGGATTTCGCGAACCAGGGGATGCGGAGATTCCAATGCCCCGAGAGCACTCAGGGCGCTTTGTGAGTCGCTATAAATCACAATCCGGTCTCCGAACCGGGCACGTCGCGTAATCTCCCGTACCGAGTGGTGTATTGCCACCAGCTCGGCCGTGAAGACAGACGCAGCGCCTGGTAGAGCCCCGCTGACTTCAAACAGAGGGGATACGGCGTGGAAGCCGACCCCCTCTTGGGACTTGGAGCCATCCGTATACACTGGCACGGTACCAGCGTGACACGATGTGTGCTCCAAAAAGATCGAACGCAATACTCCCGGCGCAGTACAAGCTTTGGGAGCAGAGGCGTGGCGACAAATAGCCAAATGTGGTACCCTCCAGGGTGGCGTCCTGGGCAGAACCAGGGGCGCCACCGGCCCGAGAGCTATATCTACCTCTCGAAGGAGTTTCCTGGCCCTAAACCCAAAGGGCTTAGGGTATGACTGGCGTCTCTCGGCGGCATAGGCACCATCGAGATCAGCTGCGGATGCAGTGAGAGCTGTTGGCGACTGGGGGAGGCGCCGGGCTCGCGCGTACAGGCGAGTGATGCACTGCACGCGGCGCAGAGCGAGTGGCATCTCCCCAGCATCGACCAACAGGCTCTCAATGGGGGAAGTGCGGAAGGCACCGGTCGCAAGGCGAAGGCCGGTGTGGTGGATCGAATCCACCTTCCGCAATAAACGCTCGGCTGCGGATGCATAAAACTCGCATCCGTAGTCGAGCTTCGAGCGAACAAAGGATCGATAAAAAAGTAAGGCGGTAGCCCTATCAGCGCCCCAAGCGCTGAACGTCACGGAACGGAGAATGTCCATGGCGCGGGTACAAGAGACCCTAAGGCTGCGAATGTGAGCCTCCCAGGTGAGGCGTCGGTCGAATACAAGACCAAGGAAACGGTGCGACTCAACCACATCCAGGCGCACCCCATTAAGAAACAAATCTGGGTCGGGGTGAAGCCGTGGATGGCGGCAGAAGTGCACCACCTTAGTCTTGGCCAAAGAAAACCGAAACCTGTGCGCTTTGGCATAGCAAGAGACGCGGTTCAATGCCTGTTGGAGTCGGCGCTCCAGAGTTGGCATCTGGGCCGCGCCAAAAGAGATCGAAAGGTCGTCCACGTAGAGCGTAGCGAGAACATCTTCCGGCAGCACCGAGGTGATGCCGTTGATGCTCAGGGTAAAGAGTGTGACACTGAGGACACTTCCCTGCGGGACACCCTCTTCCTGCTCCTTTGGGCCGGAGAGGGCTCCCCCCACCCGTACGCGGAATCGACGATCTCGCAAAAATTCAGATATAAACATTGGGAGGCGTCCCCTCGCCCCCATCGTGTGGAGAGTCTCCATGATACCGTATCGCCATGCGGTATCATAGGCTTTCTCCAGATCAAAAAACACCGTGGCGTAGTGCTGTCTACGAAGGAAAGCCTCGCAGACGGCATTTTCCAGTCGGAGCAGAGCATCCGACGTGGAGTGGAACTTACGGAAGCCGCACTGTGCAGAAGACAGATGGCCTCCGCTGTCCAGGAAATAGGCTAATCTAACATTTACCAATTTCTCCATCAACTTGCACACGCAAGAGGTTAGAGAGATTGGGCGGAAACCGGTCGGAGTAGAGTGATCTCTCCCCGGCTTGCGAAAGGCGAGCACAGTAGCGATTCGCCAGGAGTCTGGGAGGAGACCTTCCACCCAGATCCTGTGGAACAAATCTAATAGAAAGGCCATGCCTCGCTCACCCAGGTGTCGAAGCATGGCGTACGGGACATCGTCCGGACCATGGGCGGTGTCCGCGCACGAAGCGAGAGCGGAACGCAACTCACTCACAGTAAACTTGTCGTTGAAGGGTTCTCCGCCTCTGGAGGTAAAGTCCAGCCGGCGGCCTTCCGCGACATCACGACGTGCATTGAATGCTGGCGGAGCAGCATCACGGCTAGAGAATGCGGAAAAAGCGGTCGCTAAGGATTCCGCCACGGACGCGGGGTCCGAGATTGCGGTCCCATTCTCCTGGAGAACGGGAGGGGGGTCCTGCGAGAACTTGCCCCGAATCCTTTTGACTCGCTTCCACACCTCAGCTAAAGGGGTCTTCCCGTTAAGTGAAGACACGTATGCCCGCCAAGAAGAGCGGCGGGCGTGCTTCGAAATATACCGGAACCTAGCCCTAGCCCGACGAAATTCAGCGACGGTGAAATCGTTCGGGCGGCGCTTATAGCGCATGTAGGCATAACGCTTCTGTTTGAGGGCCGTCTCACACTCGGCCGACCACCATGGGAGTGGTCGGCGTGCAAAACGGCCAGACGTCCTAGGAATAGTAGTCAGGCCCACGGCGATGAGGTTGCCGGAGAAGAACTCGACGGCCTCATCTACCGACCTAAACTCCTTGACTGAGATAGAGAATTCAGTCATTTCCTGAAATGCAGGCCACCGCGCCCGCGCCAAGCACCACCGAGGTGGTCTCTCAGGCGGCAGTTGCCCTGAAAATGATATTTGAATGGGAAAGTGATCACTACCATGGAGGTCATCGACCACCCCCCAATCAAAATCAGGCTGTGCATCCGAAGAGCACAAAGATAGGTCAAGGCAAGAAAATGAAGCGGTTCTCGGACAGTGATGCGTAAACTCATCCACGTTTAGGACACCCATCTCAAGCTCTTCGATCAGATCGGCAAGGACTTGTCCCCTGGGATTTATGGTGTAATCTCCCCAGAGAGGATGCCTGCCGTTCAGATCTCCAAGCAAGAGATAGGGCCTCGGCAACCGTGCCACGACGCGGCGAAAGTCCCCCGCGTTGAAGTCAGCTGACGGTGGAATGTACGCAGAAATGATAGTATACCTCCTATCCAGGTGCAGCTGCACAGCCACTGCCTGAAAGGAGGTATCTAAAGAGAAAGGAAGAACGGAGACATCATGCCGGGTGTAAACCGCGCATCCCCCAGCCCGGCCGTCCCGCGGTGGTTGGGTCGCAAGACCCTTATACCCCGGGAGGGCAGGCAGGGGGCACGCGCCTAGCATGGTCTCCTGCAAAAAAATAGCTAACGGGGAACGGGATGAGGCGAGCCTCCGCAGCTCCTCCCAGTTGGCCCGGAGTCCACAGCAATTCCATTGAAGGAATATGCCCTCCAGGTCTAGCTCGGAGGAGACGCGGGGGCCCTCCTCGAATTGAAGACCCTCACGGGAATGGCCGTACGCTTCCCGGGGGCAGAACCCCGGGCGCTGTTGGCCGGACAAAGCGCTGAAGGCGCTGTCGCCTTCGAGGACTTATTGGGGGAGGTTGGGCTCGCCATGCGAGTCTTTTCCTCCCTCCGCCTCGAAACTTTAGGCGGGCGTTGCGGCTTCGGAGGCGGGGGGCCCTCTTTTCGAGGAACCACCGTCTCCGAGCCACTCGCTCCACCTCGGGGCGTGGGCAAAGGGGCCGAAGCTCCTTTGTTGCTGTCCTCCTTTCGGGGAACAGCTTTAGGAACCCCGGAAGATGGCCTAGCGACCATCTTCAGGGGTGTTGCCTCCTGTGAGTCTAACGACTCGGTGGAGGCGCGTGGCCGTTTCGCTTTACGCGAAACGGTCACGCTGGGGGAAGAGGGGGGAGCCCTGGTTTTAGCCGGGGCAGGGTATGAACCCTTTTTGCCGCCAGCTTTACCAGGGGAGCGCCCAGGTTGGGTAGAGCCCACAGAAGGGCTCCGAATGGGCGCGGAAACAACCGTGCTCGTTGGCCTGGATGGGCCAGGAGCAGAGGGTGCCTTTCTAACTATTGAGGCATATGACGTCCCAGGCAGAGCCGGGCGCGCCAGGACCAAGTCCTTTGCCTCGCGGAATGAGAGTCGATCCTGGGCCTGAACGGCCAGGATTTCTTTCTCAAGGAGATATGCACCACATTGCTTCGAAGAAGCAGGGTGCGGCTCTCCGCAATTGACACACTTGGCCACACACGATTTGGACTTATCGTGTGCGACCTTGGAGCAATTTACACAGACTTCGGGTGACCCCGATTTTGCACGTCTACATGATCGATTCGTATGGCCGAAGCGGTGGCAGTAATAGCACCGCCGCGGCAGTGGCACGAATGCCTTCACGCGGTAGCGGTACCAACCGGCACGCACCGACTCAGGGAGCTTGTCACAGTCGAACGTGACGAAGAGTGTAGGGGTGGGTCTCGAGGCCCCTCCCTGTTTTCTCATCACACGCTCGACCTTGACCGCCCCATGGTCGGCCAGCTCTAGGGTGATGTCCTCAATGGAGTAGTCAACGAGTTCCCTCGCATAAACTACTCCTTTCACAAAGTTCATGGTAGAGTGCGGCGTCACACTCACCGGGGTGCCATGAAGTGTCCGAAGAGCACTTATCTTGGCCGCCTCGGCGGGATTCGCCGCATTCGCCAGAAGGCTCCCGTCCGAGAAACGGGCTACCTTCGGCTCTCTACCAATTGCACTAGCTAATCCTCTCCTCTGATGGATCATGTTGCCCTTGGACAACATGGTGCCATCAGTGGAGCGAATAACGAGGAAGCGTTTGAAGCCAGCGGGCTCGAAAACGCCAGGTAACCTCTGAATCAGGGGCCCCGATGTCATCGAGGCTCCGCCCTGTGCATTCTTGGTCTTAGTCGTAGTCATGGGCTCCGCACACGAGGGGGTAGAGGGGCCGGATGTGCCGATCTTGGCTTGGTCGCCTACCAAAGTGGCAGCAGACCCATCCGTCCCCGCAGCCCCCGCGGATGGAGAGGAGCCCCGAGTCTTCTTCGTCTTTTTAGTCTTTTTCTTTTTAGGAGAGGAGGGCGGGGAATGAACCCGCTTTTCACCTCCGCCGGCAGAAGTCCCCAGGCCAGATGGACCAGCCTCAGCCAGGTCCCTCTCCGAAATGGAGAAGGTCCTGGTTGTCGTAGGGGCACCTGTCGGAGGAGATCCCTCCCCTCCTTCTACTGCCTCGGAGCCCTCAGCCATTTGAGGAGGACCTTGCATAGGGGCGGATTCGGGTTCGGTGCTTGGCGCCGAGCCCGAATTCCCCCCCATGGAAGGCCCTACCGTCTGGGGCTGGGTCTCCTCAAGGACCATGTCTATCACAGGAGGGGCCTCCAGTTGGCCATCCCCTCCCAGGACATCGCAGGTCCCCTTGGCAGTATTGTCACTAGTCAGGTGGTGTGGGGAGGCACAGGCCTTGACCCCAGCAAGGTTCAAAATTCTTGCCAGCAGGTCTTTTGAGGGAAGCGACCGAAGGGGCCTGGCTTCCCTCTCCCCCCTAAGGGGGTTTGCCCTACCGAGCCGCTTGCACGAGGGGCGGTCGGCAATGGGCTGCCTGCTGGCTTTCTTGGCAGTCCCCTTAGAAAGCAAAGGAGGGACTGCCGCTGGAGATAGGGAGGTGCCCGAAAGCACCTCCAGAGAAGGGGGTGAGGGGGAGTCCCCTACACCCGTAGGCGTAGGAGAGGAGTAAGCCTCCTCTCCGGTTAAAGAATTATGGAGGGTCCCTTGCGCAAGCACAAGGGGGGGGGACCTCCATTTTCTCGGTGGAGCTGCCCGAGGGCGGCTCCGTAGATGTTTTTGGGGAAGTTGGGGGTTGGGGTTTTTGTTTTTTTTCATACATGGGCATGGTGACCCTCTTTTGATTACGGGACGCAATAGCTCATCACCTCTCGCAGTTGCCCGCACTGCGAGAGGTGCTTACAAGCCCGGCAGAGCCAGGCGCCGCCATTCGGGACCACCCATCCCGCCTGGTGGCCTGGCAGTCCTTCGGCATGGCGGCTCCACCTTGGACACGGCGTAAAAAATATAGGTTGTGAAGAGGAGAGGAAAAGGGATGTGAGGAAGATGTGGGTGGGGATGAAGCAGGTTGTTAAAAAAACCCCATCCCGAACCGGAGCTGAGGGGTTAGGGAACAATGTCCCCTCCCCCCCTCAGCCCCGATCCGGGGTGGTTGGCTTGAGAAGAAGGTCAGCATTCTACCCTGTGAAATTAGAGGCTGACCAGAGAAAGTTGTGGGAGAGGTTGTATGAAAAGCGACGAGGTAGGGGAGAAATCGGGCTATCTGAAGGAAGGAAGAGAGGCTAAGCTGGGGCCGGACGGAGCGCTGGATCCCGTCAGCACGGCGGCCAGGATGGCAAATCGCCGCGCCCCTTACGGGGGCCGCTTACACGAGGGGCGGTCGGCTGCCTTTCTTGGCAGTCCCCTTAGAAAGCAAAGTAGGGACTGCCGCTGGAGATAGGGAGGTGCCCAAAAGCACCTCCAGAGAAGGGGGTGAGGGGGAGTCCCTTACACCCGTAGGCTTAAGAGAGGAGTAAGCCTCCTCTCCAGTTAAAGAAGTATGGAGGGTCCCCTGCGCAAGCACAAGGGAGGGGAACCTCCATTTTCTAGGAGCTGCCCGACGGCGGCTCCGTTCATGTTCTTGGGGAAGTTGGGGGTTGTTTTTGTTTTTTATTTTCATCATTGGGCATGGTGACCCTATTTGTGCTACGGGACGCAATAGCTCATCACCTCTTGCAGTTGCCCCCATTGCAAATAGAAATAACTGCACATTCTCCCTCAGGACTCCCCACCACTGAAGCCTACAAGGGCCAGGCGCCAATGCAACTCTCAATTCAGTTATGTCCGGTATGTCCTGTTGCAGAATGGATACGGATCCACCGCACCATCTTTATAGACAGAAGAGGTTGCCTGAATTCTCCTACGTGTGGAGAAAAGGGGCCAATGGTGCATTTCTTCTTGGGCATCGGCAGACAAAGACGGTGCAGATGCCCAGACTCCTCCGACCTTCATGAAAGAACAATTCAGAATTAGTCCGGAAAAAAATGCAGAGGTCAGGTAACTGTCAGGGTCACTAGATAGGAGAAAGAAGAGGGGGAAATAAAGGGCAATAAAAGAAAGTAATGGGAGAGGGGAGTATATTTAAAGTCTAGTTCATAGCACCACGGGACCCTCCTCACCAGAAGGTCAAAGCCTCTCTGGGACCAACCCCTGAAGAAAGAAAAGTCTAGTTATAAACTTTACTAATTTCAAAAGACAAAAATCATAAGAATGAAAATAATCACAAAAGGACATTTTGAAATAATATACAAGTTTGCATTTTTAATTCATTGCAGATGTGTAAAATAATACAATTATATGAATAATGCCTTGGGGGATAACACCTTAGTCTAGTAAGTAATATACTTATCTGAAACTTTCAGTAATTAAAGCATTTACATCACACTAAAACCAGGCAATAGAGAAGAATTGGACAAAATATGATTCTCAAGTTTGAAAAAATATCCCCTTCTAATTTCATTTAATTATCCCATCGCTAGTTAGCTTTATGTTTTAAGTTAACTTTTTTTTGTATGAGAAAAGATACAAAACTTGTAGCACAAACATCGCTAAAACAAATAATAAGGATGGATAGAGAGGGAAAAGAAAGGGGTATAAGGAAAAACAATAGTAAATAGGATAAGGATGATAACCATAATAGCGAACATTGCCAACTTTAAAACTCAGACTAATTTGACATAAATGTTGAAGGACTTAGAAGTAGAATCTCAAGATCCTTTGCGTGATGGGCCACGAAGAAGGAATCTTGGTAAGCAATCATTTTCTACGAATTTGCTTGCCTGGCAGTCAAAGGTGACAGTTTATAATATACAAATTATTTTTATCAACGAAAAGGGATCAAAATAAAGGAATTTTCTATCTATAAATTGCAAATATGATAAAAGAAAATGAATAGTGAAAAACCAAGAGAAACGTAACTGCAAGCGCAAATTTGATCAGTCTAATTTAATACATTGTGATGTGCTTACAGGTGGACGATCAACAGCTTAAAAATAGTTTGTTCTTATGTTGTAAGGCATTGAATTCCACATATGCTGAATAGTTTATTGCATTCTCATCCTTCATTGAAATCTGACAACATTGAAAAATAATTTGGTAGGGATTTTGCCACCCATCAACTCTTTTTGAAGCCTTTTCTTTTTCAATAGGGACCTAGTTTAATGTGGAATCTGAAATTCATATTATATATATATATATATATATATATACAAATTGTGCACTATAGGTTGAATGTTCAAATCAGCACATCTATTAAGTGTCACAGGAAGGAATAAGGATAACCAAAGAGAAACTTCAATCAGGTTAAGGTGAAATGCGACGAATAAAAAAAAGTCCTTAAAAATACAAATTAACAAAAACCTAACTTAACTTCTTTTCCTCATTTGAGTGAAGCAACCTACGTTAAAATGGAAGAGAGGACAAACTTTGGGGGAAAGTTAAGCAAACTCAAAGATGTTTTGGTGGATTGTCCACATAAATTTTCTCTAAAGCATTAAGGAGGATTCTAGTCACTTTCCCCAACTCTACCAAGGTTTTGTCTTGTTTCCATTTTAACAGGTCTTGTTGCTTAAATGGCTGCTATTTATAGTGTTGTTTCCTCTCTCCTAACTCAGCAAATCACTCCCTCTTAATATACATCATACCATAGTTTAGTTTTTTGTTCTGGTAAAGGAATTAATTTTGAAACTTAGTTTTATTAACTGCCATTTTCTGAGTTTCTTTTATTTCATAACTTACCTAGGTAAGTTATGAACGCTAGGTAAGTTATGAACGCTAGGTAAGTTATGAATGCTAGGTAAGTTATGAACGCTAGGTAAGTTATGAACGCTAGGTAAGTTATGAATGCTAGGTAAGTTATGAACGCTAGGTAAGTTATGAAAGATGAGCCCCTAATTAAAATATAAACAATCAGTTAATATACAAAATTTCATTAAATTATACTAAGAATAGAGAATAAATTGAATTATGGATTTACAAGGATGAAATTTAAAGCAAAGTTGAAATTAGCAAAAATAAACCATTCATTTATGTATATATATTATATATGTTTATGGGAAAGATGTTTATAGAAATTAATATTTTGATTTTCAAGTGTACATCATCTCTGCCATATGAGACATTTTTTTGGGAAAGTGTAAGTAATTATCCAGATATGCAGCCAGTTCACCAGCAGTAACATCTTCATAGTTCTTTGCTTGTTTAGAACAACTTAATCTTACACCAATGTCTGATATTTTTAGGGAATTTAGGTCAGGTAATTCTGAATCTAATAACCTCTTATATTCTTTCTTCTTCTGCTGGTGTGTGCCTGGCTTCAAATGACCACGATGCTTCCATCCCAATGTGGTTGAACTAAATTCACTATTAATTTTATTTAAGGACCTACCAAACATAATTTCTTCCTTGAGAGACAAGCTTTTAAAATCATGCATTAATTGTGTACCTCTGTTTTCAAAAATTGATTTACCATTAACAGTAGGTTTACAGTAAATTCTACTCAAAATACCTTCCTTAATTGGAGTAATGGACTCTTCAAATCTAATAAAAGAAGATTTCGAAATCTCTTTACAAGCAGTTGCACTGACGCTATTTTCGTGGATTTGGGGAGCAAACTCTCCCTTTTTCATGTTTTTAAGTTCTTCGTAAATTTGACACCCCAATAATTTCAACTTACTTTTTCTGATTAGTGATTTGCCTTTACCAGGAGTTAAATTAAGTCTGGTAAGAGAGAACTCTACAATAAGTGGACTCTCTTTGATAAGAGACTTTTTTTGAGAAGAAAATACTTTTTCCTTATGACAATTTTTACAAAAGATTATGTTACAATTTGGTGCTTTAAATGCTAGAGAATTTTTTAATAAAGGATTGGATAGATCTTCTTTGACAGAATTTTCACACATCTTGGATTGAAGGGATAACTTATCTGAAAATATAAAAATCAAAATCAAAGTTTTTAGGAAAAAAAAAGTTTCAGAACCATTCATCCAATACTTAATTAACAATTCAATTGTCAGTGCTAAAGGTTAGGGAAGATTTTGCTTAAAATATACAATGAGAAACCATGTTTGCAGGAAATTGTGGAGGGAATTTTGGGAGCATTGTATAAATGTGTTTCCAGTTTGCAAGTTAACCCAGCTTGCATTTGGGTATTGTGCCTGTCTTGTTCTCCAGTTGATGGAGTTGCATTCCAACTTCAACCCTATCTTCTACAGCTCAATTCTGTGTGTTAACCCATCACTGCCCAATGTTTTTTTTACAATGCATTATGGGATGTGGAATACTTTTATGAATGGATTAAATTTACTTCAGGAGCAATGTATCCCAATGAAGGAAGTTATGAAGGTAAAAAACGATTATGGTAGAATCAGAAGATACCTAGGGTAGTGATTTGTTACTAACTCTCTATTATTCCAGTAATTATATAGATTTAAAGCAAAATGTTACATAGAGTTTCCTTAACCTTTCAACAGTCACAACAATTTAATTGACTTCAATGAAAGTTGGGCAGATGTCTGCAGCTCAAAAGGCTGGAGGTGTCTCCAACTGCTGCTCAACTTTTCTGGCACTGGCTCTTCATTGCCACTCACTATGTCTAGACTGCAAAGCTAAGGGTCAAGCTAACCTGTTTTCTCCTTTGAACTTTGAGGTAATCACCTAATATCAGACTTACTCTGAAGCCCTTAAAACCTTAAAGAATATCTTTATCCAGGTTACCAACAAGGGTGTTGCTTGTACTGACTAGCCACTGGCAGGCAGTTCCAATCCGAGTCTATTAATGAGTTTTTGCATTCTCTTCAAAAGTTTAGCCTGGAGTACAATTTTGCGGCATCAGTGGACACCTACAGGAATGAGTGTGCGTGTGATGTCTGTATAACACCTGGCTTCCAACAAATCCTTACATGGCTGCTAGAAAATCAAATGCTCACTCTAATGGATGCACTTGACCAACCCAACTAAGCCTCGGAAATTAGTGAGTGAGATTCTGAGTTGTATGCCACCCCAATGACTGTCACCTCTGAGCTGTCAGCTCCATGGGACTCCCTGGATGCCTTGACTAACTTAGAGCAGAATACTGTTGCTGTAGTTTGCAGCCCCTGTTATTTTTGCAGAGGAGCTCCCCATGAGTATCATACTGATGTCTGGACAAAAAAGGGCATTTCACAAATGTATGATAGTCAAATACAATAACACCCCCTGGTAACTCTGGCAAAAGAGTGTTGTCTATGAAGGTGGTCATTGCTGGAGTGGCACGGAGAGCCTTGTTAGACATAGAGCTCAGAGAACATCTTTAGTGACTCATGTGCAGTCTTAAGCTGCCCATTGACAGATTCAATGGAGAAATTAACATGGCACCCAGTTAACTGGTAACCCACAATACAGTGTTGCTACCTCGATGCCACAACCAAAGATCAAAACTATGAGAAAGTTTGCTTATTGATACTGGACAACTGTTGCTATATCATCCTCAGGATCCAGTTGTTCTATTACTATTTGTTGCTTAGGCTTGAATTTGGTGGTCTCATTCTAACTTGAAAGTTTGTTCTTTGGCAGCAATGTCAATAGACCCCCCCCACCCTCCCCAGTGTCTTCTCTCATCTATCTCCCAATTGTCATGCCATCAGATTTACCCTGGAGGGCAAAAGTGCATGCTATGAATAATAGAGAAAAGAAAAGGTTGGTCATCAACTACTCTTAAACTATCAATAAGTTTACCTAATTTAATGCCTACCCACTGCCAACCTTGATGATCTTTCCAACAAGATTTTGGGCTATAAGTTCCTTAGCCTGATCAACTTGCATAGTGCTTACACCGGCAAGATAAAATCTACATGCCTTCGAGGTTGACTTTTGCAGTTCAGGTGCCTAAGCTTCAGACTCACAAATGGGGTCACTCATGTCCAAATAATCATGGATGGCTTAATCCACTCCAACCGGTTTAAAGCCATCTTTGCTTAATTGGACAATATCATAATTTGCAGGCGTACCTTAGAAGAGCAAGACTCTAATCTAGCCTGTTTCCTTGAAGCTTTGCGCACCTACAACTTAATAGTGAATAAAAAAAATGCAAGTTCGCCATTGTGACCCACTCCATGACATGCCATCCCTCTGATAGAAAGTCTTTGCCATGGCTGCTCGGCCTCTGCATACAATGAATATGACCATTGATACCTAATTCCCCTTGTCAGATGAGGTTAAAGCCATCATTGTGGATGTAAAGAGTGCTATTATCTCAGCAGTCAATGAAAAGGAACCATTCACTATGGAAGTTAATGCATATGAGTGGGCGATCAGAGCTAGTCTCAACCAGTATAGCTGGCCTGTTGCATTTTTCTCTCAAACCCTGACTTTGTCTGAGAGAAGGTACGGCACATCATAGAAAGAAGCCTATATAATCATTAAATCAATTAAATGATGGTACCACTTCCATCTCAGATGCAGGTTTATCCTAATCACAGATCAGCATTCAGTCTCCTACATGTTTGACAGCCAGCACCAGAGCAAAATAAAGAATGGAAAAAATTGCTCAGTGGAGTTTGGAACTCATGCCTTCACAATACAAGGTTGTATATAGGTCTGTAGCACAGAACTCGGCAACTAACACTCTTTCATGTGGATTTTGCTCCACTATTATTCCTGCTGTTGCATGTAATTTCGCTGAATTACATTGATTGGTCTCTGTGCCATCCAGGCACTGCACAAATGATACATTTAGTACAGACAAGAAATTAGCCCTGCTCTCTAAACGTTGGGAGCATTGTATCAGCGTGTGACACCTGCCACAAACTTAAGCCTTAGTACCATTATCCAGAAAAGCAATGGCTCATTTGATTGATTGTCCATCAATTTCAAGGGGCCCTTTCCTTTGTCTTCCTGGAACAAGTATCTTCTGATCATTGTCAATGATTATTGATGCTTCCCATTTGTTTACCCTTGTATGGACAAGTCATCATCTATAGTGATCTTGTACTTAGCTAACTTGTTCTCCATATTCAACGTACCAGCATAAGTCTATTCTGATCGAGGAACATCATTTATGTCCTCAAAAGCAGATCCTTAATTCATGAAAATGGGGTAGCTATGAGTTGCACTACTCTTTACAACCAGCCTGGAAATCTACAATGCGAGTGCTAGTGGGCAGCATTTGGAAAGCAGCGACTCTTACATTGGACTCTAGCAAACTCCCCATTTGAGCCTGAGAATTGGTGTTACCTCAAACTTTACATTCTATTCCCTCTCTTCTTTGCACTTCAACCAATGCCATTCCTCAGAAGAGACTATTTTCCTATCCACAGAAAACTTCTTTAGGATAGAATATGCCTACTTGGCTTTCTTCTCAGGTTAGGGTTCTCCTCCACAGGCATATCCACTGCAAAGATGGACCCTCGGTGCAGGAGGTGGAGCTCATAGAGGCCTTAACACTGGAAACCATTTAAAACTCAAACTGGTACCATATATGCTTCATCAGTACATTTTCCCAACAGTCCAGGATATATAGAAAGGTGTACAATGCTGCCTGAGAGAGATAAGAATTAGGATATTATTTATTTCGATTTTAGTAAGGCTTTTTTTGACAGGGTGCAACACATGACTTTTGAATAAAGTTAAAATGCATAGAATCAATGAAGTATTTTTAGATGCAAATTGGCTTAGTGACAACCAACAAAGAGATGGGATATAATCTGAGGGGGATAAAGTTACCAGTGGAGTATCTCAGTAGTCAGTGTTGATCTAGAGTTATATTAATGTTCATGACTTGGGTATAAATAGTGAACTGATGATGGTATTACAAGATGAATTGACCAAACTATCCCAATGGGCAAAGAAATAGCTTCTTTTTTTTTAGGACCCCATCTGGCGACTACCTACTTGGGCATAAGTCACCGTAATCATGACAGCCTAGTCCTAGGGTATTTTAAAATATGCAAAGCGGGAAAAACAACAGACATCGGTATTGGGGGAAGGTCCGCCTCCCCCCTAGTAGAAACATGCAACCTATGAAGAAAACTACAAAAAAAGACAAAAACTAGTTAAATAAAGGGGAGAAGGCCAGACTCCTCCAAAAAGTCATTAAGTCCGGTGGTCAATGTGCACAAATCCATCCCGAGTACAAGGGATAAGTGGTAGTGACCCCACTTGTCTCAGTACCGGGACAGGTAATGTTGCAAAGATTGCCCAGACTGGGACAATCAACAAGAATGTGCCAAACAGGCTGGGGGACAACGCAGTCTTCACAGTAGGGTGCAGGCGAGCACTCCATCAAATGGCGGTGTGTCTCACGAGTGTGTCCAATTCAGTAAAGACAGGAAACAACCTGAAGCCATCGCGGCATTGGAAAATAGGTCCATGGGAACAGTCGCGGTGCAATGGCATGCAACTTTAAGTTCCCTTCAACTGTCTCACATCTTCTTTGCCAAGCAGCCCATATTCCTGCCATGTAGTCGGTGTGAGGAAGAGCAAAACGCTGGTCCGGTCGCAGAGTCCTCGCAGACTCTTTGGCACCCTAATTTCCCGTATCCTACATGTCCAAGAACCCAGCAGAAGATAAACTTGACATCTACCCGGCTCGCCAAAACCGTGGCATCACGGATATCGCGAACCAGGTGATGTGGAGATTCCAATGCCCCAAGAGCACTCAGGGCGCTTTGTGAGTAGCTATAGTTCACAATCCGGTCACGTCGCGTAATCGCCCGTACCGAGTGGTGTATTGCCACCAGCTTGACCGTGAAGACAGGCGCAGCGCCTAGCAGAACCCTGCTGACTTCAAACAGAGAGGATACAGCGTGGAAGCCGACCCCCTCTTGGGACTTGGAGCCAGCCATATACACTGGCACGGTTCCAGCGTGACACGAGGTGTGCTCCAAAAAGGTCGAACGCAATATTCCCGGTGCTGTACAAGCTTTGGGAGCAGAGGCGTGGTGACAAATAGCCAAATGTGGTACCCTCCAGGGTGGCATCCTGGGCAGAACAAGGGGGTGCCACCGTCCCGAGAGATATCTAGCTATCGGAGTTTCCTGGCCCTAAACCCTTTGGTATGACTGGCGTCTAGCGGCGGCATAGGCACCGTCGAGGTCAGCTGCGGATGCAGTGAAAGCTGTTGGCGACTAAGGGAGGCGCCGGGCTCACGCGTACAGGCGAGTAATGCACTGCCTGCGGCGCAGAGCGAGTGGCATCTCCCCAGCATCGACCAACAGGCTCTCAATGGGGAAAGTGTGGAAGGCACCGGTCGCAAGGCGAAGGCCGGTGTGGTGGATCGAATCCACCTTCCGCAATAAACGCTCGGCTGCGGATGCATAAAACTTGCAACGATAGTCGAGCTTGGAACCAACAAAGGATTGATATAAAAGTAGGGCAGTAGCCCTATCAGCACCCCAAGAGCTGAACGTCACGGAACGGAGAATGTCCATGGCGCGGGTACAAGAGACCCTAAGGCTGCGAATATAAGCCTCCCAGCTGAGGCGCCGGTCGAATACAAGACCAAGGAAACGGTGCGACTCAACCACATCCAGGTGCACGCCATTAAGAAACAAATCTGGGTCGGGGTGGAGCCGTGGATGGCAGCAGAAGTGCACCACCTTAGTCTTGGCCAAAGAAAACCGAAACCTCTGTGCTTCGGCATAGCGAGAGATGCGGTTCAATGCCTGTTGGAGACAACGCTCCAGAGTTGGCATCTGGGCCGCACCGAGGTGATGCCATTGATGTTCAGGGAAAAGAGTGTGACACTGAAGACACTTCCCTGTGGGACACCCTCTTCTGGCTCCTTTGGGCCGGAGAGGACTCCCTCCACCCGTACGCGGAATCGACAATCTCGCAAAAATTCAGATATAAACATTGGGAGGCGTCCACTCGCCCCCATCGTGTGGAGAGTCTCCATGATACCGTATCGCCATGCGGTATCATAGGCCTTCTCCAGATCAAAAAAGACTGTGGCGTAGTGCTGTCTACGAAGGAAAGCATCGCAGACGGCATTTTCCAGTCGGAGCAGAGCATCCGACTGGAGTGGCACTTGTGGAAGCAGCACTAGGCAGAAGACAGATGGCCTCCACTGTCCAGGAAAAAGGCTAATCTAACATTTACCAATTTCTCCATCAACTTGCACATGCAAGTGGTTAGAGAGATTGGGCAGAAACCGGGCGGAGTAAAGTGATCTCTCCGCGGTTTGCGAAAGGCGAGCACATTTATTTTTTATTTATTTTTTTTAAGAGCTCATCTGGCGGCTGCCTACTTGGGCATTAGTCACCGTATTAAAACTGGCCTAGTTCTAGGCTACTTTAAAATAAAATTAAAGAGAAAAAAAAAAACCAACACCCCAAAAGGGGGAAAGGAACCAAGCTGGTGCGTCGGGAACAGGTCCCCCCCGGCGCAGGAGCATGCAACTAAAGGAAAAAAAAAAAAATGCAAAACAACAAAACAAAAAAAAACAAACCTTGCTTAAATAATAGGGAGAAGGCCGGCCTCCTCCAAGAAGTCAACAAGTCCACAAGTCAATGTGCACGAATCTGAACCGAGCACAAGGGACAGGCGGTAACGACCCCACCCATCCCAGTACTGGGACAGGTATCGTGCGCGAAATCACCCAGACTGGGACATTCGACAAGAATGTGCCGAACAGTCTGGGGGACGACGCAGTCGTTGCAATAGGGCGCAGGCGAGCGCTCCATCAAATAGCAATGCGTCACACGGGTGTGTCCGATTCGGAGATGACAGAAAGCAACCTGAAGCCGCCGCGGCATTGGGGGATAGGTTCAAGGGAACAGTCGCGGCGCAATGGCACGCAACTTTAAGTTCCCTTCGACCGTCTCTCATCTTCTTTGCCAAGCAGTCTGAAGAGCTGCCTGTATTCCTGCCATGTAGTCGGTGTGAGGAAGAGCGAAACGCTGGTCCAGTCGCAGAGTCCTCGCGGACTCTTTGGCGCCCTCATCGGTGCGCTCATTCCCCGCAATTCCTACATGTCCAGGAACCCAGCAGAAGATAATCTCGACATCTGCCCGGCTCGCCAAAACCGTGGCGTCACGGATATTGCGAACCAGGGGATAGGGAGATTCCAATGCCCCGAGAGCACTCAGGGCACTTTGTGAGTCACTATAGATCACAATCCGGTCTCCGAACCGGGCAAGTCGCGTAATCTCCCGTACCGAGTGGTGTATTGCCACCAGCTCGGCCGTGAAGACAGACGCAGCGCCTGGTAGAGCCCCGCTGACTTGAAACAGAGGGGATACGGCGTGGAAGCCGACCCCCTCTTGGGACTTGGAGCCATCCGTATACACTGGCACGGTTCCAGCGTGACACGATGTGTGTTCCAAAAAGGTCGAACGCAATACTCCCGGCGCAGTACAAGCTTTTGGGAGCAGAGGCGTGGCGACAAATAGCCAAATGTGGTACCCTCCAGGGTGGCGTCCTGGGCAGAACCAGGGGCGCCACCGTCCCGAGAGCTATATCTACCTCTCGAAGGAGTTTCCTAGCCCGAAACCCAAAGGGCTTAGGGTATGACTGGCGTCTCTCGGCGACATAGGCACCATTGAGATCAGCTGCGGATGCAGTGAGAGCTGTTGGCGACTGAGGGAGGCACCGGGCTCGCGCGTACAGGCGAGTGATGCACTGCACGCGGCACAGAGCGAGTGGCATCTCCCCAGCATCAACCAACAGGCTCTCAATGGGAGAAGTGCGGAAGGCACCGGTCGCAAGGCGAAAGCCGGTGTGGTGGATCGAATCCACTTTCCGCAATAAACGCTCGGCTGCGGATGCATAAAACTCGAATCCATAGTCGAGCTTCGAACGAACAAAGGATCGATAAAAAAGTAGGGCAGTAGCCCTATCAGCGCCCCAAGCGCTGAACGTCAAGGAACGGACAATGTCCATGGCGCAGGTACAACAGACCCTAAGGCTGCGAATATGAGCCTCCCAGGTGAGGCGTCGGTCGAATACAAGACCAAGGAAACGGTGCGACTCCACCACATCCTGGCGCACCCCATTAAGAAACAAATCTGGGTCGGGGTGAAGCCGTGGATGGCGGCAGAAATGCACCACCTTAGTCTTGGCCAAAGAAAACTGAAACCTGTGCGCTTCGGCATAGCGAGAGACGCGGTTCAATGCCTGTTGGAGTCGACGCTCCAGAGTTGGCATCTGGGCAGCGCCAAAAGAGATCGAAAGGTCGTCCACGTAGAGCGTAGCGAGAACATCTTCCGGCAGCACCGAGGTGACGCCGTTGATGCTCAGGGCAAAGAGTAGGGCAAAGAGTGTGACACTGAGGACACTTCCCTGCGGGAAACCCTCTTCCTGCTCCTTTGGGCCGGAGAGAGCTCCCCCCACCCATACGCGGAATCGACGATCTCGCAAAAATTAAGATATAAACATTGGGAGGCGTCCCCTCGCCCCCATCGTGTGGAGAGTCTCCATGATACCGTATCGCCATGAGGTATCATAGGCCTTCTCCAGATCGAAAAACACTGTGGCGTAGTGCTGTCTACAAAGGAAAGCCTCGCAGACGGCATTTTCCAGTCGGAGCAGAGCATCCGACATGGAGTGGAACTTGCGGGAGCGGCACTGTGCGGAAGACAGATGGCCTCCGCTGTCCAGGAAAAAGGCTAATCTAACATTTACCAATTTCTCCATCAACTTGCACACGCAAGAGGTTAGAGAGATTGGGCGGAAACCAGTCGGAGTAGACATCTCTCCCCGGTTTGCGAAAGGCGAGCACAGTAGTGATTCGCCAGGAGTCTGGGAGAAGACCTTCCACCCAGGTCCTGTTGAACAAATCTAACAGAAAGGACATGCCTCACTCACACAGGTGTCGAAGCATGGCGTACGGGACATTGTCCGGACCATGGGCGGTGTCCGCGCACGAAGCGAGGGCTGAGCGCAACTCACTCACAGTAAACTTGTCGTTGAAGAGTTCTTCGCCTCTGGAGGTAAAGTCCAGCCGGCGGCCTTCCGCGACATCATGACGTGCATTGAATGCTGGTGGAGCAGCATCCTGGCTAGAGAATGCGGAAAAAGCAGTCGCTAAGGATTCCGCCACGGACGCGGGGTCCGAGATTGCGGTCCCATTCTCCTGGAGAACGGGAGGGGGGTCCCGCGAGAACTTGCCCCGAATCCTTTTGACTCGCTTCCACACCTCAGCTAAAGGGGTCTTCCCGTTAAGTGAAGACACGTATGCCCGCCAAGAAGAGTGGCGGGCGTGCTTTGAAATATACCGGAACCTAGTCCTAACCCGACAAAATTCAGCGACAGTGAAATCGTTCGGGCGGCGCTTATAGCGCATGTAGGGCCGTCTCACACTCAGCCGACCACCATGGGAGTGGTCGGCGTGCAAAACGGCCAGACGTCCTAGGAATAGTAGTCAGGCCCACGGCAATGAGGTTGCCGGAGAAGAACTCAACGGCCTCATCTACCGACCTAAACTCCTCGACTGAGATAGAGAATTCAGTCATTTCCTGAAATGCAGGCCACCGCACCCGCGCCAAGCACCACCGAGGTGGTCTCTCAGGCGGCAGTTGCCCTGAAAATGATATTTGAATGGGAAAGTGATCACTACCGTGGAGGTCATCGACCACCCCCCAATCAAAATCAGGTTGTGCATCCGAAGAGCACAAAGATAGGTCAAGGCAAGAAAATGAAGCGGTTCTCGGACAGTGATGCGTAAACTCATTCTTGAATTTGCCCTCAGCAAAATTACAAATGGTAAACGTTATTGAAAATTATTAAAATAAAATATTTAAATCTTTTTCTATAAATCAAATAATAATAAACATTACAATCGGCGGCGCGAATGAAGGGCTGTAAACTATTTTGTCTGTGTTCCAATATATTTCACCTGTTTGAACTACATTCAAGGGGACTGCTCGTAGGGGGTTTAAGCACTGTGCACCCCCCCCCCCTATGATGATCCTGAGTTTCAATCAATTGTGGGATGGGAGGCGCAGGAACAAAATATACATGCACAAAAATAATATATTTTAATTGAAAAGAATCATTCTATTGATATAATTAAAAAATTATTAATAACCTGCTACCTATTTATAATTATAATTCTCAAATCTTCAACAAATTTTCATCAACAACCATGGTTATTTTATGCTTTTTAAATCAGTTACACTTTAAAACCCATTTCTAATTATAGGAAACAGTGCTTCTATTCATGGGAGACTATTTTAAATCTTAAATTTTATGAAAATTTTGCTTAGTTCTTATTTTTTACCTATAAAACTATTTCCCAGACAAAATACGATGGCTGGTTTGTGTGCTTTCAATAACATATTAACTAAGGCATTTCCTCATTTTAATTGGATGAAAAATGAAAAACAAGTGTATTTAACGGTAAACATGAAGATCGGCGGCGTGCCTGAAAAAGTGTATTTTTGTGCGTGTATATTTCGTTCACCCGTACAGAAATGATTTGGTTCAATAAAAAATGTTTGAACATTATTCTATATACTGGGCAGGCCTAGTAGAGTCAAGTCACTCTCATAAATCTCAGTTTACAGACAAAGAAGGACTGACATAAGCCATTTATGTATTTTAATTAGATGCTTGATCATTAACATAAGAGTTTGAAAAAAAAATGACAAATAATCATAATTATCAGGGTGAATAAGTCTATGTGAATGGCCACAAAAGGCCCTCAGCTATTACATAATGGTAATACTTGAGATTAGGGGTACACGGTAGGTGGCGCTGTTAGTAAGCTACAATTTTGGGCTACAATATATGTCTTATGATGTCAGACAGTAGCTTCAGATGTGACCAATCACGGTGTTATATATTTTTGTTGTTTGTAACCTTTATTTTGTATTATTTACTAAATATCTGCGCCTCTGCTCGTTTATAGTTTTTTTCTAAGTTAGGTAAGGTTTCTTGATGTCTTTTATTGTTTTTTCCTATTTTTTTTATTTTTGTATTTTTTGTTTTGCTTCAAATCATAACAGCTTTTTACTGGCAACGTCGTAGCTATAAATAGGACCTGCTGTGCAAATGTTTTAGTTTTGTCATGCTCTAGTTGTGCTTCTTTGTTATTTGAATTCGGGTTTATTTTGCATAACCATGAAAAACTTTTAGATTTTTTAGAGGAGCATGAACTAATCAAGAAAACTATAAAATGCCCGAAATGCAGTGTGAATTTAAAATTTTCAGAAAATTTAATGTTTAGCTGTGATAAAATATATGTAAATAAAAACACTAAGCGACATCGGTGCTGTTTCAAACAATCAGCGTGTAGGAGTACATTTGGTAATACTTCAGATTAGGGGGGCACGGTAGGTGGCAGTGTTAGTAGGCTACAATATATCTCTTATGACATCAGACGGTAGCTTCAGATGTGACTAATCACAGCGTTATATTTTTTTGTTGTTTTGGGGATTTGTAACTTTTAGTCTGTATTATTTACTAAATATCTGCACCTCTGCTCGTTTATAGTTTTTTCTTAGTTAGGTAAGATTTCTTGATGTCTTTTATTGTTTTGTTTTTTTGTATTGTTCATTTCGCAGTGAATGATAACAGCTTCTTACTGGCAACGTTGTAGCTATAAATAGAACCCGCTTAGCATTTGTTTCTGTATCGTTATGGCTTTTTCGTGCTTGAGTTGCTTCTTCATTATTCGAATTCAGGTTTATTTTGCATGACCGCAAAATCTTTTAGATTATTTAGAGGCACATGAACTAAACAAGAAACCTATAAAAGTATTGTTTGTAACTAGGTTAGGTTTTTTCTGCCAGTAAAAAGCTGTTGGGGAAAAAAAACAGTAAATTCAAGGGAACCACCCTACAATGATCCTGAGGGGGGTGTCTGGGGGCCACAGCCCCCCATTATATACTCATATACAAAAAAATATAACGCCGTAATTGTTCACATCTGACACTACCATCTGACATCATAAGAGATATATTGTGGCCCCAAATTGTAGCCTATGAAAAGCACCACCTACCTTGCACCCTGAAACTGAAGTGTTACTGTACATTTTTCACAGGTTCCCATTTAAGTTTAAAAGACATTGTTCAAATTCCATATTTCTTGATAATTAATAGTTTTACAAGAGTAAGTATTATTTGACATTAGGTTACTAGTTTTTTTCTGCCAGTAAAAAGCTATCATCATTCGCAGCGAAACAAAAAATAGGAAAAACCCCCAGTAAATTCAAAAGGACTGCTTGTGGGGTAGATATCACTGCGGGGGACCACCCTATGATGATCCGAGTTTCAATCAATTGGGGGGGGGTTTGGGGGGCTGCACCCCCCAGTATATACTCGTATACCAAAAAATATTTTGGTAAATGTTGCGACGATGGCCGGATGCGAGTCTAGTTTATTTTTTGGGCTACTTTTCAGTGTTTTTCTGTTATCGCACTGGCCAATCACAGATCTGGATTCAGTTTCATAAATGACCAATCAGAAAACTGTATTTGTTTCAAGGCTTTTTGTGCTTTTTATATTGATCAAAACTTGGTTTTTCTTATATTTTAGATGTTTTCCCCTTTATTTCTTTTCTATATATCCTACCTACCCTATGCCTGACATTATTTAGTCTTTTTATTTACTTGTTACTTAATTTCCCATTGTTTAATGCTCGATTAAACAATATTTCGGTGTTGTTAATGAAGTCTCACGTCTTAATTCTGACGAAAAAACAACTTTTTCATTTTTTCTGTTCCGTATTTATTTCTCTTCTTTAATTTTTTTAAAAGGTTTTTTTTACGACCATTTTGATTATTGTTCCAAATGGATGCGTTCAGTATTAATGTTTTTATTACTATATATGTGTAGTTCCACAAACACAAATGGTCAATTTCAGTAAAAAAAAAGTCACAAATTTTCCGGGAACAATGAACTACTTTTCCGTCCACGCCTCTCATATTTAAATGACCACTCACACCGTTTCCCACTCATTTGTCAAAATGTCATTTTTGTGTTAAGTTTGTTCGTTACCTATTCAACGTTTCAGTGCTATTTTAACTGCCGATAAATGTGTTGCATTTCTCGAAGCCCATGGGCCATGTAGTGGAAGGGCAGTGGGTTTTTGGAGGGTTCGAACGTGAAACAAAGTTAATTTTCATTGTTTCAGTGGCAAATCAAAATCGAGAAACCCTCCTTGCAGCGATAAAAAAGTGGATTTTGCCGGGCACGACAGTCGTATCTGACAGATGGTCAGCCTATTTAAATTTGTCATCTGAAGGATACGAACATCTTACCGAATTCTAGCTTGCTGCCGGTAAACTCTACCCACCTGTCTGAAGTAAGTATTAACGATTATTTTGAGTGTCGGCTTGTTGTTGGGTACGGCTCGCTGCGGGGATAACACTGCGATGACCCTGAGTTTCAATCCTTCGGGGGAGGGTCTGGGGGGGCACAGCCCCCCAAGTATAAAAACGAAAATCGCCATAAAATTCTTCAATTTCATCTCTAAAAAAGTAACAACGAAAAGTAGCCCAAAATAGCCCCCAAAAAGCTAGGCCTAGGATCCGGCCATCGTCTACACAATTACCAATATTTTATGCCGTAATTGGTCACATCTGATACTACCGACTGACGTCATAAGACATATTATGTGGCCTATAAATAGCGCCACCTACCGTGCGCCCCTAAACTGGTGTTACCTATGTAGCAATGAACTGACATATAAAAGCCCTGAGGCGACTAATGGGTTAAGAGATATTGATAATAAAGCTTATGAATCTTACCAATATATTCCTTGAGTAGGTTATCTTAACCACCTTTTTTTATTTCATGATTATATGTAGCCGACTATGCAGCCATTAGGTTCAGCTAACTTTCAATATAGTTCTTATTTAGGCTGGGGCATGTTATGCTACCCTTTGTATCGTGATATGGAATTACAGGTGCTGTGAGATAAGAGAATTACAGTTAGTTTGGGTGTATTTTTAAACACTACATGTATCTACTTCCACTGCCTACATATTATGGCGTTTAAAACGATGACCAAAATGTTTGTTGCATCAGCAGACAGAATGACTGTGAGTCTGTGACACTTAGTATGTTTTTGTTGTTGGTGTTGTTAGGAAATTATAATTACCCTTGATTGCAGTCATCAACGATGGTAATGCCGCAGAAAAAATAAAATGTTATATATTAATTTAATAATGAGCTAAGCAAGCAGTAACGAAATTAAAATAAACTATGGATGAGACCCATCTCCCCCAAAACTGGGCTGCAGGAGCCTAACAAACTATGGAGACAAGAGAGGTAGGTTCTATAAGCAGGCTCGACCGCAAGTTCCCCTTATTCGTTTTAAAAAAGACTCCGGTCTCCCCTCGGGAGACAGCAAAGATGAAAGGGTAGTAAAGGAAAAGCCCTTCGCCTCAGTGTTTGGATAACAGGGAAATCACTTCAGAGTGAACCTTAGGCCTTTCCATATTTCATTTTAACCAGACCCACACATACCGGAATTGGATTTTCACAGTGTTCTCTTGGCCAAACAGAAGAAGAGCATGATAGCTCCTTTTTCTTTCAATAAGGACCATTACTACACTGTTCAATAGTACCAGAACGGATTTCAGCAATATTCAGTTACGAACTGAATAATAGGAACACTTGAAATATGTATTTTCTGCAAACTAATTTCCAAAAATTTTTGTGCATATACGGACAGGAGACCACGAGCACGAAAAGACGACGGAACACAGCAAAAGAAGATCACACTTCATTACATACCCAAGACTTGAGAGATAATGGCAGGACAATGTCGACATTATCCATAAGCCAAGCAATTAAGAACATAAGAAAAGAAGGAGACTGCAAAAGACCATTCATGGCCTACACTTGGCAGCTCCTGTTCCAGTCAACACCCAAAAGATTTCTTACCGGAGAAAAGTCATCAACATTGTCACCCTTAAGGAGTTCGTCAGATCTAATCTACAATATACATAAAATGCATCCAGAGGATTATGTCCATTCGTGCAACCGCAAAATATAATCTCCCTACTCCTTAGAAAAGTATATACATATGTACAAAAAAAAAAGAAAAAAAAAGGTCAGTTCCATCTAGCAGCTTCATCCATATATTTATCTAATCTATTCTTAAAACTACCCAGAGAGGAGGCTTCTATCACATGTCTAGTGAGCCTATTCCATTCATCTACCACACGATTTGTAAACCAATTCCTCCCAATCTCCTTCCTAAACCTATACTTATCAAGCTTAAACCCATTGCTACGTGTCCTGTCATGTTCACTAAGTATAAGAACCTTACCCAGATCCCCTTTATTATATCCTTTTACCCATTTGAAGACTTCAATCAATTTCCCTCTGACTCTTCTCCTTTACAATGTATGTAGATTTAGTTTTCTGAGCCTTTTACCATAAGGTAAGTTCCTTAGTCCATCAATCATCTTTGTCATCCTTCTCTGCACAGACTGAAGCAAATCAATATCCTTCCTATAATATGGTGACCAAAATTGAACTGCATAGTCTAGATGAGGCCTAACTAGCGCCAGATACAGTTTTAGAATGACTTCAGCACTCTTATTGCTTACACTCCTCCTAATGAATCCCAATATCCTATTAGCTTCATTCTTAGCATTCAGGCATTGCTTTCTAGGACGAAGGTCTGAACTTACCAAAATACCCAAGTCCCTCTCACAATCGGTCCTCCCTAAAATTCTTCCATTTAATTTATAACTATTCAATGTATTATTTCTACCTATATGAATGGATTATTTCTACCTATAAAATTCTTTACGAAGCCAACTAACCAAGGTGAAGGACAAACATAATGATAAAGCCAACATCGTGTATATGTACCTTGAGCAGACGAGAAACAACTTCGCACTAGGATTAAGGAACAACAGAGACCCACACGGAGGAACGACCCATTCAGCCATTACATCACATCAGAACCCCGAATTGCATCAGATGGATTGGGAGGCAAATAGAAAGAGCCGAGAGTTCCCTGAAACCTGGTTTTACGACGATCACTCTATCAACAGGGAAATCTACATTTCCGATCAGCACAACAGCCTCAAATAACATACTTATCTTAAATTGTATTTCAAATATATGCTTTTGTGGTAGTTTTACTGAATAATTGGTTCTTTTCAATTAAAGTTTCCAATTCAATCTTCGTTTTTTGTAACTTTCTCTGATGACCCTTGCCTCCTTTACCTCCCCATTACCAGCCGCATATGAGCCATAAATCAGTGCTATTCATAGCAAAATAGTCTCAGAGCAAAAATAGATGAAGAAGTAAACCCTATATAACATAAAATAACATAACATAACATAATTTCACGGATGACAAAAGCCACAAGGGCCTATCAAAGGTCATCCGCCTCCGTCAAAACTCACCCACAAAAAGCACCATCGCCAGGGAAAGACAAAATCAAAGTCCCCCATAATATAATATAACAGATGACAAAAGCCACAAGGGCCCATCATAGGTCATCCGAGTCAAACGGCCTCTTTTTTTATGCACCCAAACTCCCAAGAAAACTACATCCAGAGGATTGCGTCCAGAAACAAGGGTATCACCAATCAAGGCTTGTCAATAACTAAATCATGCAGCTATAGATATATACAAACAATATTAATATATACAAAACTTAGGAACCATCACAACCTTACTTTCCCATAAACTCATCTAACCTACTCTTAAACACATTTAAATTTGGACTAGCTACTACCCTCCGCGGCAATTTGTTCCAGAAGTCTACCACTCTATTAGAGAAAAAATATTTTCTTAAATCCAACCTACACCCTTGCTTTTTAATTTTCAAGTGGTGACCTCTAGGCGATTTCCGTCATCTAACTCAAAAAACTTGCTAACATCCAATTTATCTATATAAAACTGGAGGCTAGATTAAAAGAGGAAAGGAAACCCTCCGGGGAGCAAATTCTGCTTAACAAACGACCAAAGGGGTGAAATCAGGATAGCGAAACTATAGGAGCAAAATTCGTAATCATTAGTGTAGCGTACGAGAAGTACAGGCGTGCAGCTTAAAAGCTTTGCTTGAATGAGTCGTTTTGATGCTCAGGATGGCCAAGTGGATTTGCCGCTGGCTAACAGTGGTCCAGTGATGCGGGAAGCTGTTCTCAACTCGCATACGCTATTATTTTTTTTATTTGCCTCTTTTCCTGCTCTCCTCTATATATACTAGAATCAAATAATCCCTAAAGGAATGCTTCTGAAGAGAACGTAGGCTTTAACCCAGAAATCAACGACATAGTCAATGAAAATCTGGTTAACAACATAGAAAACTTGTCCCAACACCAGTTGTGAAAAACACGGAAGAAGTAATGAGATCAGGGGGCATGGTAACAATAGAAGAAGTCAAAAGCGCCATCAACTCATTCAAGCAGAGAGCGCCAGCTCCCTATCGTATTATCAAAACAACCCTTGCCAAGGAACCAGACAATATAATCAACGCTTCAAGAACATCTACATACAATGCGTTCTTAAAAACTTGTCAAAATTATCTTCTTCCTGAAACCAGGCACACTACTCGATCTCATCATTAACCACAGTCCTATATTGCCTCTGAACTTTGCAAGAAAAGTTTTCAAAGGGATCTAGAATAGAAGACTTATAGAATATATTAATGATAATACGGTAAACAACGAATATAAGTTCGGATTCCGTAAAGGAAGAGATACCACAGAGACACTTAGCATCATCACTGAGAAGATATCCAAGTCCAAAGCAGAAAAAATTACATCGAACTGATCCTGAGAGATGTCGAAAAAGGTTTTGATAGAGTCTGAATCAAAGGCATGCAACATAAGATCTTAACTCCCCCAGGTAAACATCAACCTGGAGAGCATTATCTTACATATAGAAGAGCATACGTGGTAATAAATGAATACATAGGGACCGAATTCGAGTAGAAGCTAGACCTCATCAAGGGGGATGCCTCAACCATACGCTGCATCCATCTATACAGCGGACCTATCTACACCAAGAATACTTGAATGTTTTAATAGTCAATTCGCTGTCTAAAGTCTCGCCCATTCGTCAGTCATTATAAAAATAATAACGTTCAGGCATAGTTGACAGTCAAAGAAATCAACATCACAGACATATTCAAAAGGAAATGGAAAATAGAACTAACAGACACAAAATTATCATAGTCCCAATTTCTAGGCAAAATGTAGCTGTTTGGGAGAAGTCCAATTCTGCTACAATCAACATATAGCCGAAAAAATAAATAAAACAACACCAATGCTAAATAACTTTCACACCTTAAGAGGTTTAGGCCTAAAAATAAAAGAATGATATATCTTTCTTTTGAAAAGAAGGATATAAGAAGGAATGCACTGATTTAGCTTTCCATCCTACTAAAAGGGGTGACTAAAACAAAGAAAGGGGAACTTTAGAGTATACAAAATAAGCTCTCTACCTACTTACCAACACAAGAAGAATAGAACAAAGAAGTCAAAAAGCCATACACCAGCATGGAAGTATTAAACCGCTCAATATAACTATCAACAAAAGAACGGAAAATATATGGAGGAAAATAAACTTCATTCATGAGTATTCGCAGAAGAAAAAAAAATCATTATCAGAGCTGGCGCAATTTTCAACTCCAGATTCGACAGCGGATGAATAAAATTTGGAATGGTGGAGAAAGCATTATATACATGAAAAAAACAACAAAAACAAACACACCCCAAACCAGTTCAACTAAATATAAACCTAGCTCCAAAGGAGCTCAACCCAATAAAGTTAAAAAACAAGTAGGCGTGAATGACCCCACAAAATATAAATTAACGAAGTAGGGGTGTTGGATATAAAGCCGTTCGAGTACCTCATTATACATCTCGATAAAATTTGAGATATATGCTTTGACCAGTTGAGTTCTCGTGAAAGTGTCAAACGAAAAATAAACTGTGGTATCTTGAGAGGATTTGCCAGCCCGGTCTATAAATGTGTACAGCTACTGTAGGAACCCACACACCTCTGGTAACTCCACCCAACGGTCAACGGAGAGATTAATAAATGCGTTTCCGATCATTAGCTCCGCCCCGCACATTGAGAAGTAAAATAAAGGGGTCACACCGAATCTACGTGAAACCTTTGGAGTCAGAACAACCTCTCACCCGTAGACTGCTAACTTTACGACGCGCAATAAAACTGAGGACCTTTCCTCACCACATACGGGTAAGTGTCAAGACCCGCTATAAACTGGTATCAAGATATCCTCCCATAAGCCTAGGAATTGAGCGTGAGAAAAAAAAACAACAACGAAATTGTAAATTTAACAATGAAATTTAATGATAGTTCGCTTATTGAAATTTATGGAATATCTGAATTAAAAGCAAAACATTACAATTACTAACCTTGGCTCTCGGGGTTGTAGGAGCAACTAGTTGTATGAATAAAAAATGATAGAGAAGTGAGTTGTGTTGAATGGGATCTCAAAAAATTGGTTGGTTGAAAAATGTTTACTGGGTCATCAGATTGATAGAGGAAGCGTTGTCAAATAATTCGGGGTTTTGCTTCTAATTCAGATCTTCCTCATTTCCACTTAAATTACAGCCAGTGGAAATAATTTTCTTTCATTTTTATCTGTGTACACATTTTTGATGTTATACTATGCTTGTTCACTATTTCCTCATTTTCAATTCCTTAGTTATAGCCAATCAATTTTCTATTTCCACCTATTCTTTATATTTGTTTAGTTTTCAATATCTAATCATTGTAAGTTTACATATGTTTGCGTGTTCTTCGGTTAAAGTTCCATTTTTATTGTTTCAATTTTAGTTATATTATCTTACTTTTTTTAGCTCTTTTCTTGTCTGATTGGTTGTTAAATGTTGTTTAATACATATGTTATAATATTTTTATCTAATAATTTTAGCCACTGAAGATGACACAATAATTATTCTGAAACATTATAGGTTGTGTAGGGTCGGTAAACCTCTTCGAGACTGGTTTCATGATTCGACTTGGTGGCTGCCTATTTGCTTCTATTGCGAATGTTTGGTATTCACAAGGCACTGATTCCAAAAGAATAGAAAGCTCTCTTCTTGCTTGTATTGTAGGCTGGATAAAGGTGATCAAAGATTTCCACATAGGTAAAAGGAATCTTGGAGCTAGACTCAATTTTCTTTATTCGGTGGGAACTTATAAGATCTTCAGATGACTTTTCTTGATAATAGAATTCATCTTTAAGAGACTTCAAGGCCATATTTTAAATACATGGCCCGCATACATGCGGCATTTTAGCAAACACAAATAAAATACATATTTACACATTTAAATAGTTCCCATAATATTAAATTTATTCTCGCTAATTGCATTAACTTATTTTACCAATTTTTACACAATTATTAAGTCTTACAATTGCTATATAATTATATACAAGGAATTAATACAACTATTTCTTTTAATATCAGGGCGAAAAAAAACTTCTTGCTCTCTAGGGAGGTCAAAAAAACAAACTGAGTTCAGATTAGATCGCCTAATATATTTATTATGAATTTATCATAAAATTTTTCCTCACTTTACTTAATTTAATTAATTTACAATGTTTTACTTTCTAAAGTCATACCTTGCATGGTTGCCAAATGTCACCATTTCTCTTATTTTAGCGCTCTAAAACAAATATTATATTTTTATCGTCATTTAAACTCGATTTATATTAAATATATAGAATAAATGATATTGCAATTAATCCAACTTCACTGCAGGAGAGACAAAGCGGAATAATTTTTCTTCGGAAATAGTTATTTCTTACTTCGAAAAAATCCCAGCTGGGGTGGATTCGAACCGTGCACATTGAGGCAGCGAGCAACCGCTTTGATCTCAATTAAACCGCCCTTTAGACCACTCGGCTAGGCGAAGCCTAAAACTCTCCCGAATATATATATATATATATATATATATATATATATATATATATATATATATATATATATATATATATATATATATATATATATACCCTTACTCATTGAAGGGGAAGCGATCGTAACATATCATTGTAAATTATTTATTATTTAATATCACTAATCATGGATGCCTCGGAAGGGTCAGACGCATCCTCCAGAAGGATCCTGCCCGAGAAACGGGTCACTTTTGGTCTCTACCAATCAACCTAGCTAATGTTATCTGTGCAGCACATAACTGGAAAACGTTTGAAGCCGTCAGGAAAAAAATCGGGGTATCTCTGAATGACGGGCACCGACGTAGTCGAGGCTCCACTCAGTGTACTTGCGACTTTGGTCTTTGCCTGTGCCTTCCTGCCAAAGGGCACCCTAGGGGTTTAAGATGCCTTCTATTGCCCTGGTTGCATTCCAAAGAGGCAGCTAGCCCGTCCACCCCCGGAGCCCGTTTGACGGAAGGAATCCTTACTCATCTTTGACTTCTTCCTACTTTTTTTTTTAAGGAGAGGAGGGCATAGATTGAATTTGCTTCTCTAGACCCCGTAAAGGGCCCACTGACTGACGCCCGGACTCATGAAATATCCTTTTCCAAATGGAGAATGGCTTTGCTGTCAGAAGGGCACCAGTCGCGGGAGATGCTCCCTCCTCTACTTGTGAGTTTTCGGGGGTTCGTGCCTCCTGAGGAGAAGCTTGCACAGGGGCGGAATCAGGTTCGCTGTTTGACACCGAGCCAAGATTTGTCTACATAGAAGATTCTGCCATCTGAAGCAGGGTCACATCCGGGACCATGTCTATCTTTGGGAGGCCTCCAAGTGGTCTTTCCCCAACGTGTCACGAATAACTATCGAGAACTCTTCAGTACTGTGGTCTTGGGCCGGCGAGCCGACCTCTATTGAGGAAGAGAGAGGGGTATGCATGACGACCCGCTGCAAACTTAGGATGCAGGCCTGCGGGATAATAGGAGGCATAGCCCGACGGCCACTACCAACTCTTGCCCCTATAATGAGGTTGGTCCTACTCGGCCGCTCCCACCATGATCGGTCGTTTCTGCGCCACCTGTTTGCTTTTTTTGGCATTCTCCTGTGAAAGGACTGGGGAAACCGCCGCTGTCGCAGAGAAGGACGCACTCAAGGGCGATTCCGAAGAAACGGATGGGGGAGAAGCCACCTCATCTTTAGACATGGGAGAGGGGTAAACCTCATCTCGTTAGAAGAAGGTTGAAGGAGCCCCTGATAAAGCATTGAGTGAGACAACTCCTTTTCTGAGATGGGGCTGTCAGAGAGTGGTTCCAAATAGGGCAAAAAGGAAGACCCTTTGCCGCATGAAGATTTGGGGAAGGGGTCCTCTCTACCGTTCGAAGGCTGGTCTCGTTTTACCTCTTCATCCCCAACACCTAAGGAGGAAGAGGCCGCTCTTGGAGGCGGGTCTCAATGCGTACGCGGTCACCCCCTGTCACTTTCTATTTTATCCATAGTCAGTTAAAAAAGCAGAGTTGCATGAAAGATAGATACTATGATATCCTAATGCCTTGGAAGGTTAAAAGAAAGGTCCCCATAAGGTCATAAAATTTCAGAATCTGAATACATACATACTCAGCCTACAGGCACGAGCTAAGATGGGCCTTATCAATCTGGTGTTTATTTTTGTTAATTTTAAAGTAGCCTCAAAATAGGCTTGTTTGTAATTTCTGTTTCTGTGCCTTTTTTAGCGACCCACCAGAAGAGAGCCAAAATAAAAAGAACAAACTCTCAACCCTCTGGACAGCTTTTTATCGTTCTCTCTACTAATTCGAGCGTGTTGTCCAGAGGAGACATATTCCATCGGCCTTCTGGTGAATGCGGCTGACCCTGCCCAAAGGCTTTTGGAAAAGTTCCATTTGGAGACTCGGTGAACTTCGTAAAAGGGGTAGTCTATCTGAGAGAACTCGCCAATAACGCCTTATAAGAAATTACACAAGAGCTGGCAAACCAGCGTGTCGTCAATTTTGAGCGTGTCAGGAGGAAACAGGGAACCCTCTCGTTAATAATCTCGACATTCTTCGTGAATTTCGACAGTGACATGCTCCATGAGTCGGGGTCAAATGGTTAGCATCACTACTAGTACATCGCTACCATTACCATCCCTACTGCAGAAATAACAGGTGATCCACACATGCAAAGTCGAGTCAACCCGAAATCTGCGTCAGCGCCCTCTTCTCCTGACAACCCCCATTCATATGAGCAAGGTAGCCTCCTCACCATTTAAAAAAAAAAAAAATAGGAGCCCATCTGGAGACTGCCTACTAGGGAAGAAGTCGCTGAACTCATATCACAGCCTATTACTAGGCTATATTAAAAAAACAACAAATAACTATGTAATTAACAAATAACAACGATAAGAAATAAGGTTAAGAAAACAACAACAAAAGAAAACAAATAAAAACGTAACAAGAGGGAAGAACGCTCCAGCGTCGGGGGTAGGCCGACTCCTCTTCGGCGCAGGAACATGGGACCCACAACAAACAATCAAATAAAGTAAAGGAGGCTAGCCTCCTCCAAAAAGTGGTATAGTCCACAAGTCATTGTGCACGAACTCGTCCCGAATACAAGCGACAAGTGGTAACCACCCCGATCGTCTTGGTACCGGGACAGGTAACGTGTGCGAATATCACTCAGACTGGGACATTCAACAAGAATGTACCGAACAGTCCTGGGGTCAAGACAGTCTTCACAATAAGGCGCTGGCGAGCGCTCCATCAAATGGCGGTGCGTCCCGCGAATGTGTCTAATTTGGAGACGATAAAAAGCGACCTGAAGCCGTCCCACAAGTCACGCTTTCTATGACCTGATTCCAGATACATAATAAGAGCAGAGAAGACGCAAGAGGATGCGGAGGTACTGCAAGTGACCTCATCAAGTGGTTATGAATTACAAATTGGTCTCCGAACAAGATACGATACGAAATCCCCCTTACCAAAGGGCGTATTGCAACCAGCTTGGCGTTAATGACAAAGCAGCGGCAGTAGGGGCCCCAACTCCAGGGTTCCATTTTTTTTATAATTGTGGTAGCCCATCTGGCGACTGCCTACTTGGGCATAAGTCGCCGTACATAACAGCCTAGTATTAGGCTATATTAAAAATATTAACATAAAAACAAATAACAATATCAAAATAACACAACAACGATACAAAAGGACAAAGGATAATAAAATAACAACAAGGGGAAAACAAAAAGGAAAGAAGGAACCGTCCTCTGGCGTCGGAGAGAAGCCCGCTTCTCCCAGCGCAGGAACATGCCACCTACAAAAGAAAAGACACAAAAAAGTTCAAATAAAGTGCAGGACTCCAGCTTCCTGCCAAAACTCGTAAAGTCCACAAGTCGGGAGCACAAATCTATCCCGAGTACAAGGAACAAGCGGCAACGACCCTAGTTGTTCCGGTACAGGGACAGGTAACGTGCGCGAAGATGCTCAGACTGGGGGACGACGCAGGCGAGCGCTCCATCAAATAGCGATGCGTCACACGAGTGTGTCCGATTCGGAGATGACAGAAAGCGACCTGAAGCCGTCGCGGCATTGGATGATAGGTCCATAGGAACAGTCGCGGCGTAATGGCACGCAACTTTAAGTTCCCTTCGACTGTCTCCCATCTTCTTTGCCAAGCAGTCAGAAGAGCTGCCCATATTCCTTCCATGTAGTCGGTGTGAAGAAGAGCGAAACGCTGGTCCGGTTGCAGAGCCCTCGCAGACTCTTTGGCGCCCCTATTCCCAACGAAATTCCTACATCTCCAGGCCCCCAGCAGAAGATAATCTTAACATCTGCCCGGCTCGCCAAAGCCGTGGCGTCAAGGATATCGCGAACCAAGGGATTCGGAGGCGCTAAGCTCACACATACAGGCGAATAATGCACTGTGCAAGGCGCAGAGCGAGTGGATCTCCCTAGCATCAAAAAGTAGACCTTAAATGGAGGAAGTGTGGAAGGCACCGGTCCCCAAGCGAAGGCCGGTGTGGTGGATCGAATCCACCTTCCTCAATACACGCTCGGCTGCGGATGTATAAAACTCGAATCCGTAGTCGAGCTTCGAACGAACAATGGGTCGATAAAAAGTAAGGCAGTAGTTCTATCAGTACCGCAGGTGGTAAACGTCACGGAACAAAGAATATCGATGGCGTGGGTACTAGGGACCATAAGGCTGCGATATGAGCCTCCTAGGTTAGGCGTCGGGCATATACAAAACCAAGGAAACGGTGCAAGTCTACCACTTCCAGGCGCACCCCATTGAGGAACTAGTTTGGGTAAGGGTGGAGCCGTGGATGGCGGCAGAAGTGCGCCACCTTAGTATTGACCAAGGAAAACCGAAGCCTGTGTGCTTCGACATGGCGAGAGACGCGATTCAATGCCTATTAAAATCGACGCTCTAGAGTTGGCATCTGGGCCGTGCCAAGAGAGATCGAAAAGTCGTCCTCGTAGAGCTTAGCGAGAACATCTTTCGGCAGCACCGAGGTGATGCGGTTGATTCTCAAAGAAAAGAGTGTGACACTGAGGAAACTTCTCTGCGGTACACCCTCTTCCTGCTTCATTGGGACGAAAGCGCCCCCCCCCCTCGTACGCGGAATTGACGATCTCACGAAAATTCGGATATCACGATTGGAAGGCATCTCTATCGCCCCCAATGTGTGAAGAGCCTCCATTATAGCGAATCGCCAGGTGGTGTCACAGGCCTTCTCTAGATCGAAAAACACCGTGGCGCAGTGCTGTCTACGAAGGAAGGCATCGCAGACGGCATTTTCCAGTCATAGCAAAGCATCCGTCGTGGAGTAGAACTTGCGGTAGCCGCACTGTGCAGAAGACAGATGGTCTCCGCTGTCCAGAAAAAGGGTAATCAAACACTTACCAATTTCTCCTTCAACTTGTACATGCAGGAGGTTAGAGAGATGGGGGGGAAACCGACAGGGGTTTGCAAAAAGTGAGCACAGTAGCGATTTGCTAGTAATCTGGGATGATACCTTCTACCCAGATCCTGTCGAACAAATCTAACAAAAAGGCTATGTTTTGCTAACCCAGGTGTCGAAGCATGGCATACGGATCATCGTCCGGACCATGGGAGGTGTCCGCGCACGAAGCAAGAGCGGAACACAACTCACTCAGAGTAAACCTGTCGTTGAAGAGTTTTCCGCCTCTGGAAGTAAAGTCCAGTCGGTGACCTACGGCGACTTCACGTCGTGCATTGAATGCTGGTGGAGCAGCATCCTGGGCTAGAAAATGCGGAGGAAGTGGTCGCGAATCATTCCGCCAGGGATGCGGAGTCCGAGATTGCGATCCTCTTCTCCTGGAGAACGGGAGGGAGATGATGCCAGAACTTGCCCCGAATCCTTTACTCGCTTCTGCACCTTTGCTAGAGGGGTCTTTCCCATTAAGTGAAGACACGCATGCCCGCCAAGAAGAGCGGCGGGCGTGCTTCGAAATATAACGGAATCTAGCCCTAACTCAACGAAATTCACCGACAGTGGAGTCGTTCGGGCGGCGCTTATAGCGCATGTAGGCATAACCTTCTCTTTGAGGGCTGTCTCACACTCAGTCGACCACCACGGGAGTGGTCGGCGTGCAAAACGGCCACACTTTATGGGAATAGTAGTCAAGCAGGCGGCGATGAGTTTGCCGGATAAGCACTCAACGGCCTCATCTACAGACCTTAACTTCTCGACTGAGACAGAGAAATCAGTCATTTCCTGAAATGTCGACCACTGCACCCGCGCCAAGCACCTCCGCGGCAGGCTCTCTGGCGCTAAGCAGCCCAGAAAATGATATTTGAATGGGAAAGTGATCACTACCATGGAGGTCATCTTCCAACTCGCACCCAAAATCAAGCTGTGCATCCGGAGAGCACAAGGATAGATCTAGACAAGAAAATGAAACGGTTCTAGACCAGTGATGCGTAAACTCATCCACATTTAGGACACCCATCTACAACTCGTCGATCAGGTCGGCAAGGACTTGACCCTTCGGATTAATCGAGTAGTCTACACAGAAGGGGTCTACACTTCAGGTCTCCGAGCGAGAGAAAGGGCCTCGGCAACCGTGCCACGATGCGGCGGAAGTCCCACGCATCGAAGTCGCCTGTCGGTAGAATGTACGCGGAAATAACAGTATACATTTTATCCAGATGCAGCTGCACAGCTACTGCCTGAAAGCAGGTATCTGAAGCGAGAGACGAACGGAGACACCATGCCAGGTGTGAATCTCTCGGCCCCCATCCCGTGGTGGTGGTGTCACAAAACCTTTATACCCCGAGAGGGTGGGAGGGGGCACGCGCCCAGCATGGTCTCCTGCAAATAGATAGCTAACGGGAAACGAGACGAGACGAGACTCCACAACTCCCCCCAGTTAGCCTAGAGTCTGCGGAAATTTAATTGAAGTAATATGCCCTCCAGATCTAGTTTATAGGAGATGCGGGGGCCCTCTTCGAAGAGAAGACTTTGACTGGAATGGCCGTACGCTTTTCGGAGGTAGAAATCCGGACGCTATTGGCCGGACAATGCGCTGAAGGCGCTTTCGCCATCGAGGACTTATCGGGGATGTTGGCCTCGCTATGCGAGTGTTTTCTTCCCTCCACCTCGAAACCTTAGGCAGGCGGGGATCCTCTTTTTGAGGATCCACCGTTTCGCCGTGCCCCTTACGTGGTAGCAATTTAGGCTCCCGCCTCGCCTCGCCTCAGATAAAGCCATTGGTCCCTCCCCATCCCATACGCGATACCTTCGCAAAAAAGCGAAGGGTTGCGCTCCTCTTCCGAGTCACTATACTCGCAGAAGGCAAATCCCAGTAGGATGGTGGTGATGCCATCGCCGGCGCTTCTAAATTATTCCGTCCGAAAGACAATGGAAAGAAGGTAACTTCGATTTCCTCGTCCCAGTCAGTATCTCCTAAATGATGACGGACCCACGACACAAGAGACGCCCCACCAACCAAAGTTTACGAGGCAGGAGGAGGTAAAGTTTCATACACCTAACCAAGCATCCTCCGGTAAGATTTCGAAGGCAGCAAACCTTTAGCCAATCTGCAGTCAGCAGCAACCCTCGGAGTTTTTTCTCCACGAAGGCTACGGTTATTTCCGCGAGCGCCTCCATATTGAAGATGACCCCTGCATTTCCTTCTAACTAGGTCTGGAAGGCATTTTACTTCAATGAAATTGCCACGGCTGGACTCTTAGAAGTTGTTTGTTTTTCTTCAACATGCCATGCTGGAGTTGTGACCCTGCCCTCCTTCCCTGGGTATAACGATTACGCAACCCCACATTGGGATTGCACTGCATGCTAGTAGATGCACTATTTACACCCGTCATGATATTTCTGTTCTCCTTTTGTTTTTTTTTATACCACTTTTCAGGTAGTGACAGAGCAGTGACACATGGGTAGTATTCTATCATTTGTGTATATTCCACTGCCAGCTGACCTGTGGCAAGGTGGCCGACGCCTCTTTTCCCCCTCGGGGATTTGAATAGTCGACACAAATTTTGGAGGAAGTCAGAGGTTGATCCCACGGGCTATATCCAACCTGATCCGGTCGAAGAGATGGATATAGGTGTTTTAAATGTAGATGAATTCACTTAGCATTGTCCAAATACCGCTTCATTTCTTACTTCGATTGTTTCATGTGTATTCCGGATGCAGAACATGGTTCTGGATGGAAGGCACTCGATGACTTTCACGGTGGTTATCACTTTCCAATCTAAATATCATTTTCTGGGGTGCTGCCTCATTAGAAACCACCAAGGTGTTGCATCAAGCTTGCGCGGTGGTCCGCATTCGATTGATGTTAAGTTCTTCTCCGGCAACCTCCTCAACACGGGCCTGATTAACCTGCTTCGAAGATCATAGCGTTTTGTAAACTTTTCGCTTAGCTGTTTTTCGGAAAACTGTGATACACCTCTCACAGAGAAGAAACATGCGTATAAAGGCTACAAGCCGCCCAAACGACTTCACTTTGTGTGCATTTTGTCGAGGGTGAGCTAGGTTCCGGTATGTTTAGTAGCAAGCTCACCGCACTTTTTTGCGGGCATATGTGGATTTACTCAACGAGAAAGAGACCTGTTGGAAAGATATAGAAGAAGTGGCAAAATATTTCTGGGTAAGTTCTCGCAGCCCTCCCGCCCTCTAGAAGGACGAGACCGAAATCTCGGCTCCTGTGACTGTGGCGTAATCTTTCGAAACCGCTACCTCCGTTTTTTTTGGTCAG
Organism: Ceratothoa steindachneri; assembly: GCA_963969495.1. NCBI lineage: Eukaryota > Metazoa > Arthropoda > Malacostraca > Isopoda > Cymothoidae > Ceratothoa > Ceratothoa steindachneri. The sequence goes on from OZ018332.1 coordinate 33,315,570, forward strand.
GATATTGCTTCCCCGGCATTTAAATTACGCTGATAGCCACCGACAATTCATATGCAGCATTAGAACGACAATAATACACTGATGAATTTGAGTTTATGCCAAGGAAACTTCGAGAGCTCTGCGTAGCTATCAACCAGTAGCACCGCTGTTTCTACATTAGAGGGTATCACGTCTGAAAGTTTGTGGCCACGATTCTACTTCCTTAGCTTTTGTAGCATAGAGATTATTGCGGTCGGATTTCTTGAAACAAATATCGTGTCACAGATTGCTCAAAATCTGAAAAGAGGGTTGGCTTCCATGCCTTTCCCTTGTTTGAAGCCGGTGGGGCTCTAGCGGACACTGCCTCTCTCTTCTCGGTCGCACTGACTGGAATGAACGACTCAGTATGGGAGAGTATGTACCGTGATCGATTTGGATATTGAAATGCGATTTATAACGACGCACAGAACGCAATGAGTGCTGTTGAGTCATTAGAATATCTGCACCCTGTGGCTTATAGTATCAGTAACGTCAAGGGTGCGACGAGCTGGGAGGTTTTCGAGATTATCTTCGGCTGAGTTCCTGGACATTTAGAGAGTGCGGAAAATGACTGCACTGATGAGGGTGCTAAACATTCTACAAGGACTGGAGAACCAGACCAACACCTTATTCTTCCTCACTCTGATTACATGGCAGGAACCATGTCAGCTTTTCGGGCTGCATGGCAAAGAACAGGGAAACGGGCAGTGGGAATCTACGGCTGCATATCACTCTACCGTGACTTTTCTCGTCAACTTACTTTTCAATAACTCGATGGCTTCTTATCATTATCTATCGCTTCCGAATTGCGCATACTCGCTGGACGCAGCACCATTTTATATAACACTTCCATTAGCCTCAATGTGACGCTTGTTTGTCCCCAAGACTGTTCAGCACCTTCCTTTTGAATTTCCAAGGCTAATGGAGCTTCACACGCGTTATCAGTCTGGCTACTAGGACTAGCCGTGTCGCTACCGCTTGTCCCTTACACTCGAGACAGGCTCGTGCGCTCCCGATTGTGGATAGATTGAATGAGTTTCTGGAGGATACAAACCTCCTCCACAGTATTTAGTTTAGGGGATGTTGGGTTTATGTTCGTGCCTCTGATGGGGCTAGCTTTCCTACGGGACCTGAGTGTGTCTCTCTCTTGTTTGATATGTGTTGGCTTGTTCCTTTGTTTTTTGCTGCATTCTCTGTATTTTAAATTCTTGTCGCATTATTTACCATAAAAATAGGCTTATTAATATTTTCGGCGGAAATGGCTCTATTGACATTCGCAAAAGAGTATTACATTAAAAAAATCACTTGGGTGGTTTCTTATCTTCCTTTGTCTTTCGTCTTCCTGCTAGCGACTTCATTCTCTTATCGTCATGTATATATTGGGATATTTTTATTTTGCTAGCCTATAAGGACATTTCATATCTCTCTTTTGTATTAGTGTGTCGTACTCACAATTATGTACCTTATCTGATTCCGTTGATTAGCTAAAATAAATTTCGCTCTGGGAATCTGAGGCGTAGATTTTAAGGTTTAGTCCTTCTTCATCGCAACGTTCTTCTACCTCACATTCAGATGTTTCCGATTCTGATCTTTGGGATGGTGCAACTTAACTTCTTTGTCTCCAAGGTTAATTTCAGTATTCATCGTTTGCTGCTCTTCGAGATGTTCGTTGATATTTTGCTTTCACCTCGTTTTCTAGTATGTTATATCACTTGATTAGTTGCCATCTCCTGCGTTTCCGAGGATGGGGTGAATTGAACATTGATGATCTCCCCTGGCAGGGGATTCACAGGAAACAGCATCTCCTGGAGCTCATTATTCCTTATCGTTATATTTAACTATCCCCGAATACGTACCGGCTTCAACTAGGTTGAAAATATAGGCATGTAGAATACATATAGCTATGCTGGGGGATTTTCTAGCTTAGGTTCTATCAACTGGCAGGGGCACTGGTATTGTTCCGCCGTTGCTTTTGCTATTTTTGCAAAGTTGTGTTTTGTTTTCTTTTCATTCATTCCCACCTTCTCGGCTTTATTCTTCTCATTTCTTCGCGTATAAAATAGATGTACTTCTTACTTGTGCTGTCCAGAAGGACAACCACCCTCATCCTCGATCTGGTAGACAATATTCAAGGAATCCACCTAATGTACCTTAAAAGATACATATGAATAGATTACCTATATGTTAGTGTAGTTTACCATCGCAGAAAGCTGAAAAGTTACATTCGAGGGATTCTTGCAATATTTTCCATCTTTAAAATGTATTTAGCAAAGCTAACGCTGAAATGTTTAACAACTTTTCAGTTTCCTGCGACGGTAAACTACACTAACATATAGGTAATCTATTCATATGTATTCTTTTAGGTACATTAGGCGGATTCCTTGAGTGTTATCTACCAGATCGAAGGCGGTGTATTGTTCCTCTCGACCTAAAACCGAGATAGTTGTCTAATTTTGTGATACATTAAAGATATTCATTATCGGCCGGCTATATCTAGTTTATGGGAGATACTGGCTTATTCTGCGAGCGCCGTGACGGTTGACCTGCCTAGCTATCTGTCGCCTAGCCTTAGCCACGTTTGTTCCATCTTCTGAGTCCACCACCCTCCAGGTTTAGTATGACTTTCTCGATCTCACGCCTGTCAGGGAGAAGGTTCAATGTTCAGATATAAGTTTTTGTGTGGAATAGTTGGTAAAATGAAATGGAAGAGAAAGTCTCGTCGGTCGTCGTCGAACAGTCAAGTCTGTAGAGTTAGTCTGTTGCGGGAAAACAGTTGATTCAAGTTCTTCTCGAGCTTTCTGTCGTAAAGTTGAAGAAATTCTTTCTTAGTGAGTAGTGACAATTTGCAATCCATCTGATTGTAAAGGTCAAAGGGTTAGCCTTTATTTACGTACAGTTCTAAGCACAAAGAAAAAACGAAAACCATAAATCCCCGACTTTAATCAGTTTGAGGGAAACTTCCGCCTCAGTCGCAGCCCCCCAAACAACCGTGTCCAACAAATAACCCACAAATTAAACTACTTCGACCAATCTGATTAATAGTATCCATCTATTCAAGTGTCCTTTTCTAGTCACTTTTATCTAATAAACCTCAATTTAGGTAGACCATCTGTAGACTATGAACATTGTAATATTTTATTTATCCAGTAAGAGTCCGTCTGGTTTTCTCTTTCTGTTTATGTTTAGAACCACCCCTATATAATTCCTAACCCTTCGTGTTAAGTTCCTCATCTGGCCTAAAGAAGACACGAGGACCAGGGGCAGATAAAGGGGAAATATAACTTAGATAGGATGAGATAAACACCGTGTTTCGGACCCCACGTTAAACAGTAAGTACACTGACTGCCTACGTCAGCTATTTAACACCTACTTTACTTCGAGCTGTTCTATCCTGAACCTTTCCTATTTCCCTCTTTCTCACTCCCGCCCTTCGAAGCCCTTCCTCTCTGAGTCTGGTAAGATTCTGATAGAAAGAGTTCTGAGGACTACAAGCGAGTGCCTGGCCCTTGCATTCCCCCCTGCCCTGGCCACTCCTATGAGTTCAAGGGCAGGGATGTGGTTCGATCGATTTGTAGTTTTCTCTCAGTTTCATTTCATTGTTCGTGAGCGGAAGATTGGAGTCAGACACTTCTGAAACTAGTCTCGTGAATAAAGTCGTTCCGTGAAATTCCGCCTCATTTTCTCATTTAGAAACTCCATACCGAGTGAATGACCATAGATAATTTCTATTAATTCTTTCTTGTTTCCAGGTAGAACTATCTGAAATAGAAGACCTGTTCTAAACAGAGTTCTAAACCTTTAGAACTTAAGTTTTAGAATACAAATATTTCTCTGTCCTGTAAATGGCTAATATTGTTTTATATATCACTTTGATCGTCACCCAACCGGAAAATTATACAATTATAAATTATTTAAATATAAACAACTTCATTATCCTTGTTTTTGCTCTATAGTTTGTTCTCTAATGTCGGTGTTTGAATGAAAATTATTTTTGTTATTGAATTTCCCTTTTGGAAGTTTAAATTTTTATTTCCAGTTTTTGATATTTCTCCTTTATTATCAGCCACTAATTTAGGTTTCATATAAACATTACACCAGTTTCTTCTCTTTCCAGCAATCCCATTTTAACTATCCTTCATTCAACCAAATTCTTTGGCATAAGTTCGCATCAGGCGCGGATCCAGGGGGAGGTGGGCTAGTGGGCTGAAAGCCCCTCTCCCCCAAATTTCAGACCCGTTTATGTTTATATTTCTTTTTTAAACCATACTTGTATTCTGTTATTTAGAAATAGAATATATATATATATATATATATATATATATATATATATATATATATATATATATATATATATATATATTTATATATATATATATATAAATATTATTAAATGCAGTATTATACTATAGCTGAAGTCCAAAAACTACAATAAACCACAATTCATAATTTTCTGATATTTTGCAAAAATTCGGATCTGAGAGAGTTAGCGCTCACTCGTTTATGAGATGCTGTTATTTATTATAAATACTGTCTATGATAAACCTTATTAATCACCAATGATCCCTTCTCATACTACTCAAAGGGAGGAATTTAGGTTAGCACCCCCCGCTTCTCCAAATTTTATCCTGGATCCGCCACTGGTTCGCATGGGAATGCATGATTAACATAACACCTTTGGCGATTCTCTCATAATCAACAGTTTCAGTGCGAAAGCAAATTATTTTTGGCGTATTTGCTTTCGTTGATTTTCCCTCTTCGTCTTAAGTAAGAAGAAATTTTAATAACCATAATAACTTCAAGCTTCAGATGACGTTTGCTTTATTCGCTCAAAGTTTACAACGTTACATCGCACGAACATCACTTCTTTTCAACATCCCTTTTAACTTCGAAAAAGTGATGGTAGTAGTGTGGGTAGTTTGGAAATTCTGGGATCGATTCTGCCTTTTGTACGAATGTGTTCCTTTCCATCCTTAAGTCTTTAAGCGCCGCGCGGATAAAAATGTCCCGAGCGCCAAATGTATTTTCTCTCAGGATTTGCCTCCCATTTAGTTTTATAGATATTGCCTTTTTCGAATCATTTACTCATGAGTCTTCCACTGTTTAATTTTCTTAACCTTTTTTTTTCCGGCGCTGCCGGGGTCCTCCCTATTTTTAAAGTAGCGGTTTAAGGGTTAAACACTTTTGTTAATTCTTCTTGTTTTCTTCCTTTACTTATCTGCTGTATTTTTTCCCCCAACCGTAGCGGAAATGTTTTCATTGGTTACATGTTTTTTTTTATGTTCCCATTATAACCCCAAGGGTGAAGGTGAGGAGAGTACCGGCCCCTACCGGCCTGGAATAAATTCGCACAATCATGTAATATTATAGGTAAGAGTGAGAAATAGGAGAAGAAGAAAGGTTCAGGATAGAACAGCTAGATTTCAACTTTCTAGTAGAAAATGTATTCTTTATCGCATTTTCATTCTCATTTCTGGGAAATTTCGGAAATGTGAGTACTTAAGTTTATTTCATGCTATTTACTGTTCTTAAACAATACTAACACTATATCTATTAAGGATGATCACCATATATTATAACGTTTTCCATGCTTGCACTGGCAACAACTTTTTCTCTTACAAGTTATGAGTCGGAAAGACCAAAACATCCACCAAACTTCGATCTGTATTTTACCGTTTATCAAGCGAAAATTATTAACTATCAATCTAACTAGTTGGGCTTTAACACCCCCTATCTTCCCTTACCATTAATTTCCCAGTTTCCTCCTAAACACTAGTACCCGACCGATTACCACATGATGTGGCCACTAGCGACCAAATAGTCACGTAGGCTTGATCGCTGATTAAGTGATAAAAAAACACAGTTAAATCCAATTTATTTGGCCATCTTCATCGATAGTATAGTCTTTGTGTATAGTCCTCAATATAATCAACGATTAAAATTATACCACATATGTTCATATTACCTCAGTATTATTGACTATCCGTACCCATGTATAAACCTTAAACCTTCCATTATCTAGATTTTTCTTATGTTACTACTTTGGCAGTAGAGTAGGTCGTTCCATATGGTTGAAGATACCCCTCTCTATGGTTTTTAAATGGCCTGAGTGCAGCACCAACAAAAGAGGTCTGAAGATCTTCTAACGTTCGTTGTCTGGTTTCAGGCAGAAACAGCCACACGATTAGCCCATTCATGACATTAAATAAGGCAAATATCAGGACTAAGTTACTTAATCCAAACTGTAATACAAGATCAGGAAAAAAGAAACCATCCAGATAGAACATGATACAAAAAATTACATTGCAGAGTGATGAAGCGAGAGATCGTACTGGTGTAGGTAAAATTTCCCCTAAAAGAACCCAAGGAACGGGACCATTTCCTAGTCCGAAGGCACTGATAAAAATGATGACGGCGGTTAAAGGAATCCAAGACAAAAATGGATACGGGAACTTTAAGACAAATCCTGTAATCAACATCATCAGAGCACATGTTATCGATGATATGATAAGAAGAATTCTCCGACCTGCCAAATCGATGACTGAAGCGGCCACAAAATTAAAAACAAATCTGGCCAATCCCATTAAAATTGTGGCAGTAAACGGATCAGTTGGCACTCCAGCAGTTTCGAAGAAAAAAGGAGCGTAGATAAGCAAGACCATAGCCCCACTCATTTCACGGAGGATGAACATAATCGCTAAGAGGAGTGTTGGTCGGTAATTCGCTGGCTCCTTTAAGGAATACACCTGTTGAAATAGTTGAAGATTAGAAAAATGGGGAAACTATTCTATTTTGTGATGACATTTAAAAATTTGAAATAAATATTTTAACTCAGTATTGAGATTTTAAATGAGTAGCAATATGTATTTTACGGAGTTTTTTTATAAAACAATATATAATTATATACTTAGAAGGCAGGTTTCAGAAGTCACTTGTGAAACCTATCTCTTAAATAAAGAATGATATAATTCTATATTGTTTTATAACAAGAAAAACATCCGTAAACTGCGTCCTCCTACTCCTAAAACTTAAAATTGTCAAATATGTTTTTCTTCAAATCTCTTTTATTACTAAATAAAAATATATACTTTTTATACCAACCACAACTAAAATGCAAAAGCCGACACTTCAAATACATATGACTTATATTTACCTGTTCAAGAAAAGTTCCTTTCATCATTCGACTGTCAACTACAGATTCTTTGATCACTCTAATTTCCGATTCATTGTTATGGTCGATAGATCTTACTCTTGATAATGATCTAAGAAAACATTGGAATTAAAAAAAACTATTATTTAAAAGATTAATCTCATAGTGTAGAAGGAGCACGGGAGGACAGCGTTTCTCAAATTATGTAATATGTCGGATAGTGATTTTTCTGTAATTGGCCAGAGACTAGACGATATTGTAATGGCATTTGAAGATTCAAATGGAACAGATGATTTTAAACGGAAAATAGTAATACTTTAACATATCGTTTTAAAACTAAAGATACAATATATCAACACATCACATAACTGACTTCTTTAAGAATTGAAGAGTCTGCTTTTTGTTTGTTAGCTTATACAACTATAATTCGTGTACAATAGAAACTGGAGAATTAATATCCCTAATACTTCTCTAGTTTGTCTTAGTGATGCAAAGTTTCCAGAACACTTTTGGTTAGTTTATAATATTTGTCTTCAATTTTTTTCAAAAGGAAGCGAATGGTGGGGCTCTTCAGAAATGATCTTGTCTTTTATTAACACCCATGTTGCCCCCAAAATTCTTATCCTTCTGCTGAGTTCAGCAGGGATGGGACTAATTTTGCCTTCTAATCAGAAAATTTAGGTTGCAGATGGATCCTATTAGCAGCTTTGGAAATCCATCTAGGGTAAGGTAGAGTCTGATAGAGAATCTTGTTCTTGTTCGTTTTCAGTTTCAGACCGAGTTTGTTGTAGACCCAGGTGAAAGTAATCACTATAGGCTGCAGATCTTCTTCAATACAAAAACTGATAGAGGTCTCGTGTTCAGAATGTAGCTCTACGACAGAGGTATCTTCAGTTTTCTTTGTTGCTTCTAGGCGGTCAAGATTGAATACCTTGCCATTAGTGTTGCACATAAGTTGAACACCTTCAGTAAAAACTATCAATGCTGTAGAGGACAACGCTCATGAAGAGTGAGAACAGATTAAATGCAATGCCACATCCCTGCTTCATTCAGGTAGGGACTTCGATGGTGTAGGTCATAGCGCCATTGAAGATAATGGTAGCCTTCATGTCATTATGGAACAGTCTTAAAATGTTGAGGAATTTGTCGAACCATCTAAAATGGGACAAGATCTTCCATAGGACATTACGGTAGACGGAGTCAATGGCTTTCTCTAGATCGAAAAACACGTAGTGTCTGGTTTTGTTAACGAGCCTTCTCTTGGATGGATATAGAGTCTATGGTGAGTCCAAAAATCATCGGCATCTATCATGGACCAGGTAATGCGGGCATCTGGGACATCATGAGCACAAATGACAAAATACAAAAGGTACTAGTGGCCAGAGCGAGGATGTCGCCACGAAGTTTTAAAGCGTGTATTGTCTTGTGATCACTAGGTAGTGATTCACACATGTCGTGAGGTGATTATTGCCGTTGACACTGTCCACTCCATGCCTACCGATGACACCACCTCTGATGTTGACCTACCAGCCAACCTTTTCGTTGAAGTCGCCAATAAGAACCAAATATTTCTCCTTTTTGGTTACAGATGGTTTAATGAAGAAAGGAATAAAATATTCCATCCCGTGTAGGGGCATAAGCACTGAGTACAGTTACGTGTTGGTTATTGGCTTGTTTTAGATGAAGCTACATCAGTCGTTCGTTGATGTCCATTGGGTAATCGCTCAATTAGTTGATGAGATGGTTTTTGATCGTAAAACTGCTCCTCTTCAGTAAGGATAGTTTCTATGGTGTCAGCAAGATCAATGTTTTGTTTAGTTGGTTCAAGGGCAACAATTGCTGCCCGTCGTTCAGATTTGTCAGAGTTTGGGTTGTCGTTAAGTACCCTAACATTCCTATTACCGAATTCAAGATTGAGCTTTCCAGTTAGGGTAAGCAAAGTTGCTCATAAAATTGGATGCTCAAACGATGCCATACCAGTCGAAAGGCACTTCCGCCTTATTCAAGTGCAGAGGCGACCATCTTGTGGCTGCCGCTTCTGTGTCAGGTCATGACAATAAACTTTGAACCGCACAAGCTTGTTTCCTTCGCCATCAACAGATCGCCATAAGGTTTAAAAGTTGAGTGATGTATGTATGATTCGCGAAAGTGCATATGCGTGAAAAGGATTAACGTGCGAAGACAGCTGCACATCAATATTCACACACAACATACCGACAGGGCCTGGTGATCAACATGGTGCACAATGGAACCTCGCACGCTTATCTGCGCGAAGTCATTGGTTGTTGTGGCTGCAGTTAATTCGTTCTTCTTAGGTGTGAAGGCCGTTGACTGGTATGTATGAAGGGGTGGATATTCCTATCTCCGGCAAAGGATATTTCTCTTGCCGGTTACTCGCTGCGTAGTTTAGTCACCGTTGCCATGGTGCGACCACGCTTTGCACAAGCAGTTACTAGGAGCCATACGCGTGACCACTGGGTGAAATCGTGAAGAGCGTTTTGGTCCAGCTCCTCGAAGAGGCTAGAGCCCTTCGCCCTTCCCGCAACGCTACCAACCCCGGAAATCGCGCGGTAACAAATGAATTTTGGGCAATTTTGTTTTCTCGACTCCACTCAAGTTTGGCTCTCAGCCAAGCAGTGCCATGGCTGACATGGCTTACATGCAGAGCCAGATTAAGGGGTTGGCCCAAGGGGCCGGGGCCTTGGGCCACCCATCAAGAGGGAGCCTCCCACCCAAAATAAATTTTAATATAAGTAAACAATTTATTTTTAACCCCTTAAGTGTTATTTTTTGTTATTATATATATGTTGATGATGTTTATAAGATATTTTAGATTAACTGATAAGGGTTTGTAGGGAATTTGGTGTTACTAAGACATAATATCCTCAAGTGTTTGATTTCTGGTAAGACTTTTTTTACATAATTTCGCTCGTATGTTATGAGAGGCAGGATCTATAGACCCTGATGAGAGGTAGGTAGTGTCATAGACCGTATCTCTGGGTTTTAACAGTGTTTTTATGTCAAATTGGTGGTGCCTATAGGGGTGAATGGACAACAGTAGCAGTTTATTAATTTTATGCTCACATAAATGGAATAGTCCCCGTTCAGTATTTCCTAAGTAAAAGTGTCCTTTTTATATATTAGGATTTAGGTTACTAGTCTGTGGTGTATGCAATAGGGCCCTTATTGCCCCCCACCCTCCTGAAACAATCTTGGATCCACCACTGCCCAACAGCTAACAATAGACCCCCCACCAAAATGGGCCCCGGGCCACCCACATCCTAAATACGGCCCTGCTGACATGGCTGATAGTGTGTCGGATTAAAATTATATAGTTTACTTACCTAACCTAACCTAACTTAACCTAGCAGCGAAAACTTTGTCTGCCTTAACAAAGCCATATGGCTAAAAAAGAGTGTAAGCGAAGCCATGTGGCTGAAAATTGGAGTAGAGTCGAGAAACAAAAAAGACCCAATGAATTATTGCCTATATGGACAACAACATTCAAATTATTGATTTCAGCCTTTTATTTTCAAAGGAATATACGAGTACACAATGTAATGCAAATTGATATTAATTTCTCTTTCATGTAAACGGTAAAAAACACCACGAAACCTAAAGGACCAAACACTCCACGGCGCTACCATCTCACCGTGGTATTATTCCTTGTCGCTACTTCACAAAACTCCGCCCTTTAGTGTTTTAAATTTTAAAATTAGGGTTAAATATTATTTTGGTTATTTTTCGGTTTATGCCTGCCCTCGAATTTTTTAATAATATATATATATATATATATATATATATATATATATATATATATATATATATATATATATATATATATATATATATTTATAGGTTGAGGATAAATCCCAAAATGAGACATGTAAAATTTCTCATTTAATTAAGTACAACGTTTCGGGTACCTTACCCATCTTCTGGTCTATAAGATAGATTTAGAACACGTTTAAAATTACGAAAATTATAATGCACACAAGGATTAGAAGTAAATTATTTAGTTAATTGAAATTTTGACAAATCGTTTGAAACCTATTGAAACTTTAGATATGGATCAATTATGGGTACTTTAAATATGGATAAATATAACACTAGTTGATGCAATTATTGGTTGACACAGATTTTAGTCACGTAATGAAGCAGAAACAGTAATAAATTATTTAATTAATTGAAAATGTGAAAAAAATCATTTGAAAACTGTTGACACTAAATATAGATGCTTTAAATATGGATAAATATAAAATACTAATTGGGGCAATTAATTGGTACACAAAAATATTAGTCACCTTTAGTGGACGGCAAAAGCGGAGAGACTGAGGAAAGATTATAGAAGGAACCGATTAAAGATTGTTTGGACATTGGACATTGGACATAATAAGTGAGAAATATAGTAGTAGAGGGTTTTAGTAGGAGAAATAGTGGGGAAATAGGGAAAAATATAATAGGAAAGCGAAAAACGAAAGGTAGAATGAAAGACAGATCCCTGGTGAAAGGGTATCACTGGCTTTCTTTGCGTTTTGGTTTGTTTTTTTTTTTATAGCATATGACTATACTATCTGATGAATGCGGTGGGCATTCGAGCCTTTGTATTAATACATTGTATCTTTACGTGGCTTTTGGAAGATTTTCATCTTCAATTCTGGGTGTTTTACACCTAGATTTGGATTTTTTTGGTGTTGTTTGTATGTTTTTGGCGATATTTTCGCGCAAAAATTGGGGAAGTGTTATTTAAAACCAAATTAAACAAGTGTTAATTCGGTGGCTAAACTCGTTTGGCTTTGTTCATGTTTTTTTTTTGTGTTTTGAATGGGGGTTATTTAGTATTTAAGTGAACTTTGGGTCGACGTTAAAGTCATTCGGTAGTCTACTGCTTTTGAAACTAATTGGTCGTCTTAAGTTAGGTAAAATGTCGAAGTCGATGTGCTCCAGTACAAACTCGGGAGGGAGGTGCCGGTGCACCTTGTCCCAGATTTTGGTTGCTCTTAGGTGAAGCTCCACGTTTATGGGGGTCATCCCCAGTTCACCATGGAGTTCACTCTGCCTTCTCCCTTCTCTCCTTCGGGCTCCCGTAATGATATATATTGCCTTATTCTGGACTCTTTGCAGTTTAAGGACTTGGGTCTTGGAAACTACGTTTATAGGGATCGGGGGGTACAGGAGTTTTGAGCGAATGCACGCATTGTAGATTTTCAGTTTGTTGGAGGTACTCAGGTTTACGAATTTGAAAAATTCACCCAAGTCCCTCCGTGCATTCTGTGTAGTTTTTGCTACATGGCTCCTATACCCACCAGTCGTATTTTGTAGTCCCAGAACCGTGCCCTCCGTGCGGTATGGGATGCGTGCACCCCCCACACGGATGTCTGCCAGAGTCCTTCGGAATAATGGAATTACACGGAACTTTTGGGCATTGGTGGATATCTTCCATCTTCTCTCGAAAGAGTTGATGTTTTCGATTTCCACTGCCGTACTTCGTGCCATGAAATTCGCATTCCGATAAGGCCCCGTACATATCATTGTTATATCATCCGCAAATTAGACGTATAAGGAACCCTCAGTCAAGGGTTGGGGAAGGTCTATAGTGTAGATGTTATAGAGCAGGGGAGAGATGCACCCGCCTTGGGGCACCCCCGCCTCGAGTTCGAACTCAGGGCCGCTATAATTTTTTATACTCAAAAACGCTCTCCTCTCCATCACATAGTCACAAAGAATCCTCTCAAGTATGGGATTGAGGCCTAGTTGAAGGATCTTATATTGTAGGCCTCTCCTCCATACCTTGTCAAAGGCCTTTTTGACATCGCGTAGCACCAGATTTGCATGGCGTTTTTCTGATTTTACTTTTGCCAACTTCTCGGTAATTACGGCTAGCGCCGTGTCTGTTCCTCGCTTCGCACGGAAGCCATGTTGTTGGATGTTATGAGAGTTGTTTCTCTCGAGGAACGTGTTTACCCTGTTGGCCAATATCTTCTCCAAGACTTTCCCTGAAAATTCTAGGAGAGATATGGGCCTGAAGTTAGCTGGACTGTCCGGTGGTTTACCGGCTTTTGGAATGAATATCATTTTCGCAACCTTCCAGTGGTCAGGGAAGTATCCCACGTTTAGGCATGCGTTCATAATATTCATGAGCCCCAGTAAGATATTGGGCGGGGCTCGAATAAAATTCTCCTTCGTCAGTCCTGTACGCCCCGGTGCTCGCTGTCGGAAGGATTTTAAGGTCATAGAGAGTTCCTCGGCAGTAATTCTACCGCCGAGTCCCTCCATTTCCCTGTTCTGTGATACGCAATGATGAGGATGCGTTCTGTGTATTTGGTCATTCAGGTCGTTAATAATTTCGTTTTCAAAGTCCAAATCGAAGTCATCATTCTCTTCCGGGGAAATCTTAAATATAGATGCCCAAAAGAGTCTGAATTCCTCTTCGATTCTTTCCACGTCAGAAATTTCAGTGTCGTCACGTATAAGTTTAACAGTCCTTGGTGGTTGTCCGCCTTTTAGTCGTTTTACCGTCTGCCAGAATGTACGTGAGTCAGTTTCTACATTCAGTCCGTCTATCAAATTATTCCACAGTACACTCTGTTGGTCCCTTATAAGAGTCATTAGTTCGTCGCGTATGAGTCGTGTTTGTCGGTGTGTGTTAATGTTGGGGCCAGTGAGGTTTACTTCATCGATCCGTTCCTTATATTCCCTCGCGAGGGTTTTCATTCTAGGGGTCCATGAGGGGGCAGGGAGAGTTTTATATTTAACTCGGGGGAGGGCTTCCTTGTCGGCTTTTAATAGATTTTCATTTAATTTATCCAACTCCTCGTCAATTTCTTCAAGGGAGGCATCATTTAAGAGTTCTGGGTTATAACTTTCGAGGAGTTGATTATACTTATCCCAGTTGGCTCGAGCATAGCTCTTTCGCTCTGGGATAGGGATTTGAATGGGGGAGGTTGAGACTTTAATAAGGATAGCCTGGTGGTCGCTGGGAATAGGGGGGCCCGGCTCAATGAAGTAATTATAAGGGAACATATTGCTGGTTAGCACAATATCTGGTTTGGTGGCTGACCTGTGAGTGATATATGTGGGGAAGTCTGGTCCAATTCTAGTCATAATGTTTCTATCAATAAGTGTCTCGAGATTCCTGCCTGCTGGGTTGGTCGACGCATAACCGGAGGCAGCGCTTCTTGCATTGAGGTCACCGGCAAAGAGAACGGTTCTGCCGTGACCACATAACTGCAAGAAGTTTGGGAGGGGCAAATACCCTCTCCTTGGGGGTTGGTACCCCGTTGCCAGGACCAGGGGTCCCACTGCCGTACGGACCTCTACAGCAAGGTAAGATTCGTCGAGTCCACTTATTGATCTGAAGTCAAGACCTCTTTTCACAGCTATGGCGCATCCGTCGAAACGTTCTCCGCTGTGATTTTTGATCAAGACTTCGTAGGGAAAGATCTTTATCGGGTTAGCGTCGTTTATTCCATGTTCGGAAATAAATATAACGTCTGGGTCACTTTGTCTTAATACGTTTCCGTATAATATTTTTTTGTTTGTCCATCCGTCAGAGTTCAAATGTAAAATTTTTAGAGTCGTCATTTTGTAGTTCACTTAAGGGTTTTCGAGTGTAATATGATGTTTGAGGACTTTATTCTCTTACGAGTTTAGGTCCTTGTGGAGTGTTTGGGGGCGTTATGGTTTGAGTGATTTATGAAATGAGAAGGGGAAAAGCAGTTGAATCAGAATTTAAACTGGGATTTAGTTGTTTTATAAATAATGATTCAAGAATGCGCAGGGAAGTGGAGTCCTTTGCATGTCCTATAATTTAAAAGTTTTTGTGGGAAATTTCTTTCTTACATTTAATTGAATGATCTCGAATGGGAAAAGTTTCTTTATTGGTCAAGGTGGAGCCAGTGCGAGAGCTAATACCAAGATGAGAACAGACCCTAGCCCTAAGTGAGCGAACAGTGCTGCCAATATAGATCCCCTGGTGGCACCTGGGGCAAATGAATTTATAGACAACTGAACAGCTCATTTCAGGTGGGATTCTGTCTTTAGTTCTGAAAAATTGTCCAATATGAAAGTTGTTAAGGAAAACTATTTTGAAGTTGGTATGCGTGTAAAATCTTTTCAAAAGCTTATTAAGTTTTCTGCGTAAGGGTAGGTTGAGTGGGCCAATATCATGGAGAAGACAATAGCGGACATCCTTGGGGACAGAGGAAATTGGTTGTGGAGGATGGTATATTTTATAAAAATATTGACGGATACATTTTTGTACAAGTGAGGGCTGGAAACCATTCTTTTGAAAATAACCCATAAGAAAACTGAATTCTGAATGAACAAGAAAATAATCAGATGAAAGCTGAAAGCCACGGTGAAGGAGGGTTTTGATGTTGTGATCTTATATGAAATATCACAAAAACTGTAAAAGTTCATGCCGAGACCAGAAAAGGAGGATTTACGATAGACGGAAGTGGTGAAGTTAGGCGAGGAGCGGGATATGAGAAAATCCCCAAATGGTAATTTTCCGTCTTTTTCTTTATCAATTGTGAATTTTATATTTGAATGGCGATGATTCAAATAATCAAAGAATGAAAGAGACTGTTGTTCTGTTTTAAATATTAGAACCTCATCGTCAACAAAACGACGGTAAAATATCGGTTTCAAAGCAGGAGGGCATTCTCGCAAAGCAACTTCTTATGAATATATGAATCCAACAAACCGCAAGAAACAGAAAACGGGAAAACTTTTCTTCGGAAATATTATTTCCTAATTCACAAAAATTCCGTACAGGGGTGAGATTCGAACCGTGCACGGTTCGAATCCCTGGAGTCCAGCGAATGCTACCTTATGTTCGTGTTAAAAACCTTCCTTACTCCATCGATGAAATCCGTCGTATTACTGCTGATTGTCAGGTATGTGCTAAAATTATACCCCGTTTCTATAAACCAGAAAATACTTCTTTGATACGTCCGACTGCGCTTTTCGAACGTCTTTCAATTGATTTTAAGGTCTCGCTTCCATTTTTCTCGCACTCGTCACGTTCTCTCCTTACAGTCGTTGATGAGTTTAGCCGATTTTCATGCCAAGATATGTCATCTAAAATAGTTATTGACTGTCTTACAAGTCTTTTTTCGTTATTTCGTCTACCCACATATATCCATTCAGACTGCAGCCTGTCATTCATTCCCAAGGAAATGAAAGCACTTTCACTACGTCTTGGTGTAAACAGCAGCCACACCCCTCCATACAACCCCTGTGTAAATAGTCAATGTGATCGCTATAATGGCATTATTTGGAATACTGTTAAGTTGGCTATTGAATCCTGAGGTATGTCATTAACTGCATGGCAGGATGTGTAACCTAATGCCTTACATGCCATACGTTCATTACTTTGTACCTCTACAAATACCACCCCACATGAACGACTCTTTGCTTTTGAGTGATGTTCAGTTAGGGGTTCGTCCCTACCTTCTTGGCTAATTGAACCTGGAGAAGTCCTCCTCAAACGATTTGGGAATCACAGTAAATAAGAACCAGCTGTGGACGTCGTTGATCTCATTGATGCTAACTCTAGACATGCTCATGTGAAATTCCCTGATGGGAGAGAGAGAACTGTTGCTCTGCGTAATTTAGCTCCATGTCCCTGGAATGTTCCACCTAATGATTCCTAATCACGAAATCCAGGTATCCTTTCCGATCCAGCTTCCAATTCCAGTTTTCCATCTACAACTACTAACTTTCCTCAAGCCAACGAGAAGATTTGGGAAATGAGCAAGAGAAAAATACCCAGATAAAAGAAGATCATGTCCATGATGCTGATAACAGTGTGAATAGTCACGACAATCTGACAATACAGTCGTCTGGCCCTTGAAAATCTTTACGTGCTCATAAACCTGTGGGTCGATTAGATTTGTAATCTTTTCAATTTCTACTTTAACTTTCTTTATCTAGTTTATTGTATATTTTATAGTTTTGAAAAGGAATGAATTCCTTTTGGTGGGATGTTAGATGTTCCCCTTTCTTCATTTATATTTATTCATATGAATTCATGTTACTAATATTTTGTTTTGTTTCTTTTCAAGATGTATTATGAATATAATTGATTAAACCCTATAAAAACAGGCAATTTGAATATACCTCCTCAGTTCTATCATTACTTTAAAAGCTTGTATGGCAGCTATGCTCATCACTACTTATAGCTATTTTACAGCTGGATCTTGGGTGGGAATAGACCTGGCCACCACTTCGCATAAATGCTTGATTGGGTTCAATTAGAGTGAAAGTGGTGGTCACATCGTTCGTCGAAACACTCCCAAATGCTTATCGAACCAATTATTCGCAACTTGGACTTGATAATAGGGTGCACTATCTGATCGTTGTTGAGGTACCTGGAGTCCATGAATGGATGCATATGAGGGTCACTAAACATGGCAACGTAGCGGTCACCGATCAATGGCATGTTTAGGCAGAGCAGCTGACGCATCCCCATGCCATGTACCCACACCATTATGGAACTAAGACCAGCCTGCACCGTGCCTGATTGACAACTGTGTCCATGGCCTCCTGGGTTCTGCCTCACACCAGAATACTACCATCAGCCTAAAACAACTGAAACCGTGACTGATCAGACCACGACACATGTTAGTCTTCCAAGGTTAAATTACCAAATGCGACGCTGTGACCGGTGTCGTGCTGTTGACAGGGTCCTTTCGCTGAGTCTTCTGCTACCCTATCCTAAAGAAGGTAAGAAACATTGCACTGACCTAATTAATATGCGTGTGGTAGCTCGTGCATTGAATGTGGATACGAGTTGAGCCAGTGCTGATTCTGTTTCTATGGACACTTGTGGCAGAAACCGCTGGTCCCGATCATTAGGCCCACGTGGTCAACAACTGTGCTGGTTAACGGTGGGCGGAAATGACTTCCATGAGGTAATCTCGCTACATACGTGACACCGAAGATGAGGGGATGTTGAATGTCCACAGTTTCAGAAATGGAATGTTTCACTCACTATAATGCCCAGTTCAAGCTTCATTAATTCAAGTTGCCTTGCCATGACCAACCTACCTGGTGACCAAACTTATCCACGGTGCTCTCTGATGCTGTCCCCTACTATGTCTTTGGCTTTTGAGAGTATATTCATCTCTCTTTCTCTCCATATATATATATATATATATATATATATATATATATATATATATATATATATATATATATATATATGCACATTTTGATGAAGACCATGGTGCATTTCGCCTTAGTTAATTTCCTCTGTCAACTTTCTCTTCTTCTAACTATCTTTTTTATTCCATCTTGTAGATGGTGGATCACTTGTCCTGTATTCATCTCTCTTTTAAATGAATGGGTTTTGCAAAAAGGAAATACACCATGGTCTTCAAATTTGCATTCAAGAAAGACTGCTACTCATCTACACCAATATATATATATATATATATATATATCCCTATCTCTATAATTTAACTTGGTGAATTTCTGATACGGGGTGCCAATGATTTTTTTTTGCTTAGTTGACAAAGTAACCTTTCATCTTTTTGAAAATCAAAGGATTGAAATAGTTAAAAAGGTTAGGAAAGGGTGTTGAAAAGGGTGTTTTGAAAAACCAACTACAAATACGAATATAAATAACAATGAAAAACAATTAAATTAGAATATTATTTTAACAAGTTAACTGAAGGTGTTGAAATTACAAAAATGATAATAGAGAATATAGAATAAAAAACTTCGAAAAAATAAAAGTTTAAAAGTAGACTATTTGCGAGCGGAGCGAGCCTTAAACTATGGGGTGGAAAACAACAAGTTTAAAAAAAAGGTGATTTAACTTAAAATAAAAGATGTTTAAAATAGTTATGAAAGGTGTTGAAAGGGGTGTTTTGAAAAACAAACATATATATCTTAAAAGGGGCGTGTGAGAGTAGAGAATGTGTGATGAACAATAACAAGATAACAAAAGATGAAATTAACTTTATAAAAAGGTTTTAGGGTGTTGAAAAAGGTGTTTGGAAAAATCAATTAAATATATGTATCTTCAAGGGGTGACGACGATATAAAAAAATGAAATAATTTTTAAAAAAGGTTTCCGGGTAGTCTATGTTGAAAAAAGGGTTTGGAATATTTTCAACTATATATAAATCTTCAAGGGATAAAGACAATATAATAAAAGGTGAAATAACTTTTAACAAAAAGTTTCATTCAGGGTATCTATGTTGAAAAAGGTGTTCAGGGTGTTAAAATAAAGCGTCTATAAAGGGGATTAAAAAAGGCGATTAAGATTAGCAAATAAGGCCGTAGTCCACCCCCCCGCAGGGGTGCCTGTGTAACCAAGCTCTTCCCGTAGGGAAGAGTACGAAGTATAGCTATATATATATATATATATATATATATATATATATATATATATATATATATATATATATATATATATATATATATATCATTAAGTGTACGCTCGACGCAACATAAATACAATATTAAGAGGGGGGAATGCAGTAGCGTTTCTTCGTCCATTTATCGGAAAAGAGTCACCCTATCAATTGGAATTCGGCCAAATTTATTTACAAATCTGATGACTTTATTCAAAGAAATATTGTCGAATGCTCATTCATTAATTCCTCGCCTAATTTTAATATATCCCCCGGTCTCTTTAAAATGGCCCCTGTTATTAAAAGGCTTATTTATAACGAAATTGTCCATTTTAAATCTTAGCCCTTCGATTTATTAATTTCGTTATGTCGCTCTTGTCTATTTTTATGTATTCACAATCGGGTATGTGTGTACTTAGTTTAGTCCCATAAATGTCTAAATTATTTGCGCACAGATTGGAATTTTCATGAAGTAGACTTTATCTATTTGGTTTTATACTTTACGTCCGTCTTTGAAATTTTTTTTTCTATTTTGGGTCCTTTCATTGTACATGGGCGGGGCATTGCTCTTTTGTTTCACATATATATATATACCACCTTTGTAAAATATTTCGTTATTCTTTGAGAATGAACGGAAAAAGTTCGAAAGTACTTGGAATCCGTCTTTCATTTTCCTGTGGGATTTTTTTACATATATATATATATATATGGAAAGTTTCTATTCTGGTTGCCTTTTTTAGCGGCGAGGTAATTGTTTGGTGAGCTGAAAAGGAGAATTTCGTCTTTTTAAAACTTTATTATTAGAAAAATGAAAGCTTAGGGAACTCTCGGGGGTTGGGGCCCTAGAGAAATGGAGGGAATGAAAATTGGTGAAAGGTTAAATACAGTAGAAGTTATACACTCGCCCCCTGGAGGTCGGACTAGTCAACTCTTTACAAAACAACAACAACAATTACTTTTCTTTCTTTGATGCCTTTTATAGGTCGGAGTCAGAGTACGGCTCGCTTTATTTCGAGCAGAAAATGGGCAATACTCGTTCTGAGCTGGTTCGCTGTGGGTTCAGGTTCGAGTCCACCTCTTTGGTGGGAAGAGCCTTCAGAATCTTCAGGCGGCGGAGAGCCGAGTTTTTTCTGAGGATGGTGGTGTTTTCAACAAGGATGTTTCTTGTAATTTGTTCATTGTTTGTTCATTGTAGTGTGCATTGATTCCTCCTTCTTGCAAGTGCATTGTTAAGTGTCGGCTAAGGGTAGTGGTGGTCATGCCAATATATATATATATATATATATATATATATATATATATATATATATATATATATATATATATATACCTCATAATTTAAGGATGCCAATGTTTTCTTCACCTTTTTTTTTCTCGTCTATCGTGTGTTTGTATTGTTGATTTGCGCACATGCAGCATACATACTTGTGTAAAGTGGAATTTGTTTAGTGGACATCTCCATTTGACTATCATTCAAACATTACTAACAACAGGTACAAGAGGGTAAAGCCTAATGTTACACTACCTAAACGACCGTGCACACCATACATTCATGAAGAGTGATGTGTAATTTCTTCTCGTCCTAGAAGGCAACTAAATGTGACGGTGCATCTCTCTTGGTTGTAGAATATTAGGAGAATGTGAGACCAGCAAAAGGTATGAAGAGGTTGTTATGGTCCGGAAATTAGTTTGCTACAGGGGTGGGCAATTTATTGTCCGGAAAAGTACCTTAAAGTAAGAAACTAGTATTTAAATTCTATAGTTAAGTTGCCCCCTTCCCCGCCCCTGCCATTGTCAAATCATGAATGTGGATATGTGACAACGGAATTGTCATAGTACAAAATAGATAATTAATCAAGTTGAACTAGAAGAATATGCACACCAAATATTTGGACCAGTGCATCCAGGAAGATTCATACATTTCCAAAAGCACAGATAAAACTCAACTTTTCCCAAACGATTTTTTTGCTGCAAATGACTGTAAATTCTCTGCCCGCTCCTTTCTTACTAAAACCACAAAGCAGAAACCCCAAAACAAAGTAAGGAAATAGAATCGTAAAACAATCAGGGTGTTTCTAAATATTTTATATAAATTGAGATGTAAATATTTCAGAAACTACAGGATTTAAATAATTGAAACTGAAGAAGTTAAAATTTTAGCAGTATATGATTTATTGATCAAAATTTGAATGAAAACCTCAAAGGTATGTGGATTCCATGAATGATCTTACACATTTTCAATATGCGCGTCGCTTGAGACCGGCACACGTCAAGTCGGTAGTCTAGCTCCTGCAAGATACGCTCCACCATAGCATTTGTAACAGCCTCTAGTGCAGGAGTGATTCTCTGCTTGAGTTCTTCTAGTTTTGCAAGAACAGGGAAGGGGGGGGCATAAACTAGTCCCTTCACATAACCCCAGTAAAAAAATTGCAAGGTGTCAGGTCAGGTGGTTGTGGGTGGCCATTTCAACAGCACATTGTCTTTATCACCAGCACGCTCGATGCATCTCCCTGGCAGATTTTCATTTAGATAAGCCCACGCAATGAGCCCCCAGTGAAGTAGAGCCACGTCTTGTTGAAAAATGAAGTCTTCATGTTCCTTTAGAATGAACTCATCCATTAGCCAATTCTGAAGCATTTACAGATAAACATGGCCGGTCACATTTACCTCAAAGAAAAACGGGCCATACAGACGATTCTTGGAGATGAAGCAGAAAACATTCAATTTTGGTGAGTCCCTTTCGAGCTCAACCCTGGGGATTTTATACGCCCCAAAAGCGAACTTTATGCTTGTTGACTTTGCCATTCGTATGAAATGCGGCCTCATCTCTGTGAACAATAAGTTCATCGAACTCATCTACGACGAGTTTCTCTTGCTTACCAACAATGAATTATTTGCGCTTACTCTTGTCATCTGTCTTCAAGGCTTGAACGAGCTGTAACTTGTATGGTTTTATTCGCGTTTCCTCAGGAGAGGCTAAAATGTCGTTGGAGAAATCTGTGTTGCAGACTTGCTCTACGTATGGACTTCTTGAGTCCTTCGCAAGAGTTTTTAGCAAACTCGCTCGATCGTCTCTTCTATTGCTGGTGGTCGTCCTGATCCTTTTAGTTCTGCACAGACAGCCTTCCTCCTTGAAGGTTTTGTACCATGTCCAAATCTGCATTGCTGTTGGTGCATTTTTAGAAAATTCTATCACAAATGCACCTTACACAGTCTTATTCGATTGTGTTCGAGTATACCTTAACATACAAAACGCCTTCGATTTTCAAGTTAATCGCATTTTTATACCTAAAAGATTAAAACATAAACTGTTGACGTGTTTCCGCACATGTTAAAATTTGAGGTTAATTGAACGAGCATTGGCAAAGTTATTAAATTGCGAAATGATATCTAAAATATTTAGAAACACGCTACTGATCAAAGTGTCAAAATAAATTCCTGAAAACTCTTTAAAACATATTCGTAAAATCGAGAAGCTTTCTTTTGGAATATAAAATTCGCTGAAATAGGATTTACTCCCAAATCTCTTCCTTTACCAATGTTATGTAAAAAAAAATGTGTAAAATTAAAAAATTTAAATCTGAATGATGCAATTTGTACCTTACTAATCTTTAATATTTTTCCATAATTCTATTAGACTGCTTTAAGCTTCGGTTTATTTTCCCTATAGTACTCATTCACTGAAAATGTCTATGCTTGAGTGAAAATCCTCTTCTATATCCTCATCGCATACCACACAGACAAATACAACCAATTCAAGTTTATCTGCACTTTGAATTGACTCAAAACAACCGGTTGTATGATCTACCATTTCCCCTTTCATTGCTTCTACGATTTCCATTCGATCGCCTATCATGTACATATGTTAGAATCTGCGTACACACATTGTAATGAAAGTACATCGGGACTTCCCGATCTAATTAGAACTTAATTTATCTAATTAAGATTAACTAATTGCAATGGATTTCAATTAATTTTTGGTATAAAAAAAGATAATATTAAAAACTGCATGATGGAACTCATACTGACCACGAAAATTAATAATAATCATAGAATTAGATATAGTAACGTTGGTAGATGATATAATACTAATCACAATAATCTTAAAAATGATAAAAATAATAACAATACAAATATTAAATAGCCCCAGAGTATAATAATGTAATAGGGATAATGTATATTTCAGAGTGGGTTCTAAAAAATGAAGACACACCGGCTGCGAATGGCGCCACCAGAGCCTCCGATCTCGGAAATTTACTTATAGTCTTACCCCGACTTGAGCAAGGGCGATTTAGATACTTGAGCAAGGACGATTTAGATACTAGCCTCTTAAGCCCACCTCACTGACTAAAGAAATTACTGTATCCTCCCTCCTGCCCGAAACCATTCGTATAAAATGGCTTAGTTCTGTGAACAATCAATGTAGTCGCAAGATACAAAACTCCGAACTACGAACCCTTGCTCGATCACCTTCAAACTCCAACCGCGATCTTGTGCCCGAACTCCGTCAGATACCCACTGACAAAAAAGGCGAAAATTCTGTTCGTTCATTGAGTTCATTTCCGAACGATCGGGAGTCCAGTTGAATTACCCTCGAATTACAACGAGCAGCTATAGCAAAGCTTTCGTTCACCTCACCACTGGACCCCTATTCGAGTAAGCAGCAAACCCTTATCCTATTAACTTTAATTTGCGAGAAAATAAGTTCGATCAAGTAAAGATAAGTCACCCGGTAGCTTTTTCCTTACCCTTGAGTGGGGAAGAGAGTTTTTCTTTAAATTGCGAGCCAGCGCAGGTGGGGGAGAAGCCCCCACAAAGAATAATATTACTACTTATCTTGTCAGTTATTTTTGAGTGGAGACTAGAGCGAACTTTATTGTTGTGTGGAAACGAGGAAACACCCTAGTTCCTCTAAGTCTCTTGACCTCAAAGCTTTGCTTGAGAGGATGCTGTTTCCAAGGTGGACGTTTATACCTATCCTTGTATTCACTACCTCAGCAATATAGTTTTGAATTCTTCGCCAAATCACTTACACTTCCCTAAAAATCACTTTCTAGAGCACTTTTGGCATGGAAGCACTACAATAAACAATATCTCATTTGGGGAATGAGATAAAATCACTACTAACCAAACCTAAATTTAACTCACTAATTAGGCCTAAAGCAACTTACCTGGTTGCCTCCTTGAATTTACTTTTTCGGATGTACCAGTACGGTGATTCTGGCACATAGAGATATAGAGCCATGACAGGAAACATCAAAATGCCAGATATTAAAGTTCCATTCTGCCATGTCAAGAAGCGAGCAAAAATGTACACAATCAAAGTTCCCAGTGAGAGAAACACTTCAAGCAAACAAGACAAAGCTCCTCGAATGTCTGGTTCGCTCAATTCTGCTAAGAATGGCTGTAGAAGAAAATGGGTTTCGAAAAGAAATGCAATGAGTAAAATATTAAATAATTAACAAGACAATATCAAATGAACTAAAGTTAAGTCTACGTTAAATCTTCTCCAGGTACTTATGTAGCTTCAACATACCTGAGTCGTTACTATTACAAGCTGTACGTAGGATCCAGTGATAACTCTGCCCACCATTATCCAAGACAAAGAATTGGACATGGCCATAACAATCCATGATATGGCCACAGGTAAAAGAAAGCACTGAATCAAGCGACAAGGCCCAATTGTCTCTACCATCCAGCCAGCGACCACAGAAGTGACCAAAGATGAGAGTCCAGCACTTGCCACTGAAAGGGTAAAAAATTGTTTGCAGAATATATGTATTTCCAATTAGATATTGGTGTATTTCTCGTTCGAATCTGTTGCATATTTTTAATCACTTTTTCAATAATAAACTTATAAGTGATCTTGCCGCTTCCTTCTTCCAGTTCTTTCTCTCTTCCCCTTTCACCCAACCTTTGCTTAGCCACTCCGCTTCATCATCGTAGTCTTTTCTCCATCGTCCAGGACGAAAATAACTAGATCCCATCCCCTTCTTTCCTCTACTGGCTCCAACTACTGCTCTAAAAAAGACTTGTTATTTCCTTGGTATATTTAACACCTTCTCACAGGATGTGGTACCATTCGATTTCAAACACCCTGCTCTTTCACCAATTCTAAAGGAAACCGAGTTTGGACCCAAACACCGAAATCTACGACCCAATCTCTCAGCTCCCTTCCTTTTAAACTCCTTAAAGCCCTGGTGTTAGTCCAGTTCCTTGATCGCATGTTCAATATTATTGCATGGCTGGACATAGCATTTAATTCGATCTCTTAAAGGTAAAGGACCAACTTTATTCGAGTGGCCGATGCAGCCAACTTTGCATTTTAGCCTTCCATTCATCTTGATTTCTTGGCAGCCGTTGATACTCAAAATTATACTCGTGATCTTAATTGTTTTCATAACTTAATTGGGGTTTCTTGAATCGCCTTTGGATGGTTACACTCGTAATTATCATGTCGCAGTCACTCTGCTTATGTTAAGAGTGATATATCTCAGTTTTGGGTCCGTTCCTTGGCATTTTTAGCCATTTTATCGGTCTATCATTTTATTTCTATGCCAGCCAAGTCTACCTCTTATCCTCTCCACCCTCATTTACTCAGACTTATAAAATTTATAGCAAAACTGAGGTATTTCTGGAGTAAACTCCTTTGGATATGGCTTACTCCAAAAGTATGGCTCCTTTACTTAGACGTAATGTTTTGTCCGTTCTCCTTTCCGAGAATGTTAAAAATCTAAGGATTACATTTGATGGCCAACTATCTTTCAAAGCTCATGTTGGTAATGTCTGCAAGTCTTCTCTTTGCTTCCTTGGTAATTTTAGTCGTATCAGCTCCTACTTTGACCTTCCTGCTTTCCTTAACAGCCAACTTGAGCACTCTAACGTTCTTCTCGCAGGATTTCATACTTCTACTCCTAAACTTCAACGTACTCATAACTTTGCCACCCGTTAAACTCTTACGAGGACGTTTCTCTCGTGTAACAACCCTGACCCGTGAACTACACTGGCTGAATATCTCAATCGCCATTGGTTTTAAGATCCACCTTACCTACAAAATGCGCGGCACCTGATAGCACCTGACAACCCTACTTTCCAGCTTTGCCTTTATTCTTTCTATGTAGCTCGTAGACCTCCGAGTAGCACGGGTGATCGTGCTTCCTCGATTTTCCCTCTTTAATTGCGGAATTATCTGTCCGCACCTATGCGGTCCTCGCCCTCCATTGGTGTATTGAAAAGGAACTTAAAAACACACCTCTTCTCTCATTGCTTTTCTTAGCTGATTGGCGCTCTGTGAAGACTTGTGCCATTGGAGAGCAGTTTGATCATACCACGCATGGTCATTATTTGAAAATATGAGTATAATGTACGGAATTATTTCATGAATAAACGATAACGACAGAACCCCAACACCATTCAAACGACGGAGACACAAAACGCCACACTGCAATGC
Organism: Ceratothoa steindachneri; assembly: GCA_963969495.1. Classification (NCBI taxonomy): domain Eukaryota; kingdom Metazoa; phylum Arthropoda; class Malacostraca; order Isopoda; family Cymothoidae; genus Ceratothoa; species Ceratothoa steindachneri. The sequence goes on from OZ018332.1 coordinate 33,342,553, forward strand.
ACCGGAAGACTCGCACTCAAAAGGAATTTTAAACAACTTTAATAGTCTTCTCTTTGAGAGAGATCGCAGAAAAATACCTAAATGGCGAAGCTCTCGCCATATGACAACTAAGACTAGCAATCAACGTCCATCTCCAGCCCGAAACGACTTGCCAACCATTTGTAGCTTTAGCCTGCAATACCCTTCATATTGCCTCCTTTATGAGGTTTTGCTCTTCCTCTTGACCTATTTTTTTATTTCAAAGAGCGAGAGAAAGAAAGAATTAAGTCAGCCCCACCTGACCCCCCTATCGAGAAGAGAGAGAGTCCAGTCAGAGCCTGACAATGACTTTTCAACCCGAATCCAGTTGAATGCACTTCTGGATTCGGTTGGCTGATGAGGGTCAATGATGGGAAGGAGAAACTAACTTCAGAAAGTGAAATAAAGGAGACAATAAAAAGTATGCTGGGTGAGCGGGCCATATCCAGCGCTGTTTTTTAGTTAAGTACTTTGTTTTAACATTGTCGCTCACTTATTTTAACTATATGCAACATGGGCCACAAAGAAAATAAAAGGGAGATTCCAAGTACCTTCGATCTATATTTCAAGTTAATTCTCAAGGAATGACGAAAGGAACAGAAAACCGCAATATATACGCAAGGGAAACGAAGAGAGGGAATACCCCAAAATAAACAATTAAATCAATCGTGGAATGAAATAACGGCTAATAAAAAAAATAGGAGGAGCGAAAAGGGACAAAAAAAAGAGAGATAAATAAAAAAAGTTAATTAATGTCAAGCTAATTTAAATATCAAAAGGCTGCCCACATGATTGAAAATGACCTAAAAACAATCAAGGTAAAAGATGAGATCACAAAGGAATATTCAATGGAAAGTTAACTGTTACTCGCTGCCTCAGTGTGCAAGGTTCGAAATGGAGGTTTTGCGAATTAGGAAATAACATTTCCGAAGGAAAATTTATCCTGTTTTTCTGTTTCTTGAAATTTGCTGGATTTATTTCACCATTCTTTCACGTTCATGAAAGATTCATATATATATATATATATATATATATATATATATATATATATATATATATATATATATATATATATATATATATATATATATATATATATATATATACATATATATATATATATATATGGAAAATATCACGAAAGTTAGCACGTGATAACTATAAATATGAATATTTACCACGGAAAAAGGGATAAAATAAAGCATAGCCCCAATAATGATAATAATGTAATTTACCGAATTCCATGTTTAGATTGTAATTTATTCTATGTAGGCCAAACTTCCAAAAATGTTTCCATAAGGACCCAACAACACAAAAATGCCTTAGCTGTCCACAATTCCAAGATGGGACACGGAATTAACTGGTCAAAAACTGATACAATAATCCATAGTAATGATTTTATAAAGAGAAATATCCTGGAATCATTTTTAATCTCCCACACAAAGGAGAGTAATCTCAACATTAGCCCAGGGCTGTTTTCGTTAGATCCAATTTTATCCCTTTTTCTAAAATCCGACTTGTCTGATAACATTAAAATGTTGACCTCATCCCAGGGAAACGTGCTTAGTATAAATATGGGTGTCTTATTTTTTCTTACCATTGAGTTTGAAAATGTCGAATAGACGAAAGTACTAACTCCAATCTGCTTTTTATTCAGTTTCCTTCCGTGGTACATATTCATATATATATATATATATATATATATATATATATATATATATATATATATATATATATATATATATATATATATATATATATATATATATATGAAAAGACACTCACAACTTGCACGTGAATCAAAATTATGATAAATAACACCCAGAAGGAAAAAGAAAAAACGATTCTGAGCGCTTTCGTCTGTATTCTAAAAGACCTCTTTTAGAATAAAGACGAAAGCGCTGATCATCTTTGGGGGAGAGGTGCCAGGAAGTATTATGTTTTGACACAAAACAGCGTTCAAATAGAACCTTCGTCGCCCTGGGGCTGAGGGACCTGTTCCGTATCAGAGATATGTGGATATAGATACCCATCGGCAGGATTCCTTGGAACAGAGTGTATGTGTGTGTGTGTATGTGTGTGTGTATTGTGCTGCGAAGACGGGAGAGGAAAGAGAGCAGTGTTGTAATTGGCTATGTGTAAGATCTACCAACCCCAATACAGTGCTGAGCACAAGAGTGTCCAAATCCCTCCCGAGTCCAGGGGACAAGAGGTAGCTACCCCGCTTGATCCCGGTACCGGGACAGGTAACGTGCGCAGAGATCAGTCTAAGGGACAACGCAGTCTTCACAGTATGGCGCAGGCGAGCGCTCCCTCTATCAAATGGCAGTGCGTCTCGCGAGTGTGTCCGATTCGGAGACGACAGAAAGTAACCTGAAGCTTTCGGGGCATTGGGGGGGTAGGTCTATGGGAACAGTCGAAGCGCAATTGTACGCAACTTTAAGTTCCCTTCGACAGTCTCCCATCTTCTTTGCCAAGCAGTTCGAAGAGCTGCCCGTATTCCTTCCATGTAGTCGGTGTAACCAAGAGCAAAACGCTGGTCCAATCGCAGAGTCCTCGCGGACTCTTTGGCGCCCTCATCGGCGCGCTCATTCTCCGCAATTCCTACATGTCCAGAAACCCAGCAGGAGATAATCTCGACACCCGCCCGGCTGGCCAAAACCGTGGCGTCACGGATATCGCGAACCAGGGGATGCGGAGATTCCAATGCCCCGAGAGCACTCAGGGTGCTTCGTGAGTTGCTATAGATCACAATCCGGTCTCCGAACCGGGTACGTCCCATAATCTCCCGTACCGAGTGGTGTATTACCACCAACTCGGCCGTGAAGGCCGACGCAGCGCCTGGAAGAGCCCCGCTGACTTTAAACAGGGGAGATACGGCGTGGAAGCCGTATGAAGTGTGCTCCAAAAAGGCCAAACGCAATACTCCTGGCGCTGTGAAAGTTTTGGAAAATGCTGTCTACGAGGCCTTCCTTCGTAGACAGCACTACGCCACGGTGTTTTTCGATCTGGAGAAGGCCTATGAATTCGCATGGTGATACGGTATCATGGAGACTCTCCACACGATGGGGGCGAGGGGACGCCTCCAATGTTTATATCTGAACTTTTGCGAGATCGTCGATTCCGCGTACAGGTGGGGGGGGGGGAGCCCTTTCCGGCCCAAAGGAGCAGAAAGAGGGTGTCCCGCAGGGAAGTGTAGTCAAAGGTAACCTGGTAACCTCCAGGTTGGTGTCCTGGGCAGAACCAGGGGCGCTACCGGCCTGAAAGCTATACCTAGCTCTCAAAGGAGTTTTATGGCCCTAAACCTAAAGGGCTTAGGCTATGACCGGCGTCTCTCGGCGGCATAAGCACCGTCAAAATCAGCTGCGGATGCAGTGAGAGCTGTTGGCGACTTAGGGAGGCGCCGGGCTCGCGAGTACAGGCGAGTGATGAACTGTACACGGCGTAGAGCGAGTGGCATCTCCTCACCATCGACCAACAGACTCGCAATGGGGAAAGTGCGGAAGGCACCGGTCGCAAGGCGAAGGCCGGTGTGGTGGATCGAGGCCACCTTCTGCAATAAACGCTCGGCTGCGGATGCATAAAACTCGCATCCGTAGTCGAGCTTCGAACGAACAAAGGATCGATAAAAATTAAGGCAGTAGCCCTATCAGCGCCCCAAGCGCTGAACGTCACGGAACGGAGAATATCCATGGCGCGGGTAAAACAGACCCTAAGGCTACGAATATGAGCCTCCCAGGTGAGGCGTCGGTCGAATACAAGACCAAGGAAACGTGCAATTCCACCACATCCAGGCGCACCACATGCAGGCGCACCCCATTAAGAAACAAATCTGGGTCGGGGTGAAGCCGTAGATGGCGGCAGAAGTGCACCACCTTAGTCTTGGCCAAAGAAAACCGAAACCTGTGCGCTTCGGCATAGCGAGAGACGCGGTTCAATGCCTGGTGGAATCGACGCTCCATAGTTGGCATCTGGGCCGCGCCACAAGAGATCGAAAGGTCGTCCACGTAGAGCGTAGCGAGAACATCTTCTGGCAGCACCGAGGTGATGCCGTTGATGCTCAGGGCAAAGAGTGTGACACTGAGGACACTTTCCTGCGGGACACCCTCTTCCTGCTCCTTTTTGGCCGGAGAGGGCTCCCCCTTACCCGTACGCGGAATCGACGATCTCGCAAAAGTTCAGATATAAAGATTGGGAGGCGTCCCCTCGCCCCCATCGTGTGGAAAGTCTCCCTGATACCGTATCGCCATGCGGATTCATAGGCCTTCTCCAGATCGAAAAACACCGTGGCGTAGTGCTGTCTACAAAGGAAGGCCTCGTAGACAGCATTTTCCAGTCGGAGCAGAGCATCCGATGTGGAGTGGAGCTTGCGGAAGCACAATGTACTGAAGACAGATGGCTATCCAGGAATGAGGTTGGTCATTCTAGTATTTAGCACTTTTTCCATCAACTTGCACACGCAGGAGATTAGAGAAATTTGACGGAAACTGGGAGGGTAGAACGAGCCCAGTAGCCATTGGTCATAATATACTCGATGTCCCGATCATGTTTAACATGATGTCTCGGACCAAAGGAGTGTCCAAGCATGAAGCAAGAGTGGAACGCAGCTCTTTCAGCCTAAGGCCGTCGTTATCCGCATTGAATGATGACGGAGCAGCAACCCGGGTAGAGAATTTGGATAAAGCGCTCACCAAAGACTCCACCACGTACTCAGGATCTGATAAAGGGGTCCTGCGAGAACTTGCCCCGAATCCATTTGACTCGTTTCCAAAACTTCTGCAAGAGAGGTCTTTCCTGTTAACTTAAGAACCATATACTTGACAAGCAGAGCGAGGTACGTGCTTCAAAACAATACGGAACTTAGCGCTAGATCGGTGAAATTCACTCACAATGATATTATTCGACTAGCACTTATAACGGAAGTACGAATAACGCTTCTCTCTAAGAGCCGTCTCACAATTGGCCGACCACCAAGATAAAGCAGATGGAGTGAAAAATAGGAAATGTTCTAGGCCCACGGCGATGAGGTTGCCGAAAAAAACCCTCAACGGCCTCATCAATCCAACATAAACTTGACTGGGAAAGAGAAATCAGTCATTTCCTGAAATGAATACTACTGGACCCGTTCAAAGCACCAAAGAGGCTGTTTATCGGGCGGCAGAAGACCAGAAAATGTTATTTGAATGGGAAAATAGTCAATACCATGGGGCTTATCTGACACTCCCTACCCAAATTAAGCGGTTCTCGGGTAGTGATGCGTAAATTCATCCACTTTTAAGACACTATCTCTAAATCTTTGATTGTGTAGTGTCCCATAAAGGGTGCATGCCGATCAAATCCCTGACGAAAAGTAGGAGACTAGTCAACCGTAACACGATGCGACGTAATTCCCCCGTGTCAAAGTCAGTTAACGGTGGAAAGTACGTAGAAATAAAAGTATACCTCCTACCAGATGTAACTGTACTACCAATGTCTGAAAGGAGGCATTCAAAGCGAGTAGAAGAACGGAGAGGTTATGCTAGGGTCAAATCGTGCAGCTACCTGCATGACTCCCATCACTTTGTTAAAGAGAACGGGAAGAGACGTGCCTCCGCAGCTCCTCCCAAATAGCTTGGAGCCCACGACATTTCATTTGAAGGAATATGGCAACCAAACCTAGCTAGGATGAAATGGGGTTGCGCTCTTCGAGGTGAAGAATCCTAAGGGAATAGTAGCAAACTTCCTGGATGCAGAACTCCGGGAGCTGTTGGCCGTCGAAGGCGCTGAAGGCACTGTTAGCCCCAACGACTTACCAGTTGAGGCTGGGATCGCCATTCGAATCTTTGACTCCTTTTGCCTCGGAACCTTTGCCGAGTGGGGAGGATTCAGAGGCAGAGTGTCTTCTTTAGGAGAATTTCACGCATCCGAATCGTCCTCTCCAACCTTAGGCGTGGGTGAGGGAGCCGTGGCTCTGTTCCTGTCGTCCTCTTTTCTAAGTCTCACGACTTGGTGGAGGCGCGCGGCCATTTTGCCTTCGGGAAATGGCTAGTCAGTAGGTAGAACTCATAGGAGGGTTCCGAATGGGAACGGAAGCGACCGTTGCCGTAGGCCTGGATAGTCCAATATCAGAAGGTTTCTTCTTAACTTACGAGGCTTAAGAAGTCTCAGGTTGCACAGGGCGCCCTGGGAAAATTCCTTGAAATTGAACTTTCGGAAAGAGAGTGGGTCCGCGAACTGAACGAAAAAAACCTCCTCAAAAAGATACGAACTGCAATTGCTTCGAGGAAGCAAGGTGCGGATCGCCCTAATTCACATATTTGACGATGAATAATATAAACTTATCATACAATGTCTTTGAGCCGACTTTGCAAGTCTAACGTCCGATTTATATGACCGAAGTGAAGGCAATGGTACTCGCTCCTCGGCAGTTGCACAAAATTCTTGAAGTGATAGCGACAGCAACGGGCATACACCAGGTCAGGAAGCCTGTCACGAGTGAAGATGAGGGAAAGTGTAGAGGTGGGGTTCGAGGAACCCACCTGTTTTCTCATCATACGTTCAACTTTGGCCGCTCATTAGAAAGCCAGCTCTTACTGATATTTTTTACGGATTTATCCACGACTTCCCTCCCACAAATCACCCCATTGATGAAATTCATGATAGAGTGCAGTTTCACCTGGACAGGCAAGCCATCAAGTGTCCGAAGAGCACTAAGCATAACCGCATGGGCATGATCCACGCAATTCACCAGAGATGTCCCGTCAGCGAAACGGGTGCATTTGTTATTCATATAACATGATATCATCAGTAGATTGAACAATGAAGAAACGCTTGAAGCCGGCGGGCTCGAATAGGCCTGGCAACCAATCGATTAGGGGGCCAAAATGTCGTCGAGGCTCAACTCATCATATCTGTAACTTTTCGAAGGCGTCTCGGGACCTGACGTGCGGGGCATGACGTAATCACCTAGAAAAAAGGCAGGGGATCCATCGTCCACGGAAGCAGGTAATATAATATTAACCTGAAGCAGGTAATTTAATATTACCCTAAGGCAGGTAATATAATATTCCTTAGAAACAGGTATATTAACTTGAAGCAGTTAATAAAATATTCCTTAGAAGGAGGTATATTAACTTGAAGCAGGTAATAAAATATTCCTTAGAAGGAGGTGTATTAACTTGAAGCAGGTAATAAAATATTCCTTAGAAGGAGGTATATTAACTTGAAGCAGGTAATAAAATATTCCTTAGAAGGAGGTGTATTAACTTGAAGCAGGTAATAAAATATTCCTTAGAAGGAGGTGTATTAACTTGAAGCAGGTAATAAAATATTCCTTAGAAGGAGGTATATTAACTTGAAGCAGGTAATAAAATATTCCTTAGAAGGAGGTGTATTAACTTGAAGCAGGTAATAAAATATTCCTTAGAAGGAGGTATATTAACTTGAAGCAGGTAATAAAATATTCCTTAGAAGGAGGTGTATTAACTTGAAGCAGGTAATAAAATATTCCTTAGAAGGAGGTATATTAACTTGAAGCAGGTAATAAAATATTCCTTAGAAGGAGGTGTATTAACTTGAAGCAGGTAATAAAATATTCCTTAGAAGGAGGTGTATTAACTTGAAGCAGGTAATAAAATATTCCTTAGAAGGAGGTGTATTAACTTGAAGCAGGTAATAAAATATTCCTTAGAAGGAGGTGTATTAACTTGAAGCAGGTAATAAAATATTCCTTAGAAGGAGGTATATTAACTTGAAGCAGGTAATAAAATATTCCTTAGAAGGAGGTGTATTAACTTGAAGCAGGTAATAAAATATTCCTTAGAAGGAGGTGTATTAACTTGAAGCAGGTAATAAAATATTCCTTAGAAGGAGGTGTATTAACTTGAAGCAGGTAATAAAATATTCCTTAGAAGGAGGTGTATTAACTTGAAGCAGGTAATAAAATATTCCTTAGAAGGAGGTCTATTAACTTGAAGCAGGTAATAAAATATTCCTTAGAAGGAGGTGTATTAACTTGAAGCAGGTAATAAAATATTCCTTAGAAGGAGGTGTATTAACTTGAAGCAGGTAATAAAATATTCCTTAGAAGGAGGTGTATTAACTTGAAGCAGGTAATAAAATATTCCTTAGAAGGAGGTATATTAACTTGAAGCAGGTAATAAAATATTCCTTAGAAGGAGGTGTATTAACTTGAAGCAGGTAATAAAATATTCCTTAGAAGGAGGTGTATTAACTTGAAGCAGGTAATAAAATATTCCTTAGAAGGAGGTATATTAACTTGAAGCAGGTAATAAAATATTCCTTAGAAGGAGGTGTATTAACTTGAAGCAGGTAATAAAATATTCCTTAGAGGGAGGTGTATTAACTTGAAGCAGGTAATAAAATATTCCTTAGAAGGAGGTGTAATAACTTGAAGCAGGTAATAAAATATTCCTTAGAAGGAGGTGTATTAACTTGAAGCAGGTAATAAAATATTCCTTAGAAGGAGGTGTATTAACTTGAAGCAGGTAATAAAATATTCCTTAGAAGGAAGTATATTAACTTGAAGCAGGTAATAAAATATTCCTTAGAAGGAGGTGTATTAACTTGAAGCAGGTAATAAAATATTCCTTAGAAGGAGGTGTATTAACTTGAAGCAGGTAATAAAATATTCCTTAGAAGGTGTATTAACTTGAAGCAGGTAATAAAATATTCCTTAGAAGGAGGTGTATTAACTTGAAGCAGGTAATAAAATATTCCTTAGAAGGAGGTGTATTAACTTGAAGCAGGTAATAAAATATTCCTTAGAAGGAGGTGTATTAACTTGAAGCAGGTAATAAAATATTCCTTAGAAGTAGGTGTATTAACTTGAAGCAGGTAATAAAATATTCCTTAGAAGGAGGTGTATTAACTTGAAGCAGGTAATAAAATATTCCTTAGAAGGAGGTGTATTAACTTGAAGCAGGTAATAAAATATTCCTTAGAAGGAGGTGTATTAACTTGAAGCAGGTAATAAAATATTCCTTAGAAGGAGGTGTATTAACTTGAAGCAGGTAATAAAATATTCCTTAGAAGGAGGTGTATTAACTTGAAGCAGGTAATAAAATATTCCTTAGAAGGAGGTGTATTAACTTGAAGCAGGTAATAAAATATTCCTTAGAAGGAGGTGTATTAACTTGAAGCAGGTAATAAAATATTCCTTAGAAGGAGGTGTATTAACTTGAAGCAGGTAATAAAATATTCCTTAGAAGGAGGTATATTAACTTGAAGCAGGTAATAAAATATTCCTTAGAAGGAGGTGTATTAACTTGAAGCAGGTAATAAAATATTCCTTAGAAGGAGGTATATTAACTTGAAGCAGGTAATAAAATATTCCTTAGAAGGAGGTGTATTAACTTGAAGCAGGTAATAAAATATTCCTTAGAAGGAGGTATATTAACTTGAAGCAGGTAATAAAATATTCCTTAGAAGGAGGTGTATTAACTTGAAGCAGGTAATAAAATATTCCTTAGAAGGAGGTCTATTAACTTGAAGCAGGTAATAAAATATTCCTTAGAAGGAGGTGTATTAACTTGAAGCAGGTAATAAAATATTCCTTAGAAGGACGTGTATTAACTTGAAGCAGGTAATAAAATATTCCTTAGAAGGAGGTATATTAACTTGAAGCAGGTAATAAAATATTCCTTAGAAGGAGGTGTATTAACTTGAAGCAGGTAATAAAATATTCCTTAGAAGGAGGTGTATTAACTTGAAGCAGGTAATAAAATATTCCTTAGAAGGAGGTATATTAACTTGAAGCAGGTAATAAAATATTCCTTAGAAGGAGGTGTATTAACTTGAAGCAGGTAATAAAATATTCCTTAGAAGGAGGTGTATTAACTTGAAGCAGGTAATAAAATATTCCTTAGAAGGAGGTGTATTAACTTGAAGCAGGTAATAAAATATTCCTTAGAAGGAGGTGTATTAACTTGAAGCAGGTAATAAAATATTCCTTAGAAGGAGGTGTATTAACTTGAAGCAGGTAATAAAATATTCCTTAGAAGGAGGTGTATTAACTTGAAGCAGGTAATAAAATATTCCTTAGAAGGAGGTGTATTAACTTGAAGCAGGTAATAAAATATTCCTTAGAAGGAGGTGTATTAACTTGAAGCAGGTAATAAAATATTCCTTAGAAGGAGGTATATTAACTTGAAGCAGGTAATAAAATATTCCTTAGAAGGAGGTGTATTAACTTGAAGCAGGTAATAAAATATTCCTTAGAAGGAGGTCTATTAACTTGAAGCAGGTAATAAAATATTCCTTAGAAGGAGGTATATTAACTTGAAGCAGGTAATAAAATATTCCTTAGAAGGAGGTGTATTAACTTGAAGCAGGTAATAAAATATTCCTTAGAAGGAGGTGTATTAACTTGAAGCAGGTAATAAAATATTCCTTAGAAGGAGGTGTAATAACTTGAAGCAGGTAATAAAATATTCCTTAGAAGGAGGTGTATTAACTTGAAGCAGGTAATAAAATATTCCTTAGAAGGAGGTGTATTAACTTGAAGCAGGTAATAAAATATTCCTTAGAAGGAGGTATATTAACTTGAAGCAGGTAATAAAATATTCCTTAGAAGGTGGTGTATTAACTTGAAGCAGGTAATAAAATATTCCTTAGAAGGAGGTGTATTAACTTGAAGCAGGTAATAAAATATTCCTTAGAAGGTGTATTAACTTGAAGCAGGTAATAAAATATTCCTTAGAAGGAGGTGTATTAACTTGAAGCAGGTAATAAAATATTCCTTAGAAGGAGGTGTATTAACTTGAAGCAGGTAATAAAATATTCCTTAGAAGGAGGTGTATTAACTTGAAGCAGGTAATAAAATATTCCTTAGAAGGAGGTGTATTAACTTGAAGCAGGTAATAAAATATTCCTTAGAAGGAGGTGTATTAACTTGAAGCAGGTAATAAAATATTCCTTAGAAGGAGGTGTATTAACTTGAAGCAGGTAATAAAATATTCCTTAGAAGGAGGTGTATTAACTTGAAGCAGGTAATAAAATATTCCTTAGAAGGAGGTGTATTAACTTGAAGCAGGTAATAAAATATTCCTTAGAAGGAGGTGTATTAACTTGAAGCAGGTAATAAAATATTCCTTAGAAGGAGGTGTATTAACTTGAAGCAGGTAATAAAATATTCCTTAGAAGGAGGTATATTAACTTGAAGCAGGTAATAAAATATTCCTTAGAAGGAGGTGTATTAACTTGAAGCAGGTAATAAAATATTCCTTAGAAGGAGGTATATTAACTTGAAGCAGGTAATAAAATATTCCTTAGAAGGAGGTGTATTAACTTGAAGCAGGTAATAAAATATTCCTTAGAAGGAGGTATATTAACTTGAAGCAGGTAATAAAATATTCCTTAGAAGGAGGTGTATTAACTTGAAGCAGGTAATAAAATATTCCTTAGAAGGAGGTATATTAACTTGAAGCAGGTAATAAAATATTCCTTAGAAGGAGGTATATTAACTTGAAGCAGGTAATAAAATATTCCTTAGAAGGAGGTGTATTAACTTGAAGCAGGTAATAAAATATTCCTTAGAAGGAGGTATATTAACTTGAAGCATGTAATAAAATATTCCTTAGAAGGAGGTGTATTAACTTGAAGCAGGTAATAAAATATTCCTTAGAAGGAGGTATATTAACTTGAAGCAGGTAATAAAATATTCCTTAGAAGGAGGTGTATTAACTTGAAGCAGGTAATAAAATATTCCTTAGAAGGAGGTATATTAACTTGAAGCAGGTAATAAAATATTCCTTAGAAGGAGGTATATTAACTTGAAGCAGGTAATAAAATATTCCTTAGAAGGAGGTGTATTAACTTGAAGCAGGTAATAAAATATTCCTTAGAAGGAGGTATATTAACTTGAAGCAGGTAATAAAATATTCCTTAGAAGGAGGTGTATTAACTTGAAGCAGGTAATAAAATATTCCTTAGAAGGAGGTATATTAACTTGAAGCAGGTAATAAAATATTCCTTAGAAGGAGGTGTATTAACTTGAAGCAGGTAATAAAATATTCCTTAGAAGGAGGTATATTAACTTGAAGCAGGTAATAAAATATTCCTTAGAAGGAGGTGTATTAACTTGAAGCAGGTAATAAAATATTCCTTAGAAGGAGGTGTATTAACTTGAAGCAGGTAATAAAATATTCCTTAGAAGGAGGTGTATTAACTTGAAGCAGGTAATAAAATATTCCTTAGAAGGAGGTGTATTAACTTGAAGCAGGTAATAAAATATTCCTTAGAAGGAGGTATATTAACTTGAAGCAGGTAATAAAATATTCCTTAGAAGGAGGTGTATTAACTTGAAGCAGGTAATAAAATATTCCTTAGAAGGAGGTGTATTAACTTGAAGCAGGTAATAAAATATTCCTTAGAAGGAGGTGTATTAACTTGAAGCAGGTAATAAAATATTCCTTAGAAGGAGGTGTATTAACTTGAAGCAGGTAATAAAATATTCCTTAGAAGGAGGTCTATTAACTTGAAGCAGGTAATAAAATATTCCTTAGAAGGAGGTGTATTAACTTGAAGCAGGTAATAAAATATTCCTTAGAAGGAGGTGTATTAACTTGAAGCAGGTAATAAAATATTCCTTAGAAGGAGGTGTATTAACTTGAAGCAGGTAATAAAATATTCCTTAGAAGGAGGTATATTAACTTGAAGCAGGTAATAAAATATTCCTTAGAAGGAGGTGTATTAACTTGAAGCAGGTAATAAAATATTCCTTAGAAGGAGGTGTATTAACTTGAAGCAGGTAATAAAATATTCCTTAGAAGGAGGTATATTAACTTGAAGCAGGTAATAAAATATTCCTTAGAAGGAGGTGTATTAACTTGAAGCAGGTAATAAAATATTCCTTAGAGGGAGGTGTATTAACTTGAAGCAGGTAATAAAATATTCCTTAGAAGGAGGTGTAATAACTTGAAGCAGGTAATAAAATATTCCTTAGAAGGAGGTGTATTAACTTGAAGCAGGTAATAAAATATTCCTTAGAAGGAGGTGTATTAACTTGAAGCAGGTAATAAAATATTCCTTAGAAGGAGGTATATTAACTTGAAGCAGGTAATAAAATATTCCTTAGAAGGAGGTGTATTAACTTGAAGCAGGTAATAAAATATTCCTTAGAAGGAGGTATATTAACTTGAAGCAGGTAATAAAATATTCCTTAGAAGGAGGTGTATTAACTTGAAGCAGGTAATAAAATATTCCTTAGAAGGAGGTGTATTAACTTGAAGCAGGTAATAAAATATTCCTTAGAAAGAGGTGTATTAACTTGAAGCAGGTATTAAAATATTCCTTAGAAGGAGGTATATTAACTTGAAGCAGGTAATAAAATATTCCTTAGAAGGAGGTCTATTAACTTGAAGCAGGTAATAAAATATTCCTTAGAAACAGGTATATTAACTTGAAGCAGTTAATAAAATATTCCTTAGGACGAGGTATATTAACTTGAAGCAGGTAATAAAATATTCCTTAGAAGGAGGTGTATTAACTTGAAGCAGGTAATAAAATATTCCTTAGAAGGAGGTGTATTAACTTAAGGCAGGTAATAAAATATTCCTTAGAAGGAGGTGTATTAACTTGAAGCAGGTAATAAAATATTCCTTAGAAGGAGGTATATTAACTTGAAGCAGGTAATAAAATATTCCTTAGAAGGAGGTGTATTAACTTGAAGCAGGTAATAAAATATTCCTTAGAAGGAGGTGTATTAACTTGAAGCAGGTAATAAAATATTCCTTAGAAGGAGGTGTATTAACTTGAAGCAGGTAATAAAATATTCCTTAGAAGGAGGTGTATTAACTTGAAGCAGGTAATAAAATATTCCTTAGAAGGAGGTGTATTAACTTGAAGCAGGTAATAAAATATTCCTTAGAAGGAGGTGTATTAACTTGAAGCAGGTAATAAAATATTCCTTAGAAGGAGGTGTATTAACTTGAAGCAGGTAATAAAATATTCCTTAGAAGGAGGTGTATTAACTTGAAGCAGGTAATAAAATATTCCTTAGAAGGAGGTGTATTAACTTGAAGCAGGTAATAAAATATTCCTTAGAAGGAGGTGTATTAACTTGAAGCAGGTAATAAAATATTCCTTAGAAGGAGGTGTATTAACTTGAAGCAGGTAATAAAATATTCCTTAGAAGGAGGTATATTAACTTGAAGCAGGTAATAAAATATTCCTTAGAAGGAGGTATATTAACTTGAAGCAGGTAATAAAATATTCCTTAGAAGGAGGTGTATTAACTTGAAGCAGGTAATAAAATATTCCTTAGAAGGAGGTCTATTAACTTGAAGCAGGTAATAAAATATTCCTTAGAAGGATGTGTATTAACTTGAAGCAGGTAATAAAATATTCCTTAGAAGGAGGTATATTAACTTGAAGCAGGTAATAAAATATTCCTTAGAAGGAGGTGTATTAACTTGAAGCAGGTAATAAAATATTCCTTAGAAGGAGGTGTATTAACTTGAAGCAGGTAATAAAATATTCCTTAGAAGGAGGTGTATTAACTTGAAGCAGGTAATAAAATATTCCTTAGAAGGAGGTATATTAACTTGAAGCAGGTAATAAAATATTCCTTAGAAGGAGGTATATTAACTTGAAGCAGGTAATAAAATATTCCTTAGAAGGAGGTGTATTAACTTGAAGCAGGTAATAAAATATTCCTTAGAAGGAGGTGTATTAACTTGAAGCAGGTAATAAAATATTCCTTAGAAGGAGGTGTATTAACTTGAAGCAGGTAATAAAATATTCCTTAGAAGGAGGTGTATTAACTTGAAGCAGGTAATAAAATATTCCTTAGAAGGAGGTGTATTAACTTGAAGCAGGTAATAAAATATTCCTTAGAAGGAGGTATATTAACTTGAAGCAGGTAATATAATATTCCCCTGAGGCAGGTAATATAGATTACCCTAGGACAGGTAATATAATATCACTCTGAGGCAGGTAATATAATATTCCCTAGAAGCAGGTAAATATTAAATTAAAGCCTGAAATATAATATTCCATTGAAGGAGGTAATATAATATTGCAAGAAAGCAGGTAATATAATATTACCCTGAGGCAGGAAAAATAAAATTCCCTAGAACCAGCTAAAAATTAACTGGAAGCAGGTAATATAATATTCCCTTAATGCAGGTAATATAATATTTCCCTGAAGCAGGTAATATGATATTTCCCCGGAGCAGATAATATAATATTACCCTGAGGCTGGTAATGTAATATTCCCCTGAAGCAGGTAATATAATATTCCCTTAAAGCAGGTAATATAATATTCCCCTAAAGCAGGTAATATAATATTACCCAGAGACAGGTAATATAATATTACTCTGAGGCAGGTAATATAATATTCCAAAGAACCAGGTAATATAATATTACCCTGAGGCAGGAAAAATAAAATTCCCTAGAACCAGCTAAAAATTAACTGGAAGCAGGTAATATAATATTTCCCTGAAGCAGGTAATATGATATTTCCCCGGAGCAGATAATATAATATTACCCTGATGCCGGTAATGTAATATTCCCCTGAAGCAGGTAATATAATATTACTCTGAGGCAGGTAATATAATATTCCCTAGAGGCGGGTAAATATTAACTTGAAGCAGGTAATATAATATTCCCTTGACACAAGTAATGTAATATTCCCCTGAAGCAGGTAATATAATATTCCCCTGAAGCAGGTAATATAATATTCTCTTGGAACAGGTAATATAATATTCCCCTGAAGCAGGTGATATAATATTACCCTGAGGCAGGTAATATAATATTACTATGAATCATGTAATACAATATTACTTAGAAGAAGGTGAATATTAACTTAAAGTTGGCAATATAAAATTCCGTTGAAGCAGTAATATAATATTCCACTAAAGCAGGTGATATAATATTTCCCTGAAGCAAGTATTATAATATTAACTTGAGTCAGGTAATATAATATTCTCTAGAAGCAGGGAAATATTAACTTAAAGTAGGAAATATAATAATCGCTTGAAGCAGGTAAATATTAACTTGAATCAAGTAATATAATATTACCCTGAGGCAGGTAATATAATATTCCTTAAAAACAGGTATATTAACTTGAAGCAGGTAATATAATATTACCATAAGACAGGTAATATAATATTCCTTAGAAACAGTTATATTAACTTGAAGCAGGTAATATAATATTCCCCTGAAGCAGGTAATATAAGATTACCGCGAGACAGGTAATATAATATTACCCTGAGGCAGGTAATATAATATTCCCTAGAAGCAGGTAAATATTAAATTGAAGCAAGATATATAATATTCCCTTGAATCAGGTAATATAATATTCCAAAGAACCAGGTAATATAATATTACCCTGAGGCAGGAAATATAAAATTCCCTAGAACCAGCTAAATATTAACTTGAAGCAGGTAATATAATATTCCCTTAATGCATGTAATATATTATTTCCCTGAAGCAGATAATATAATATTACCCTGAGGCAGGTAATGTAATATTCACCAGAAGCAGGTAATATAATATTCCCTTGAAGCAGGTAATAAAATATTCCCCTGAACCAGGTAATATATTATTACGCAGAGACAGGTAATATAATATTACTCTGAGAAAGGTAATATAATATTTCCTAGAGGCAGGGAAATATTAACTTGAAGCAGGTAATATAATATTCCCTTGAAGCAAGTGATGTAATATTCCCCTGAAGCAGGTAATATAATATTCCACTGAAGCAGATAATATAATATTTCCCTGAAGCAAGTATTATAATATTACCAGGAGTCAGGTAATATTAGAACCAGCTAAATATTAACTTGAAGCAGGTAATATAATATTTCCCTGAAGCAGGTAATATAATATTCCATTGAAACAGGTAATATAATATTTCCCTGAAGCAGGTAATATAATATTCCCCTTAGCAATTATTATAATATTACCTTGAGTCAGGTAATATAATATTGCCTAGAAACAGGGAAATCTTAACTTGAACTCCCTTGAAATGGGTAAATCAATTTTCACTCTATTGTAGACATTTATGAATCCCATTCCAGCCTCTCATAGCCATACCGATATCTCTAGCAGCTTTACCCCCTCAACATCCAGCACTAGGGCACCGCCCCCTCTCCCTATTAAGTGAAGCTAATCCAATCCTACCTTTAGATATCCTTTAGAAATAATGAAGCCTCAATGTTTTAAATGACCCCCATAAAAAGATGAAAAGAATTTCCGAGCCTAAATTTAAAAAGCAATAGCAACGAGGCTCCATCACGCAAAAAGTAAAGACAGATTGCTAAAGAAAGTGGTGAAGTTAGAGGAACGAAAATAGTCGGGGATAAATAGTCCCAGGACCTCCTGCAGATATTCGGGCTGGGAAGGCGCACAACTGCGGGGACTGGTCCCTAAAGAGAGAGCAATTTCTCCGAGATCCAATGGTAGGTAAAAATCTTCAAAATTAACTAAATATAACTTATGTATGAATAATAATAGCAATAATAACAATAATAATGAGAATAATAGATTTGTCCTGTCCATTCTGTTACATACAAGCAGTTTCTTTTACATGTCCTACTTTTGAAGTTTAGTAAAATCAAGACTAATTTTGTGATCATTCTGAAAAACTTTCCCAAGTTGTTGGTAATGGTTTTATGTGTTTAGGCCTAAAAGGATTAATGGATCAATTTATTTCTTAGAAGTTATGCCCGTTTTAGTGAATCATTCATTTAAAATATTTTCACTGAACTTTCAGATATTTATCGACTATTCAAACTAATTTTATTTGCTTAAAATTAACAAAAAACTAAGATTAATAATGTTTGCGTAATTAACCTAATAACTTAATTTAATTGAAGATTCTTCTTTTCAAATGCTGACCATTCTTCTCATAACATTCATTTACTCGTGACGAAGTTGCTCTCATCACTTTTTTCAAAAGTTCTTCATCGATGTTATTAATTTCTTCAGCGATATTAATTTTTAGTGGTTGGATACTTCTAGGATTATTACGGTAAACAAGATCTTTTAAATATCCTCATAAAATAATTCAAAGGTGTTAGATCGGTGGATCTTGGAGGCCACTTAAATTCACTGTTTCGAGAAATGATTTTTTCTCTGAAGTTTCGTCTTAACAACTGCAGTGTTTCATTCGATGTATGTCATGTTGCACAATCTTGCTGGAAAAAGAGTCGTCGTCTATTTCGAAGCCTTTGAAATTTCGGTCAAAAATATTCTTCAAGAATGTGTCGGTATCTTTCGCCATTCATAGTGACTGAATTTCCATTTTCATTCTCATAAAAATACGGTCTAATGATCTTCTGAGGTGTTATCGCACACCACACAGTGGTTTTTGCAGGATGCAGACCTTTCTGGTGTATAGCTTCTGGGTTATGATCCAACCATATTCGATTGTTCTGTTTATTATTGTATCCGTTGAGATGAAAGTGCGCTTCGTCAGACATTATCAGGGGCAGTACATCAACTTTCCCAAGTTTTCGTCTAAATTTTTCTGTATACGATTTTCTTTTCGTGAAATCGGTGTCTTCTAATTTTAGCATAAATTGAATCTTGTAGGTTTAAGTTTTAGTTGTTTTTTTTTTCATTACATTGTATGTTGCATTTTTTGACAATCCCACTTGTTCTGGTGTTTTTTCAATGATTTCTGCCGCGACCGTTCGACGTTTTAGCGCAACTTTTCAATTTTATGTTCTACGCATTTTCTGCCAACACGCTGTTTTCGTCTATTCTGTATAATACCAGTGTTTCGAAATTTTTTGATTAGTCTGTATAGTGCTTGTCGTAATGGTACGTATTGATCTCCTTCATGTCTCATCCGTCGTTGTATTGAACTCATTGAACAGTTGCATCTGAGGAATGTTTCAACATTTTCTTTTACGTCCAATTCCAGGAGCTTCCATGGTTTCAGTTTGAAAACTTTCTTAATAATGATTTTTGCTAGAAAAATTTTCTTATTTTATAGTGTAAGAATGACTATGATGCTAGTAAATTTGTTATTTCAGAATTTTTGCGAAAATTTGGCTAAGAGTCGAGCATTCCAAAATTCTTTTATTTTTACCACAACTTTTTACGCTTTCCGTTTATAGCAAAAAAGGACCGATTTACTAAAACTGGTATAAGTTCTAAAATAATAAATGAATCAATTATACATTTAAGGACAAAGAACTTACAACAATTACCAACAACTTCTGAATGTTTCATTATGATCATAAAATTATTCTTGATTTTATTAAACTTCAAAACTAGGAGATGTAAAAAAAAAAATAAGGTATTTAATTTGTGTAAATCTTATGTATGAAACTAATTTCGTTAATTTAGTTATTTTAGTTTTGTAGATTGAGATTTTGAGTTAAATATATTAAATAAATATATTATTTCAACTAGGAGAGCAAATTACAGCGCTGGTTTGTATTTTATGCATATATATATATATATATATATATATATATATATATATATAAATAATCGTATTATTATTGCGAATAACATTATACAATCCTATGGTTTGTGTGTTTGTTTTCAAAAGAAATCGAAATTTGGGATAATATCAAGTCAAAATAACTTACCAAATTTAACTAAAATCTTGCCAAAAAATGAGCTCATCGTCGCTTACCTAGCCATTCTTCATTATTTTTGGTTAAATTAAACTGCTTAAGAGGATCATCGCTGATACGAGGAACTTCAACCGACCAACCAATTACTCCCCCAGCGCTGATGAGAGCGCTGTTTATGATCAATGCATAGCCAAGCTGCAAAGAAATAGGCCTATATTTTTAAACTGAATTCTGAGAGGTTAGCCTACGCTCTTTTATTTCTGTAATAAGTTGATTATAATATACATACATTAAAATTTGCAAATGGGTTATCATTATTTTAAAGGAGAAAACAGAAGTAGCACCAAGCAATTAGAAATATCTAAAAAGACGCACTTGCCGCCATTTTCCCCTCAGACACATCGTTATGTTGCCTCCGCAAGGGGTAACTCAATATGAAGACCAAAATGCAGAGCCTATTTTGCTTGTGTTATATCGAACGGTCTGACATAAGACTCTGAAATCTGCTTTGAAATCCAACCGTGCTAAATCTCGTCCGAAGAGAATTAACGACAAATCCGATTTACTGGTAAGAAAATAAAGCCAAGGTGTTTTAAAAGACTTTTTTTTTCATCTTTGAGGTTGTAACGAATATAATATATGAATATTTTTACCTTTAATAATAATGATAAAATTAATGTTATATGTGTAAAAACGTCCGGTAAGAATTCATTTACATCTTTTCTTGGTTTCTACTTTTTCGAAAGAGCTTCTATATAGGTATGTGGTTGAGTGGTTTGGGATTCTTTTAAGAATACTGCAGTCCCCTAAAATCAATCCCATTTGAGGCTTGAGGAATAACTAATAACTTTAATGGCGGCTCCATCGGTACTAGGTTCTCGGGGGAGAATCCTCCTCTAAAGATTCCAGCCTGTGATTACACGAGGTTCGACTAAAATCCCGGTTACCGAACGTTCGGGCAGAAGGATGGTATTGAGTAAATTTATAAATCTAAGTTCATGAAGGCACGGTTAATAACAGGAGTAGATGAATTAAAAGAAGTGGAAGAACTGGATATAGGAACGTTTGTGTTATCAGGTATTGTTTCTTGTCACTGAATTATTACTAAAATGGAGTGGGAGCAAAGACAAACTTAATTTCATACGGGTAAGGTTCTAGTTTCTTTTCTGGAAATCTCTCTTATGTTTATCTTCTGGTAATATCTTGAATTTCCTGTCAGACATTCCATCTGGGTAAGGGATTCTCTCGATCCTATGTAAAAATTCTTTGTTCTCTTTTACCATGGGTTTCACTGGTACACTGACAGGATAGTGGATTCTTTAACCTTGGGTTGGGTTCCGTATCCGACTGGAACTCTAAAGTTCTCTGGCATTTTGGCCATATTTTGGATGGTTCCCGATGCCTACTTGTCGTTGCTCTTCTACTATTGTTCGGAGGGATCTTTCCCGGACTATATTCCCACACATTTTGTAACACGACTCTTTTCTTAACAAATTAAAACGTCCTATAATATTTTTTACACATTTTTAGTGGTGAGTGGTCCTGTGTTTCTTGTTATATTGGAATTGGTGTTCGTCACATGGTTATTCCGCATTCGGTTACTTAAATAACCCAAACTGAGACGATGCTTACTGAATTTCACAATCGAATAGAAAGAAGGTCGAGTTTTGCGTTAAGGAATTGATCTAATTGGTCATTCCAATGAAGGGCGTTTGAAATGAGGGTTGAAGGCGAAGGGGGTTCATCGAAAGGTTTTAGGTTACAAAGAGGAGGGGGGGGGGGGTGATTAAACCTAAATTACCAAAATGTAATCTCGACTTTATATGCAAGGATGCTGGGGTTGACCAAAGGCGCGCATGGGTAAATGAGCAATTTGGGTCGAAATGTTGAGAATATTTAATCTCGCGGGCGCGAAACTTCATGGGCGGAGAACATAGGCTATGTTGGTAGAGAAACTAAGTAGGAGGTTGCAATTCTATAGTGCTTTCTTACATTGATCTAAGTGATGGTAAAATTCTGAGGCAGGATTTACATTTAGTTCAATTCAAGTCTTTCCCCTAAGAATTTTCATATCGCCTAAATGATCAATTTCTGCACCTGCAGATAATTTGGAGGTCCTCACTTAGAAAGCGGCGTGCGGTCGCCCATACCGAAACTAGGACCAGATGAAGGAACTTCATGATGGTTTGCACAAGTAATAAGGTAGAACTGCGGCTGATTACGTTGAAATTTGGTAGCTGGTGTACCACGCTGTTCGATAAGTGGTGGGCGTCCCTCAAATTCTATTAGGGGTTCAACCTGGTGTTCTATTCTGGGTTCTAGTACTCGAGAATATTTAGGACGATACGTAAGGTCTTTGCGGTGATCGGCCTAAGATACAGGTAGAGTAGTTGGGATGGGTGGAGTAACCAAAATAGTGGACACTGGTAAAGGGAAATTCCGCCAATCTAGGGATCCAGAAGCTGAAGAAGATGAAGTTGGGGCTAGGTTTATTCACATGTGGCCGGCCTGGCAGACCAGGCTCTGTAGGAGGGGTGCAAGGACTTTCTCATGGTCAGCTGAGACAGCTACGTGCCACTGAGAGATACCTGCCTGCTTAGAAGGAAAATCCGGATTCTTTACTTCGATTGACTGCAGGGGTGGATACGATTGATGGGTCGCTGGTTCTGAGGGTGGCATGCAACATTCGAGAACAAGATTTAATGCGGCCGGAGACCAAGGATGTATCGATTTATTCCGAGATCTTTCATTATCCAATAAGGAAAATCCCACTTTAGGTAGAGCTTCTTAGATGGCTGAGGCCACTGGAGGGTAACACCACCTTCACTTCGACTTCCAAGGGCGAGATACGCGAATCTTGTGGTTCAGTGGGTAGATTCAAGGACGAGTTCCTTGAATTTTGTGGTTCATTGGGTAGATCCAAGAGGGAGATCCTTGAATTTTGTGGTCCATTGGGTAGATCCAAGCAGGGGCGGCTGGTCATCAGGGGCTGGTGAGCTGCAGCCCTCCCTGTCTCAGCCTTGCCAGGCAGATGAAAGATAAGTGGTTAATTCATATTAATTAATTTTATACAAATAAATATTATACTTTTATATTCCATTCAGTATTTTTTTCAATTTTTTTATAATTTTTTAACACAAAATACTCGCAGATTTCATAAATTAATTCAACTTTACAGTAAAACACTTTTTCCAGGATTGGTGGCAGCGCCAATTCGTTGTGAGCTGAAACTAGTAGAGCCCGATTCCCCGGGATTACGAGGTGTCCACCCTCAGTGTTAGTGAAACAAATATATAACACTAGTGCATCACGTCCGTGATTCGTGAATACTAGCCAGTTTTAGCACCCTCCGTGACGACCGAAGCTTAGTTTCAGTGTCCTGGTTACTTCAATACTACATATTCTGCTTAATAACATGATAAATGTTCCTCATAGCTTTGGCAACGCATACATTTTAAAGTATGAGGTACAAAACGTAACATTTGTGATTCACATAAGACTGCCTATAGTACGGCTACATTAGTAGTAGGCCTACTGTCTTACAGAATAATATGATATAAACCCCGTTTCTTGATCGGGTCACGATAGATATTAGGTCCAAGTCCGACTCAACACTCCTCCAAGGAATTAAGCAAATAACTTACCTAATACAGTATTTTTCCTCTACATGATGGTATATTCCATTTCCTGTGCAAATTCTCAATTTCATTGTTATGATTTTTTCTTTGTATTAGCCTATATCAGTCCGACCAGCCGACACTGCGTGAGCACTAAGCTGTCACTACTCGTGAAGCCAGTGCTGGGTGGGAGCCTACCCTAATCTAACTTACCTTAACCTAACCTAACCCAACCTAACCAAGCTTAACTTAACCTAACCTAACCTGATAATTATAATACAGAAAAAAATCATGAGAATGAAATTAAGAATTTGCACTGGAAATGGAATATACCATCATGTAGAGAAAATAGTGTATTAGGTTAGTTAATTCCCTGGATTAACAAATACTGATAAAATCAGAATAACTTAGCTTTGGTTGTGGCTTATAGGTAATCTGTTTCTCGCTTGGCTTATCGGTATCTATATATTTTTTTGATCCATAGGTTGATCAAGAACAATCATGGTAGGTCCAAGCTGCCAAGTTAAGTATTTACAAGGCACAAACTTTACTCGTCTGACACTGAGTGAAAAAATTGACATTAAAACAAAAGTAAGACCTACACCAGCGCTGTCCCTTGAACAAAATGCCAAGAGCAGGAATCTAGAATACACACACGCAAATTTAACTTGGGTGTTTATGAAAAAAATGACTGGCTCTGTGGATGTGAAGAGGCTAATGCTTTGTTTTGCTCCCATGCCTCTTATTCGGTGGGGACCTGGCCTGGACGAAGAGTGGCATGGGAGACCTGAGACATTTACAAGAGAAAATAGTTAAACATGGACTGCTTTGCTTGCCGGAGTTAGTCTTGCTCTTCTCACTCGTGACTTTTGAAAAAGCCAACCTTAAGTTTGTTTTCGCTTACGTTTTGTGAATAGTGTTTTCGCGCATTTTAGTGATTGCTCACCCAGGAGTTCTGAATCGGCGTACGTACGAATTTGTCATTGCGTTCCTATACGTAAAAAGTGAAATTTCGCTCGCTTCGTGCTTCGGTAGCGAGGGTGAACTTGTTTCCGCCCTCCCCCTCCATTTTCCACCCCGGACTCCCTTTGTGGTGGACCGGAGACCTGCAGGCCCTCGAAAAGCGCCTGCACCCAAGGTAAAGTGCCATTTTGATCGGGTTTTTTTTTTGTTTTGGACAAGGAGTACTTCTTTTATCTATTCTTTCTCACCGGTGTTAAATATCACGTACTCACACACACGAACACAGCCACACACCCCGAGTCTTCGTAACTTCTTTAATTCTTCAGCTCCCATGCGGAAATGGAGATTTAAATGAGGGAGACTCGGCGGATACCGCTGAGGACTCTCTCCGATGGCCCCAAGCCAGATCGGGGAGAAGTCTTCGCGATAACCCATGGGGAACTAGGGGTAACCTTAGTACGCCTCATCGATACTCACAATGGCTACTCGGCTATCTGCCAAAAGGAGAGTGACTGCGAGGTCCTCACCTCTCAAAAAGCGGCAGAGTCGTTGAAAAAGATTAACCTAAGACCCCACACGCCTCCACAGATAAAAACACATCGCAGCATAATTCTTAGACGCCTCGATCCTTGGGTAGGCAGCCACAGCATTGAAGAAATTCATGCTGAGGTTGAAAAAAACCACCCCTGGGCTAAAATTGCGGAAATCCTTAAATTTAAGGATTACACGCATGTCTTTAAGATAGTGTTCACTGATTCGGCAATGGCGGTTAAGGCTACGGAGTGCGGTATGCTCCTCTTTAACGTTCGAATCTGCCCCGAGCAGATCGAACGTGAGGAGTTTATCGACCTCCAGATGTGCTTCAAATGCTATAAGTATGAGGAGCACACCACAGCCAACTGCCCCAAAGGGAATGCTACCTTATGTTCCATTTGTGCATCGGACAACCACTTCTGGAGGAGCTGTAAAAGCACCACCATGAAGTGTCTGAACTGCGCGGGGGAACATAAGACACTCTCCATGGCCTGCCCCATCAAAAAACAGATCCTAAAGAATAAAGCCGCTCAAAAACGAACCGACGAAGAAAGGAAAGCTAATACTACTTATGCTAAGGTCGCAAAAGCTGCGGTAGCGGAGTCTAAAGCGAACCCCACATATCTCCACGTCGAGAATGAAAACTCGACTAAAATTATGTGTTGCATATATTATGCTCATATTGCGAATCTCTCCTCCCCGGGGTGCTTTGCAGATGAGCTTAATAAGATGCTAACCAATAATGGAATGGAGAGTATGTGGTTCCCCTCGATCCCGCGGTCAGAAGAGATCCTGAAAATTAGTCTCAAACCCCAGTGCGAGACTAATTGTCAGAATCTCCCAACCCCCAGTAATGCCACAACCTCAGCTTCCTCCAGAGACCCCAGGATCCAGGCTGCGAAAGCACGCACGGAACAAAAACAACTCAAAGAAACCGCAAAAAACAAAAATACCCACGCAACCACACCCACAAAAAAAGTGAATAACGAGAGCACGGAGACTGGAGTTGCGAGAGCCGAGGGAGGGGCACGTTCGCCCCGCTCACGGAAAACCTCGCAGCCCCAGAGACGCCCGAGATCGTCCTCTTCTTGTAAGAGGGAATCCAGGCACGCATACCATTCAAGAAACATTAACTTGAAGGTATTCGCTGCCGAAAGGTCCCCTTTTCCTAAGGAGATGGATGCCCTTGACGTATCCGAAGGCTTAATAGCCGGAGTATACAAATGGGAGTTCACCTCGGACGAACTCAGTGAAAAACAGGTCGAGGAGGCTTTACTCCAAGGCCTGATAAAACTGACTCCGGACTCTTTTATCACCCTAACCGACGGCGAATACAGAAAGAAACGTACAGGAAAAACCATAACGCCCCCAAACACTCCACAAGGACCTAAACTCGTAAGAGAATAAAGTCCTAAAACATCATATTACACTCGAAAACCCTTAAGTGAACTACAAAATGACGACTCTAAAAATTTTACATTTGAACTCTGACGGATGGACAAACAAAAAAATATTATACGGAAACGTATTAAGACAAAGTGACCCAGACGTTATATTTATTTCTGAACATGGAATAAACGACGCTAACCAGATAAAAATCTTTCCCTACGAAGTCTTGACCAAAAATCACAGCGGAGAACGTTTTGACGGATGCGCCATAGCTGTGAAAAGAGGTCTTGACTTCAGATCAATAAGTGGACTCGACGAATCTTACCTTGCTGTGGAGGTCCGTACGGCAGTGGGACCCCTGGTCCTGGCAACGGGGTACCAACCCCCAAGGAGAGGGTATTTGCCCCTCCCAAACTTCTTGCAGTTATGTGGTCACGGCAGAACCGTTCTCTTTGCCGGTGACCTCAATGCAAGAAGCACTGCCTCCGGTTATACGTCGACCAACCCAGCAGGCAGGAATCTTGAGACACTTATTGATAGAAACATTATGACTAGAATTGGACCAGACTTCCCCACATATATTACTCACAGGTCAGCAACCAAACCTGATATTGTGCTAACCAGCAATATGTTCCCTTATAATTACTTCATTGAGCCGGGCCCCCCTATTCCCAGCGATCACCAGGCTATCCTTATTAAAGTCTCAACCTCCCCCATTCAAATCCCTATCCCAGAGCGAAAGAGCTATGCTCGAGCCGACTGGGATAAGTATAATCAACTCCTCGAAAATTATAACCCAGAACCCTTAAATGATGCCTCCCTTGAAGAAATTGACGAGGAGTTGGATAAATTAAATGAAAAACTATTAAAAGCCGACAAGGAAGCCATCCCCCGAGTTAAGTATAAAACTCTCCCTGCCCCCTCATGGACCCCTAGAATGAAAACCCTCGCGAGGGAATATAAGGAACGGATCGATGAAGTAAACCTCACTGGCCCCAACATTAACACACACCGACAAACACGACTCATACGCAACGAACTAATGACTCTTATAAGGGACCAACAGAGTGTACTCTGGAATAATTTGATTGACGGACTGAATGTAGAAACTGACTCACGTACATTCTGGCAGACGGTAAAACGACTTAAAGGCGGACAACCACCAAGGACTGTTAAACTTATACGTGACGACACTGAAATTTCTGACGTGGAAAGAATCGAAGAGGAATTCAGACTCTTTTGGGCATCTATATTTAAGATTTCCCCGGAAGAGAATGATGACTTCGATTTGGACTTCGAAAACGAAATTATTAACGACCTGAATGACCAAATACATAGAACGCATCCTCATCATTGCGTATCACAGAACAGGGAAATGGAGGGACTCGGCGGTAGAATTACTGCCGAGGAACTCTCTATGACCTTAAAATCCTTCCGACAGCGAGCACCGGGGCGTACAGGACTGACGAAGGAGAATTTTATTCGAGCCCCACCCAATATCCTACTGGGGCTCATGAATATCATGAACGCATGCCTAAACGTGGGATACTTCCCTGACCACTGGAAGGTTGCGAAAATGATATTCATTCCAAAAGCCGGTAAACCACCGGACAGTCCAGCTAACTTCAGGCCCATATCTCTCCTAGAATTTTCAGGGAAAGTCTTGGAGAAGATATTGGCCAACAGGGTAAACATGTTCCTCGAGAGAAATAACTCTCATAACATCCAACAACATGGCTTCCGTGCGAAGCGAGGAACAGACACGGCGCTAGCCGTAATTACCGAGAAGTTGGCAAAAGTAAAATCAGAGAAACGCCATGCAAATCTGGTGCTACGCGATGTCAAAAAGGCCTTTGACAAGGTATGGAGGAGAGGCCTACAATATAAGATCCTTCAACTAGGCCTCAATCCCATACTTGAAAGGATTCTTTGTGACTATGTGATGGAGAGGAGAGCGTTTTTGAGTATAAAAGATTACAGCGGCCCTGAGTTCGAACTCGTGGCGGGGGTGCCCCAAGGCGGGTGCATCTCTCCCCTGCTCTATAACATCTACACTATAGACCTTCCCCAACCCTTGACTGAGGGTTCCTTATACGTCCAATTTGCGGATTATATAACGATGATATGTACGGGGCCTTATCGGAATGCGAATTTCATGGCACGAAGTACGGCAGTGGAAATCGAAAACATCAACTCCTTCGAGAGAAGATGGAAGATATCCACCAATGCCCAAAAGTTCCGTGTAATTCCATTATTCCGAAGGACTCTGGCAGACATCCGTGTGGGGGGTGCACGCATCCCATACCGCACGGAGGGCACGGTTCTGGGACTACAAATTACGACCGGTGGGTATAGGAGCCATGTAGCGAGAACTACACAGAATGCACGGAGGGACTTGGGCGAATTTTTCAAATTCGTAAACCTGAGTACCTCCAACAAACTAAAGATCTACAATGCGTGCATTCGCTCAAAACTCCTGTACCCCCCGATCCCTATAAACGTAGTTTCCAAGACCCAAGTCCTTAAACTGCAAAGAGTCCAGAATAAGGCAGTATATGTCATTACGGGAGCCCGAAGGAGAGAAGGGAGAAGGCAGAGTGAACTCCATGGTGAACTGGGGATGACCCCCATAAACGTGGAGCTTCACCTAAGAGCAACCAAAATCTGGGACAAGGTGCACCGGCACCTCCCTCCCGAGTTTGTACTGGAGCACATCGACTTCGACATTTTACCTAACTTAAGACGACCAATTAGTTTCAAAAGCAGTAGACTACCGAATGACTTTAACGTCGACCCAAAGTTCACTTAAATACTAAATAACCCCCATTCAAAACACAAAAAAAAAACATGAACAAAGCCAAACGAGTTTAGCCACCGAATTAACACTTGTTTAATTTGGTTTTAAATAACACTTCCCCAATTTTTGCGCGAAAATATCGCCAAAAACATACAAACAACACCAAAAAAATCCAAATCTAGGTGTAAAACACCCAGAATTGAAGATGAAAATCTTCCAAAAGCCACGTAAAGATACAATGTATTAATACAAAGGCTCGAATGCCCACCGCATTCATCAGATAGTATAGTCATATGCTATCAAAAAAAACCAAACCAAAACGCAAAGAAAGCCAGTGATACCCTTTCACCAGGGATCTGTCTTTCATTCTACCTTTCGTTTTCACTTTCCTATTATATTTTTCCCTATTTCCCCACTATTTCTCCTACTAAAACCCTCTACTACTATATTTCTCACTTATTATGTCCAATGTCCAATCGTATGTCAGTTTTATATTAATTTAGCTGAAAACAAAGTAAGTATTTAAGAGAAAGAGTTCTCATTTATTATTAAAAAGCCATAAACTGAATGAGTTGATAATTTGAATCTTCCATCACATTAAAGAGATGAAAGAATTCAAGTAGTTCATCTTCCAGCAATGCGATCGATAATCTCGGTCACGTGGCATCTCCTAACTATTTTTGCAACAAAATCAGACATCTCAAAGGATAATCAAATGAAGTTATTGAACAAGGATCTTCAGTATAACTGAAGAGAAAGACGAAGATTACGATATACAGTTCGAAAGTAACATCATGGAAGAGTTCAACAAGGTGGATAGACAGCGCGACGGAGACGCCGAGATTACCGAAGAAAAATTACTTGGCGCGGTCGGTTCATTGGGTCAGAAAACCCCAGGACAATCGGGATTGACAAGGATTTTCAACTACTAACTTCCCAGGTGCTTATAAAAGGGCAAACATGATTTCTTGAGAGAGAGAGCTACCGGCCAATTTCACTCCTGGAATTTGGCGGGAAGCTCTTCGAAAAGATCCTCAACCAAAGACTGGTGTCTCACCTGGAGGAGAACTCCCTCTACAACCATTGGGCATAATAAAGTGTGGAGAATATACGCACATATATGAGTTCAACGTGCACCCATATATAATAGTAGCAGATGGATATATAGAGATCCCTAGTGAAAGGGTATTGCAGGGTAGAGCTCTCTGGTTAAAAGGAATTGAAGGCGTTTTTTCTGACTGGTATTCTTCTCATTGTTTCGTTGTTGATGTATCTGTTTTTCTGAATTTGTGATGGGAGTACATGTTTGTTAGTGTTTTTTGTTTCATGTAGATTCTAGTAGTTTTCTAGTGGCATTCAAGCCTTTGTAGGTGCTTTATGGGTTTCTCTCTGTCAGAGAGAGAGGGGGAGAAGACGGGGGCGATCGTCTCTTTCAAGGAGAGAGAGAGAGGACACACCTGGTCGACCCTTTTTAATCAACGGCAACGAGGCGCAAAAGCGTGACGGGCTAAAGGCCTGACTTCGCGGGAGCCTGATGTGTGCTTAAGAGCAGGAAAGGGCCCACCGGGAATTATCCTGAGACGGCGGGAACCAGGCAAAGTCCACCCCGCCCGACGAAGGGTCTGTCGACTGCACGAGACCACACACCGAAAGCTACACATGGCCGTCTTGCTCTCAACGGTGGCAAACGACATGTCGAGGGGTGACGCCCGACTATACGCAAACATACTCAATACACTATTCCCCTCGCACGGACTCTAATTGACGAGCACACACACAGGAGACCCACGCTCCTCCCCACCCCGATGGGTACGAACACCTTCCCCCCTGGACCCACCCTCACCACGCTCCCGCCTTCTTCTTCCCCTCTCACAACTGTACCGTCCGTACCTGCCCCTCTTCCTACTGCTCCCATCTCTCTTCCAACCGCCTCCCCCCCGCCCTCCCTTCACAGCTACCCTTTCTTACTCCTCTATACCTAAACACCCTCCTACCACCAGCACTCTTCCTTCGGCAACCTCCCCCCTCCCCTAAAGCGCTATATACACCGTTCTCTCATCCAAACACACGATGACTCTTTTCTAGCCTGCAAGATACAGACAAGCTACGGCCCAATCTTAGTGGTCATGCACTACAGACCACCTCGCCTACAATTAAACATAGAAGTCCCACTCCGGGCTCTATCAAACCACATCCTTCCTATCTTCTTTGCGGAGGACCTCAACACTTTCCACCCAACACTCCTTTCCAACACCACGAATGATGCAGGAAGGTACCTGACCGGTGCCCTGCCGAGTTATCGCTGCGAGCACATCGGCACGGACTTTCCTACATTCTTAGGACCTCGCGGAGGAACCACGTCTCCGGACCTGGTCTTCCGCAACGACCACGCTACACGCCTCTACACTCACATCTCACCGGGTCCCCACGTACTCTCTGACCACATGCCGATATGCCTTATCATATCTACATCTCCCATACTCATACCCACACCACCTCTCTTCGACCACAAAAACACGAACTAGGAAGAGTTCAAGAGACATAACAGATAACACGCCAGAAAACCTCGACCTGGACCACACCAATCCAAACATGTTTGACAGCCACTGGTGCTCAATCTTAAACAATATAACCACAACACGCGACCTACACACACCACACAAAACCTACACATGCATAAAACATTTCACATATTCCATACACACGCAGAGACTCATCACACAATAAAACAATCACTACACTAGAGGCCCACAACACAGCATCAACCACCTTCGTGCCCACATCCTACAGTGCGTGCAGCTAGATAGGAACCGGCCGTGGCGAGAGGTAGTTGCACTAACCCCTCCATTTTCTGGCAGCTCAGGCGTTCCCCAAGGTAGCGTACTGGCACCCACACTATACATCATGTACATAAACGACACCCCACGCCCACCTGAAAACTGCTGTCACACATACATAGTGTCCTACGCCGATGACGAGACCATTCTTGTAAGCGGCCGTGGACAAGACGAAAAGGCGCTGCACGCACAAATAATATTAGACGCTAAGACAGAATACGAGGATAAATGGCTGATTGTCACAAATCCTTTGAAGACACAGATAACACTCTTCGGCGCAAGTGATCACTTCATGCATAACCTACAAATCTTCTCACACAAACCAGACATGAACCATCTAAACCCAACAAAGCTCGACTACACACAACATACAAAAATCTTTGGGGTAACTTTTGACAAGACCCTTAGGTTCAATATACATCAGGACATAACACAAGCAAGAGCCGCACGTACAAGCACAATGTTCAATAGGTTCTACCCTGCGGGCAAAAAACTTCAGTTAACCTATATAAAACACTCGTGCGACCTCTTCTCACGTGCGCCCCACTGTCACTCGTAGCTGCGAGTGTCACGTGACAGAAGAAGGCTCAGTTCATTCAGAACTCTTCTCTGAAGCGCGCTTGCCGCTCTCCCATGACGCGAGAATGACCACACAACACGACAACAACAAATTAGCACCTCTCAACACATACGCTCACACTACTCACAAAACAACTCAATTCGGGAAACTCGCCAGAGACTCCATATACACCGTACTACACGCAGGACTATGTTGCGATGGCACTACGATACCCCGCAGCCCATGACCAACCGCAACCAATACCGTTCTTCGCATAAGTTAAAAGCGGACATGCTCTCCTTCCTGAACACCCTCCAACCGTCGTCCAGTCACGAACATCTCGAGACCCACCCAACCACACTACGCATCGGTGTCTAGCCACCGGCCTATCAACTCTTCCTGTCCCCTCTCAAGTTATTTCTGCACCCTTTTCCCCGACGCCTGCCTGTTCGCCTGTGTTACACAGTGATCCATCTCTGTCCTTTCTATACACATCATTCATTCTTGGACAGCAGTAAGTAACCACCTGTGTCCTGAGTATCCCCCGTCCTACCGTCCCGTTAGTTCCGCGTGAACCCTGTTAGAACCCGTCAAGCTCCGTGTAATCCCTTATAACTCGCGAGTCACCGCCATACTCGTCGGTACCCGTTACCCGAATGCAACGCATCAAATTCTCGATTCGGTATTCTAAATCCAAAGGCAAGATCTGAGTTTATCTCACGCAATAGTCATTTGTCAAGAGGCTATTATTGTGGACTCTACGCCGTCTCTTACAAGGCAGGAGTACTCCCTCGGCCCGAATCTTCGAGGTAACCGCAACGCGAAACTCTCCTGTGCAAGCTCCCCCCTCCCCTTTTAAGCTTCCGTCATTTGGCTTGGCGTGCGCTCAAGGTCATTTGAGCGTCCCATCTGTCATTGTCCGTTTGTGTGTACGGTGGTCGACCCGCCCAGGTAGCTCTTTGAAACCGAGACTCGTGTAAGTCTCTTATGTTTATATACCTTAATTAAAAGCCTTTTAATTTTGTAAATATATTAGCTGCATAGTAGTAAAGTAAATTTTTGTGCTCTGTTTCTCTTACTCCAGAACCTTTCCAAGATAAGCTAAGCATTGGATAACCTAAAACTGCA
The DNA here is from genome assembly GCA_963969495.1 of Ceratothoa steindachneri. Lineage (NCBI taxonomy): Eukaryota > Metazoa > Arthropoda > Malacostraca > Isopoda > Cymothoidae > Ceratothoa > Ceratothoa steindachneri. The sequence continues at coordinate 33,375,930 of OZ018332.1, forward strand.
CTCTGAAACTTAATTGCACTCTTATTTGTATTCATAATTTTACCCACGCTCATAACGGACTAACCCGTTCATAGGCCTCTCTTCCTCGAGCTGAGGAATTTTGAAGAGGGTTGAGTTCTAACATAAACCTACGACATATAGTAATATCTATATTATATTAAACTGGTGTCAGGTGTGGGGTCACCCTACGACACTCTCGTTGATTGTATTTGCTTATGTTTTGGGTTTTCTTATTGTAAGATTCTTTGTGCATTGGAGTTTTCCGTTGTCTCATAGGCGTAGTCTTAGGTGTAGATAGGTTTTTCCTGTCTTTCAGTCTGTTCTTTACTCTTGGTAAAGTTTCTCGTCCTTCAGCATCTGTCCTGGATCAGAATGCCTATGAGTCTTTTTGGAAAGATCATCGGTCATTCATCCCGGAACTTTCTCCCAGATTTTACGGGCTCTTGTTTGAAGTTCGACGTAAATCGGGGACAGTTGGATCTCCTGGTGTAGGTCCCTCTGTCTCCTTCTTTCTTTCCTCCTAACGTTGGTAATTATGAGTACCGCTTTATTTTGTACTTTTTGTAGAGATCTAATTTGTTTGGGGGGACATGTGTTGATGGGTATAAGTGGCTACAGCAGCTTTGATCTAATGAACGCGTTGTAATTTTTTTTTGTTGGCCATGTTCAGGTCTTTGAACCTGGACAGATTGCTGAACTCTGCCTTCGCTGGCGCTGCTATTTGAGCAACGTGGCAACCGTACCCATTTTAACCTATCTTATTTTTCTAGCACCATTCCCTCCGTTCCGTTTCGTAGGGAATGAAAGCCTAATCAGTTTCGATGTAGCCCAGTTTCCTACGTAAGAGTGGTATTACTTTGAACTTCTGGGTGTTTGTGGCGATTTTCCACCTTCTTTTGTATCTGGTGACGTGGTCGATTTCTCTAGCTGTTATTTGAGCCAAGCGTTCGGGATTTCTGAAGGGGGTAATAATCTGGAAGATGTCATCTGCGAATTGGACGTACATCGAGTCTTCCCTGACCGGATTTGGGAGGTCAAGGGTGTAGATGTAGAGGAGAGGGCTTATACACCCCTCAAAGCCTGGTGGCGCGTAGTTTTTCAACTGTACGTACGTATTCTTGTCTGCTACGAAGTTACTTAATATTTTCTCTAACTTGGGTTTAGTCCTAGTCTTAATATTTTGTACTGAAGTCCAGTCCTACATACTTTGTCAAATGCCTTCTTGACAACTCTGAGCACCAAGTCAGGATACCTCTTTTTGCCAGAAATCTTCGCTAGCTTTTCTATTATGGTTGCCAACGCCGTGTCAGTCCTTCTCCCTCTCCTGAATCCATGCTGATTCTGGTTATGGAGGTTGTTGGCCTCCGTAAATTCATGGACTTTGTTAGCAAGCACCTTCTCGAATTGTTTGCCTGCCTACCACTTCGAGGGGGTAAATGAGCGAAGTTTGCTGGCGTGTCAGGCGGCTTTCCGGGTTTTGGAATGAAGATCATTTTAGCGATCTATCATTCGTCTGGAAAGTAGACAGCGTTTATGCATGCGTTCATGATGTTGACGAGCCCCTCAATGATGTTGTGGGGGCATACCTGAAGTTTATTTTTGTCAACTGTTTTTCCTTGTGCCCTCTGTCTGAAGGTAGATAGCGCCGTTGTCAGTTTGTCTATGGTGATCTTTATTCCATAGCCTGTCATCTCTCTGTCGGCAGATGCGTGTTTGAAGGGGTAGTTCCTGTCGCGTTCTTGTCCCGGATAGTCGTGAATGTCGTCTTCAAAGTCAAGGTCAAAGTGTTCGTTTTCCTCTGGTGAGATGGTAAAGATTTTCTTCCAGAAGACTCTTAAATTCTTCTTCCGTTTCAGCTTTGTCGTCTATTTTTTCCCGGTCGTATTTTTTGAGGTAGATGTCTCTGTCCGGTGGGTTTCCTTAGTCTCGATACTGTATTCCAGAAGGTGCGTAGATTCATTTCTTCGTCGAGCTTGCCTATCATGTCATTTCATAAGGTCGTCTGCTACTCCCTTATATTAATTGTCACTTTAGTTCTTAGTGTTCTTAGTCTGTCTGTACCTAGCAGTCTAATTTCTTCATATAGTCTCTTGTACTCATCTGATTGACCATGTACTTCTTGAGTCCATGCTGTTGCTGATAGAGTCTTGTAGGTTGTTCTGGGCACTGTTGCGCGGTCCTCTACTTCCATCATTTTATTCGTTAGATTTGTCATTTCTTAATCGATTTCTTCTAGGGTGGCCTCTTCAAGTGGTTGAGGTATGTATTCATTAAGAAGAGTTCGATACTCCTCCCAGTTTGCTCGGCAGAAGAATTTCTTCTCCTTAATAGGAATTTGGATTGGGCTGAAGGATATCTTAATTATTATGGTAACATGGTCGCTTGGTATCAGGGGGAAAGTGGTATGAAGTAGTTGTAGGAAAAATGTGGCCTGGTCAGAATGAGATCGGGTTTTGTTGCACAATTTTCATTAATGTAGGAGGGGATGTCGGCCCAGGGCAGAGTACAATGTTTCTGTTTAAAAGGGTTTTCAGATTTTTTCCCCTTCTTATTCAGACGTCCGGTATAACCGGATTCCTGGCCTCTGACGTTGAAATCCGCACCCCCCCCCCCTCAAAAAAAATAAGACTGCTCTACCGTTTCCACGAAGTTGGAGAAAGTTGTGTAACGGTAGGTAGTCTCGTCTTAAGGTTTGGTATCCTGAGACACCACTAGAGGTCCCAGGGTGGTTTGAACCTCGATAGAGCAGAACGATGTCATGGTCGCACTGTCTAATCATGTTTCTATAAGTCCTCTGTGTTGTCACATCTGTCAGCGTTCATTTGTAGAATCGATAGGTGTTTAGTCAGTCTGTCCATGTTGAATATCGTTTATTAGTTCCTTTTGTCGTGCTTATTTGAAGTGGAGGGGCTGGCTGGTGGAGATCAGCATTTGCCAGATCTCTTTTTCTTGAATTCTGAGTCCGTAATTTTGGAGAATTCATCCTGGTTAAGTCTGACCATCCCAAGTACCACCCTCCGGGATGTCTTCACAGTACTCTCATTTGTATAGTCCGTCTTTCACGCCCTCACTGATAGTCCGATTTTACAGCGTGGTGTAGATCTTTAGGTTGATCTTCCTACTGTGATAAGCATGTTTGTGTTCTTTTAAGGCTGAGGTAGACCTCATCCTTTGTCGGTTGGGGGGATTTTCTGGTACGAGAACCTTGTTGGGACGGTTCTTTCGCTTTGCTGGATGATTTAACTTCTTCAGCTACTGATGGAGGTTTCTATTATTTGATGTTCGGGATTTTGCTGGATACTTGTTGGGGAGGGAACGAGAGCGGGAACAGTTTCCGTTTGCATTGGAATTGATTACGGAGGCTGCATCTGGGTACTCAGAACGTTTTCATAGGGAGGGTTCTCGGGAAACCACATCTCATGCATTCTTCTTACTTGATATACAGCAAGTAAGAAGGAAAGGGAGAAACCCCCACCACAGACAAGGTAAAGTAGTATTGGACGTAAAAATTCCTTTCATTTCATTCTGCTCTCCCACTATAACTACCCCACTCACCAAATAGATAGGGACAAAAAGGACTGACAATGACATGCCGGGGGACACCCTTCGGATAAGTCTAAGGACCCTCCCCGAAAGGTAAAAAAACAACCGTTGGGAGGTTTTGTACTGGCACTTAGTTTGATTTAATTAGGCACTTCACTTTCCATTGGAATTACACTTGGAGAAAAATTCTTTAGGTTTGAGTGTGATATCGCAAAAACGCGGTTCCACGCTCGCACTTGGCTTTGCCGCCTTTTCCGATCAGAACATACGAGAGATAAGTAAGCACAAAAATCAATCATAGCAGTCACTCCTCTAAAACCAATAGCAATTCGAGTTTAGAAAAAGCGGAGTAGGAAAAAGTTGCCCAAACCAAACGGGAAAGGAGTTACGTTGACTTTGTTTGTTGGGATGTATCAAAGGCGTTTGATAAAGTGTAGCAACGAGGAATGCAGTAGATCTTACGGCTGGGCCTAAGTGAAAATTTAGAAAGAACTCATGTGTGTGGTAGCCAAATTTAATTATTTCGTTTCTTTTTTTGCCTTCGTGAATTTTTTTTCTATTTCTCTTTTCATTTCTTCTTTGTCGTGGGAACCTACCCAGTTGTTGACTGTACTGCAGATAACACTTCTATTTGCGGTTATCTGGGGAGGGATTTTGGGCATTATTCCGATTCCTTTTAGTATCTCTACTCCTTCCTGGGACAGTAATTCTTCTACATGCCTTTCTGTACTTGCAATTACAACGTAGCCATTTGGGATGTCGATAATTTTGACGAGGGCTACTTTTAGCTGTCCATAGACTGCCTCGCAAAGCTTTCCTTTGTCCAGCTTGTTCTCCTGGTAGATTTTACTCGTAGGCATTCCAGGCTGCCTCATTTCCTTATTGGGGGATAGTGCCCCATCCTTTTACTAGTCGAGCGCCTAGGCGCTCTTTTCTTCGTTCCTTCCTCCCAAGCCTGTTTGTTTTCTTCCTTCCTCTCCAAACCTGAAAAAGTGAGTAAAAAGCATTCCTCATCGCCTAACAGCCTACGGTTTCCTATTTACCTACTTATTTTAGCGCTTCACGACCACCCTACCTAAATAGGCCTAAGCTAATAGGCGACTCCAAAGAATTTCGGGTTCATTGTTTTAAGGACCCCTCTTCTTCGCGCTCCCTATTGGAGCTTCCTTCTGGGCACGGCGGTGATCGTGTTATGTCGCTTTTAGTCGGTGAAATAAGTGGAAGTTAAAGTGTGGAATAAGGAAATTAGGGATGAATTTCGGCTTTAGGGTAAACACCCTGCCCAGTGGAAACAGGGTGAATCTCTAATCACTCTAGAAGGCGGATATATTTATTCTTCTTATCAAAAAGTTGACGTTAATGGAAAGTTAACTTTTCCTTTAGCGCACTCACAGCTCTCCGTTCGTAAAAAAAAAAAAAAAATCCAAATTCAGTCCGTCATCTCGTCGTACTGTGGTGTCTTAACTCTTATATACTGTATATTTCTTCCTTCACTATATTAATTGTCTTTCATTATATTAATTTTCTTGATTTCCCTGGTTCTGGTGCTTTTCTGTAATAGATTTTCTATAACTTGTTTTTATTTAAGTAATCTTTATTTCGATGAATTGTTTGTTCTCGACTTTGATCTTCTCTCTAATTTAATATAGTTTTCAATGTTCCATTTTCTGATATGAAGTCCTTTTTCATTTATTTTAGTCCTTTGCAATTGATTACTGTGATTTCCATAGGTGGGCATCATCACGATAATAATATCGGGTTATCGGTTATCCGATATTTTTTTCAAAGTTATCGATTCATCGGTATCGCCGATATTTTTGGTTCTAAACTAGCGATAATCGATAATTTCAGTTTTTGGTTCCAGTTTAGCACAGGGTCGAGCCGCGCATGCTTATGAGGCAGAAATAGGTAGGTCCGAGCTGGGAGGAGGATCCTCAAAACCTGAGGAGATGAAGGAGAGCCTCACCGCGTAAGAAACTAAGAAACAGTATTCAAATATTGTATTATAAAATTATGCTATATATATTCAATAATCAATATTGTATTATAACTATGGATTTATCGGTTTATCGGTTATCACCTCGGGAGATCAATTTATCGCCCGTTATCGATTATCGGTTATGGGCAATAAGGTTATCGTTATCGTTATCGGTTATCGTGATACATTTTAAGGTTATCGCGCCTATCTATGGTGGTTTCCCCATGTTAATGCTACTCTCCAATTTAAATTTAATGTATTTGTACGACATCTATATAATAGTATTGACCTATAGGTGTTATCATACGGTTCTCTTTCTTGATATCTATCTTATATCTATTATACATCTCCAATGTTGATTTTTTTCCATTTCTGCCTTCCACCTATTTCTTTCATATTCATTTATCTTATCTTATAGCTGTTTCTTATTCAATTCATTCATTTTACTAAGATTTTTTATTTTATGCCTTCTCATCCATAAACCTTTCCATGAATAATTCCTTCAAGGCATTATTACTTCTCAGAACAATTTGTATATTAGTTAATTTAGTTTTCATATCTCTAGTTAGCATAGGTGATGTGCCCACCTCTTCCTCAAGGGTTAATGTATGTGCATAACTCGGTGCCCCCAGCACTTTCATCCACACTGAAGTTTCTGTTCTTTGTAACTTCTCTATTTCCTTTTCATTCCAAGTTATAACTGCTGCAGCGTTTAATATGATAGGAACAGCAAAATACTTCCAATAAGTTTACCCTATTATCATTTTATTTCTCGCTCTTTCTATTACCGAATAAGTCATGTTAGCTAGCTTTCTTCCCTGGTCAATCTTTAAACACTTAGGTATGCATTTTTTGTACATTCCATTTTATCACACAATGTTACACCTAGATACTTTATTTCATGTATGATATCTGTTCTAGTTTCTATTAAATATCAAACAATAACTTTTTTGTTTATCTATTTCTAGGTCACTCCGTTTAGAGACTTTTTTTGAGAATATCTATTTGCTGTTTCATGCCGTTAACTGAGTTCGTGCTAAGAAATCCATCATCAGCAAAGAACAGAGATGGGATATATACATTGTCATTTTTAAAACCTATTCCGGTGTTCATTATATTCTTAATTATAATATTGAGTACCATCAGGAATAACTGTGGTGAGCCCGTACAACCTTGCCTAATACCATTTGTCACTTTCATCAGGGCCGCCTTAACAGCATTATGGGCCCCCGGGCAAAGCAGTGGACTAGCAGCACACCTACGACAACTACTCACAGGAACAAAAATGTAAATGGTCGATAAAATTAAACATAAATCTATTTTATTGGCACTTCCAACATAATCAGTGTTGAAACATTAAAAACGTGCTGTACAGCTACAACTAATCAATATGATGAACATTTGAACAATACACGAGGCTTGAAAAATACAATAATACTTAATAAGCCATACAGATTAGATGTCACAGTAAGAAATTACTACAAATTTCTTATTATAACGAGCATTTGCGGCATTTCTTTACAGAGAATTGCTTTATTATTTGGCTTGAATTCAATGGTTTTCAGGATGTCATTTTCCATGCACATGAGTGAAAGCCAGTTCAAACGATGCTGCCCCATTATGCTACGAAACTGATTTTTTATCAGTTTCAGTCTTGAAAAAGAACGTTCTCCTGTACAGTTGGTCATCATGATGCACATGAACACTGAGTGCAATTTCAACATTCTGGAATACAGATTTCAAATAGTCGGCAATTATCTTTCTGTTCAATGCAGGGAGAGTCTCACAATTTTCATCAAGGGCCATGTAGTACTTGAGGTACTCACATTCATTTAAAAGGTCGTGATAATTAAGGTCTTTGTGATACATATTAGCCAGATGTTCAGTTTTTCTTTAGTGCACCAGAAGCAATGGTTTTCACTTCATTGAAGAAAGAAAACAGATTTCCAATCTGTAAGTCAATAAGTTTCTGCACGTTTTGTCAGTTCAGAGATTAGAGTGTCCAGAATAGGGAGGAAAGTTTCTACCTTGAACCTTTCGCTTTTACTGAGAAGTACCTCTTCTGCTAATGATGATCTATCATATCTAGTAAGACTCTCACTTCGTTTTCGTTCCCGTTTTTTCTCATCACTCCTCCAATATGCATCTAGACACATATTCTTGGCTTTGAGTTCATATTCACGAAATTTATCTCTAGTTTCCCGAAGATAGATTTTTATAGACTTAAGATTTGTGGCAACAAGGATGTTGACTTTCTTTGACTGTAAGACCTTGCTTGTTTTGTTCATTATTTATAGCATATCATTCCAAAGAATTGTGTGAAAGATTGTTTCCAGTTTTTCCATTTTCTTGCTCAATCCTTCTGCCTCTCGCCTTGTTTTCACTTCCTGTTCATTGTCAACTGATACAGACTCCAGCGAAATGTTTTATTTTCTCGAACCCGCCATACAGGGCATGATCAGCATCAAAATGTGTTGACCATCGTGTGTCAGATAGATGCTTGACCACCAAATGTTTTCCCCAAGATGATGTCAATACATTCCATCGATGAGTAGAAACAGCAAAAAAGGAATATATAGGGTATTTCAATAATGTCGCTCGATTTTTAAATGTAAATAAAACAAGTTGTGTATGATATATGCACTCAATTTATTTTAAATTTAAAAGTACATTTTATATCATTAAGTGTGGAATATGACGTCATTCAAATGTCCGCCGCGGCTTTGCTTGGTGGAACGTATTCGGGAGGCCCAATTTTCGATGACTTTCTCGCATAAATCTGTCTGAATTTGTTGGATGGTGTTCTTTATGTTGAATTTTGAGGACATCAACTGTTTGCGGATTATTCGCATAGACCTGCGATTTAAGGTAGCCCCAAAGAAAGTAGTCTAATGGCGTTAAATCACATGATCTCGCTGGCCAGTTGATGTCGCCGCCGCGCGAGATGACCCTACCCTGAAACCGCTGGTGCAAAATGTCTATCGTAGCGTGCACAGTGTGGCACATACGCCGTCCTGTTGGAACCACATGTCGTTCGTCAGTATCCATATCAGGCATATAATCCAGTTGAGGCCACAAGAAGTTGTTTATCATCGATCTGTAGGTCTCGCCGTTGACGGTTATGGCAATCCCATCTTCGTTCTCAAAAAAATACGGACCGATGATTCCGTTAGACGAAAATCCGCACCAAACAGGTGACTTTGTTGGGATGCAATTGGTGCTGGTGTATCTCATGTGGATTGTTTTCGTCCCCAATCCGACAACTTTGCTTTTTCACAAATCCATTCAACCAAAAATGAGCCTCGTCGCTGAAGATGATTTTTTGGGGGGAGGGGGGGGGATTTATGGCAACTTTTAACTGCTCTAGAGCCCAATCAGCGAACACACGGCATTGTCTATGGTCGATTACCTTAAGTTCCTGGGTAAGTTGGATTTTTAACGGGTGCAGACCCAAGTTCCTGCGCATAATTCGCCAAACTGAAGTTGCAGAAAGGCCAAATTCTGGTGAACGACGAAAAATCGACTGCCTCGGATTTTCCCGTACACTCTCATTTACGGCAGCGATTTTTTCAGCAGACTTTGCGTTTCGGTGACGTACGGGTGTTGGCTGATTGTTCGTCGACCCTTTTGCCTCGAATTTGGCCACCAAGTGTCGAGCAGTGGACTCTGCAGGACGATTGTGGCAGGATAGAAATCACGTAATAGGCGGAACGTTTGTCTAACGGAGCACTGATTTTGATAATAACATTTGATGATTTGCATACGCTGTTCAACGCTATAACCTTCCGTCGTTACTTGCCAAGTACTACTGAATAGTTCACAGTGAGGTTGCCAGATGTCGCTTTAGCAGCATGGCCGCTATCGCCTGACAAAGCTCAAGCGTCCTTGTTGAAAGACCCTTTAGATGCTGAAAAAAGTCAAAGAACCTTACAGTTTGTAGATAACACTCTGCTGCTTTTTCTCCAACCAGGTTCAGGCAGTGTCCAGCACAGGGAACATAGATGTGAACTCATTGAGTTGATGAATCTGTGCTTGCAATCTAGTATATCGTCCAGACATATTTGAGGCATATTTGACCACGGCAGTTTGATAGTGGAATTTGGTTCTCATTAAGAAACTCCACAACAGTGTCTGTTAGAGCCTTTCCTCCATGAGTAAGATGGGATGAACATCAAGAAACGTTCCACAGACTCAGAGCCTTTAACATATCAGACAGTAAATGTCAGTTGATCTGTGTGTGAGACGTCTGGAGTAGAATCACAATTATTGAATAATACTCCGAAAGGGTCAAATTCATTCAACAGCTCTAGTATGCCTAAATAGTTGCCATTCTTTGCTGACCCAGTAATCTGATTTTCTCCACGAAATGGCAAAGCTCTGGAGGCAAGAAAGCGAATCACAGAAACCACATTTGTCAACACTTTATGCCAATATTCCTTCTCTGAGCGATTTTGTTCATCTGATAAAGAATTTACACTTCCAGTTTCATTATGCCTAATCAAATATACCATCGTGGACTTTTGATGTTCTTCTCCATTTTCATGTTCTACAACAACATCGATGTGCTTCCAGCCATTGAACCCCGATGTAGCAAAGGGAGATTCTTTCTTGGACAGTAGGCGACATACAAAGCAGTACAAACGACCTTGGGATGGTGAATAGAGTAGCCATTCACGTTTTACACACTCGCCATTCCACAGTTCACGTTTGAACACATTATTTGATAAATACCTTATCTTCATACTCTCTACTCCAGCCGTTTTATACACTCTGCGTGAGTTTGAAAAGTTGCAATCATGATTTTGACATGATGAGGGCCAACTACGAATCTAGTAATCTACCGTTAGTATCACTTATGTTCCATAGACCCGGATCTGTCTCTTGGATTGGAAACTCCTTTACTGTTACAGGTTTGGATTTGGATGTGGATGCTATATCTGAAAGAACAGTACTAGTGGCTGAAGTTGCAGGAGTAGATGTACATGTGGATACTATATCTGAAGGAATGGTATGAGTGGGTGACGTTGCACCTGTGTTGGAACACGATGTTAATTTGGAAGTTTTCCAATTTTCTCCTTCTCTGCAGCTCTCTTCCTCTTCTGTGCTCCACTCAAAACATTAAGTTTCATTTCTGCTGAAAGGGTAATTCACCTGAAAATATATATTATAAATGTTTAACTAAATGTCTTATAATTACCATTAATTTTGTTTAGGAACTTCATTTTTTTTTGTGAATTAATCATTAATCTTATGTTGTAAGATATTAGGCAACCAGTGGTAGGCTTGGATTTGGATCAATAAAGAGGCTGACTACCTGTGTTTCATAACCCGCAACCGAATAAATACTATTCGTACAATTTAAAGAAGGAGGTGTTCATTATGGAAGCAGAATGTTTAAATATTTAGGTCATGTCACATGCAAACTTATATTATATAACCCTACATCCTGACATGGGATTAAATACTAAACTGTTTAGTATTTAGTCCCACGCCTGGAAGAAAGGTTATATAATATAAGTGTGCTCGGGACAAGAACTAAATATTTGAATTTTCTTGGAAAATGAAGATATTTTTTGCGAATAGCAAAACCTTTTTGTCTAACATAACTTAACTTTAAAGACAGGAAAGTGTGTTTCCAGGAGGGGCTGAGGGGTGTAGAATACGTTGGTATCCTTAAAAATGACCTAATGATAACAAATTAGAAGAAATGGATTGTAGCTTAAAACGAATTTTAACCGTTCTACTCTTTTAATATAGTGTGTGCAACCGCATTGTCCAATCACAAGTATAATTACCAGACTTTCTTGAGGTTCTGCTGATTGGAGATTCCAAAGATTCTTGTTGGGGCCTATCAGGTCCAGGTTCAGGTTCAGGTGAATTCCAAAAAATAGCTTTGGCTGCAGCTCTCTTGTAGAGATCTATCCATAATCCTACAATGACCCAACAAGAAAGATTACATTTCATTGTTTCCTCTATTGGTGAAAATTTCCCCCAAACACGAAATTGCACCTGTATCTGGCAACGCCGATAAAATTAGAAAAAAATATAAACATAAGAAAAATATCGCCAAATAATAGCTGGCCGACTATGATTTGCTGACTATGGCAAAGAAATACATAAAATTTAAAGCAACTCATCGATTTTTAACATCTTAATAATTTTATTTCAATATTTATTGAAAAACTCCAAGATTTTCAGATTTAAAAAAAAAAACCTTCAAGACTCCAAGAAGTAACTAAAATCTTCAAGAACTTGGAGAAAAAGCCAAGGAGTACCATTACTGGACTGTACAACCCTTAAAGTTACCAAAATGTGTCCTACTTTTAGACTCATATAAATGTATTTGGACTTACATGACCAGTTATCACAAAAATATCAATATACTTTAAAACATACTAGAATTGAGGCACATGCATCCTTGAATATTATAAACTTAAGCCTACAACATACAACTTAATATTGACACATTGAAATATACATATAATAAGTGGGTTTAAAATAATACGCACACACTGTGGTTAGGTCATTGAAGTAGCAGACATACAGTATAACTGAATAACAATGACTGTACAAAAAATTAATTAGGGCCATAAAGTTAATAAATGAAACTTAATGTATACATTCATATTCCTACCTACAACATTACTGTAAAGTCTTTCATATAAACATACTCCTACCTAACAACCTTAACATAATTTAACGGGGTCTTTTCTGTTTGGCGGCAGGCGGATCTTTTGCACCAAATTTTCTCCAAAGATGCAGTTTTGAGTGTTGAATACGAATATAACATTTCTTTGGGGGCTAAATGAAAGGAAGTATCTAAAAAAAATAAATTTCAAACTGTAAATTTTGGTTTGTCCGATATATTTTGAAGAAAAACGAAATAGAAATGAAACGCATTTAAACTGCCATATGATTTCCCAATATTATTGTTCACTCCCTTTATTATTTCTTCAAACATTCATTTGTATTTAGATATAAGTATCCCATAATCTTTTTTTAAACAAATTTTCATTTCTATTCCGTTTTCGCCACATAAATTCACAGTGGGTTAGGTTCGGTTAAGCCTATATTATGAATTTCTTACCTATCTCAAGTAATTGTTGAAATCACCTTTTTGGAGTAAATTCAAGCGGACTGCTGGTGGGCTGTTTAGCACTGCGGGAGAACTTCCCCTACGATGATCCTGAGTTTCAATAATGTTCTAAACTAGTGCTCATGAATTTTTTTTTTTTAATACTTCCTTTGATTCCCCCCCCCCCCAAAAAAAGTTATATTCGTATTCTGCACTCCAAACTGCATTATTGGTGAAAATTTGGTACAAAAGATCCGCCAAGCAGAAAAGATCCATTTCACGGATGACAAAAGCCACAAGGGCCTATCAAAGGTCATCCGCATCTGTCAAAACACACCCATAAAATGCATCCATAGGATTGTGTCCGATCATGAATCTACAATTCGAACCATACACAGGAATGTGTCAAAAACAAAAAGCATCATCATCAAGACTCGTCAAAATCAAAATCAATCGTAATATACACTAAAAAAAAAAAATGCATCCACGGGAATGAGACCAGAATAGCCCCCAAAGTTAACCCTCCCTCCACATATAATCATCTAATCTGCGTTTGAATACATTCAAGTTTGGACTATCTACTGTTTCTAGTGGCAAACTATTCCAGTAATCTACCACTCTATTGGTGAAAAAATATTTTCTAACATCCAACCTGCACCTCTGTTTTTTTAATTTTTAAGTGGTGACCCCTAGTCCTATTACTACCTTCCAACTCAAATAACTTGCTAAAATCCAACTTATTCATCCCAGAACAGATTTTTAAAAGGCTCAATCATATCTCCCCTCATACATCTTCTCTCAAATGAGAACATATTTAGTACCCTCAGTCTATCTTCATATTCAAGGTGCTTCAGGGAAGGTATTACAGTAACAACCTTACAGTAAGGTTGTTAAGGCTTGAAAGCTCAAACACAAAACTTAAATATTACAGACAAAAGAAGTACAAATACATTGAAGAACAATAAGAAGAACACGCACAAAACGAAAACATGAGAAAAACAGCAATACTCACACAAAGAAAAAAGAACTTAATAAAAATAAAGCAAGCTAACGATGCCCCTAAAACAAGGGCAACCCTACCCCCACTTCACCATCTTTTTTTATCTACTACTATCCTTTTCAAAGAGTGCATATACCATCGAGGTAGGAGTAAGTTTATATTTAAGATTTTACAATAAGGTCATTATTGTAAAACCTTAAATATATATAGTTAATATAATAATAAACTTACTTTTGCTAATCACATTCAGGAATACACATTTCAATTTATATCTTAACAAACATTTTTCAGTACTGCTACAAACAAATTCATGACGGTCTGACCTCATAACCAAAATAGGTGTTGCCATCATCGCAGAGGTAAAATATTTAGTGATTTTTCGTTCAGATATTTAAAATTAAATTTTGCACCTCAAATACTCCAACCATTACAATTCTAAATACAAACTATCTACTGTGTGTTGATTCCCAACACTGCCGGGCAAGGCCTTGATCTAGCCCAGTGGCTTAGCTAGGGTGTCTGGCACTGATCTAGCTTCATCTATGTATACTAGACCTATACACATTAGCCTACATGAAACTGAGGTAGCAGAGGTGACTGTGATACTAACCCCGGGATACTAAATCAGACACAAATCGCAATCTCCATTTGTAACACAAATTTACACAATAACATTGAAGCATATATTTATAGTTTAATATAGCCTAGACTACTGTGTAGTAGTATTTATTTATTGAAAGTCACTTAACATACCCAGGTGAGCATGAGGCCCCTATTCTCATAGCCCCTGGCAAGTGCCCATCAGGCCCATGCGTTAAGACGGCCCTACCGAGAAAGAAGCGTCGACTCACGGAAACAATGATGAAGGCACGCTATTCCCGGCCAAAGAATCACCTTGGGTGGAATTCAGAACAATGGAGAAAGGTAAGAAAGACACATCTAGCTAATCAGTTACTTGTAATTCATTAAAAAAACATTAATACCTAGTAACCTTAACAGTGCCACATTTTTGTTATAGCTACAATCTTTGCAAACCATAAAGTTTATTTGATGATCATTACTTCAATGTCTTTTCCAATACTTCTATGGCTGTTCAACTACTTATGTTGTATTTTCGACTATTGCAGGTAGTTTTCTCTGACGAATAACCATTGCAGTGCTAGATGACCAGGTGCAGAGTGTAAAAAGGCGGCCTGGAGAAGAATTTATGGCTAAATTTCTGAATAAAACAATAAATTTGCAACAAAAATCATGGTGTGGGGAGCCATTTCGGTGCATGGAACAAGTCGTTTGCATATTGTTGAGAAAACTAGGAACCGAGAAAAGTATATAGAAGTTCTTAAATGTTGTTTACTGCCTCAAATATGGGAATGGTATGGCGACAGACCTTGGATATTCCAACAAGACTCGACCCCATGCCATACATGGAAATCAGTGAAAGCATGGTGTGCACAAAATGGAGTTCAGTTGCTTCCATGCCCCGGAAATTCCCGGAGCATAAATCCGATTGAGACTTTATGGTGTGGGTCGAAAGATGAAATGAGCACATAGCCCATTGAGACCAGGAAATGTGTAAAACATTGATTAATGCCATGCCAAGATGTGTTAAAACACTCCTGGATGCTAAGGGTGGCCAAACTGCTGACTAAGGAATTTAGAAGACTTAACACTGTGCCAATGTGTCAACATGAATCTATTTCAAATTAATCAAATTAGTTTTATTAGCATTTTTGTCGAATAAGTCGGTTGGTTTAACTCTGTCGAGTTCCTCTTTTCTTTTCTAATTTCATTGACCCTTCACATTCAAAATGGCCTGAGGCAATTGTGTTTCCATCCTTGAGGAGGACAAAATTCAAATTAGGGGAACTTTTAAGAACCGAAATATATTTAAACCCCCAAATAGGGTGATTCTTGACCAAGTTAAACAGATGTAGGTGCGAAATTGATTTGTATTTAAATTGAGCGCGAATAAGCCCCTCATCTCTTGTGTTAATAAGTTGAATAACCAAATTATGTGAATTTATCAGTCGTTTGATATAGATTAAGTCGATGAATCACTAATGGATAAAGAGCTGCCGTCGTAAATTGATTACGATATTGAAATAAAATCGCCGTTCGATCTGCTTATGATGATGGGAATTGAAAAGACTGCGTTTTTCCCTTTATCACATACACACACACACACAAACACAGCCACACACCCTGAGTCTTCGTATATTTTTTATCTCTTCAGTTCCCATGCGGAAATGGAGGTTTAAATGAGGGAGACTCGGCGGATACCGCTGAGGAATCTCTCCGATGGCCCCAAGCCAGATCGGGGAGATGTCTTCGCCATCACTCACGGGGAACTAGGGGTAACCCTAGTACGACTCATAGATACGCACAATGGATACTCGGCTATCTGCCAAAAGGAGAGTGACTGCGAGGTCCTCACCTCTCAAAAAGCGGCAGAATCCCTAAAAAAGATCAATCTCAGACCCCACACGCCTCCACAGATTAAAACCCACCGAAGCATTATTCTTCGACGCCTCGATCCTTGGGTCGGCAGCCACAGCATCGAAGAAATTCATGCTGAGGTTGAAAAAAAACACCCCTGGGCTAAAATAGCGGAAATCCTTAAATTTAAGGATTACACGCACGTTTTCAAAATCGTGTTTACGGATTCGGCGATGGCGGTTAAGGCTACGGAGTGCGGTATGCTCCTCTTTAACGTTCGGATCTGCCCCGAGCAGGTCGAACGTGAGGAGTTTATCGACCTCCAAATGTGCTTCAAATGCTACAAGTATGAGGAGCACATTACAGCCAACTGCCCCAAAGGGAATGCCACCTTATGTTCCATCTGTGCATCAGACAACCACTTCTGGAGGAGCTGTAAAAGCACCACCATGAAGTGTCTAAACTGCGCGGGGGAACATAAGACACTCTCCATGGCCTGCCCCATCAAGAAACAGATCTTAAAAAAGAAAGCCAAACAGAAAAAAACTGAAGAGGAAACGAAAGCCAACACCACTTATGCCAAGGTTGCAAAAGCTGCGGTAGCGGAGTCAAAAGCGAATCCTACATTTCTCCACGTCGAAAATGAAAACTCGACAAAAATTATGTGTTGCATATATTATGCTCATATTGCGAATCTCTCCTCCCCGGGGTGCTTTGCAGATGAGCTTAATAAGATGCTAACTAATAATGGAATGGAGAAGATGTGGTTCCCCTCGAACCCGCGATCAGAAGAGATTCTGAAAATTAGTCTCAAACTCCAGTGCGAGACTAGTTGTCAGAAGCTCCCAACCCCCAGCAATGCCACAACCCCAGCTTCCTCCAGAGACCCCAAGATCCAGGCTGCAAAAGCACGCACTGAACTGAAACAATCTAAAGAAACTCAGCAAAACAAAACTACCCACGCAATCACACCCACAAAGGTGAATAACGAAGGAACGGAGACTGGAGTTGCGAGAGCCGAGGGAGGGGCACGTTCGCCCCGCTCACGAAAAACCTCGCAGCCCCAGAGACGCCCGAGATCGTCCTCTTCTTGTAAGAGGGAATCCAGGCACGCATACCATTCAAGAAAAATTAACTTGAAGGTATTCGCTGCCGAAAGGTCCCCTTTTCCTAAGGAGATGGATGCCCTTGATGTATCCGAAGGCTTAATAGCCGGAATATACAAATGGGAATTCACCTCGGACGAGCTCAGTTAAAAACAGGTCGAGGAGGCTTTACTCCAAGGCCTGATTAAACTGACTCCGGACTCCTTTATAACCCTTACCGACGGCGAATACAGGAAAAAACGTACAGGAAAAACCATAACACCCCCAAACACTCCACAAGGACCTAAACTCGTAAGAGAATAAAGTCCTCAAACATCATATGTATTACACTCGAAAACCCTTAAGTAAACTACAAAATGACGACTCTAAAAATTTTACATTTGAACTCTGACGGATGGACAAACAAAAAAATATTATACGGAAACGTATTAAGACAAAGTGACCCAGACGTTATATTTATTTCCGAACATGGAATAAACGACGCTAACCCGATAAAGATCTTTCCCTACGAAGTCTTGATCAAAAATCACAGCGGAGAACGTTTTGACGGATGCGCCATAGCTGTGAAAAGAGGTCTTGACTTCAGATCAATAAGTGGACTCGACGAATCTTACCTTGCTGTGGAGGTCCGTACGGCAGTGGGACCCCTGGTCCTGGCAACGGGGTACCAACCCCCAAGGAGAGGGTATTTGCCCCTCCCAAACTTCTTGCAGTTATGTGGTCACGGCAGAACCGTTCTCTTTGCCGGTGACCTCAATGCAAGAAGCGCTGCCTCCGGTTATACGTCGACCAACCCAGCAGGCAGGAATCTCGAGACACTTATTGATAGACACATTATGACTAGAATTGGACCAGACTTCCCCACATATATCACTCACAGGTCAGCCACCAAACCAGATATTGTGCTAACCAGCAATATGTTCCCCTATAATTACTTCATTGAGCCGGGCCCCCCTATTCCCAGCGACCACCAGGCTATCCTTATTAAAGTCTCAACCTTCCCCATTCAAATCCCTATCCCAGAGCGAAAGAGCTATGCTCGAGCCAACTGGGATAAGTATAATCAACTCCTCGAAAGTTATAACCCAGAACCCTTAAATGATGCCTCCCTTGAAGAAATTGACGAGGAGTTGGATAAATTAAATGAAAAACTATTAAAAGCCGACAAGAAAGCCGTCCCCCGAGTTAAATATAAAACTCTCCCTGCCCCCTCATGGACCCCTAGAATGAAAACCCTCGCGAGGGAATATAAGGAACGGATCAATGAAGTGAACCTCACTGGCCCCAACATCAACACACACCGACAAACGCGACTCATACGCGACGAACTAATGACTCTTATAAGGGACCAACAGAGTGTACTCTGGAATAATTTGATTGACGGACTGAATGTAGAAACTGACTCACGTACATTCTGGCAGACGGTAAAACGACTAAAAGGCGGACAGCCACCAAAGACTATTAAACTTATACGTGACGACACTGAAATTTCTGACGTGGAAAGAATCGAAGAGGAATTCAGACTCTTTTGGGCATCTATATTTAAGATTTCCCCGGAAGAGAATGATGACTTCGATTTGGACTTCGAAGACGAAATTATTTACGACCTGAATGACCAAATACACAGAACGCATCCTCACCATTGCGTATCACAGAACAGGGAAATGGAGGGACTCGGCGGTAGAATTACTGCCGAGGAACTCTCTATGACCTTAAAATCCTTCCGACAGCGAGCACCGGGGCGTACAGGACTGACGAAGGAGAATTTTATTCGAGCCCCGCCCAATATCCTATTGGGGCTCATGAATATCATGAACGCATGCCTAAACGTGGGATACTTCCCTGACCACTGGAAGGTAGCGAAAATGATATTCATTCCAAAAGCCGGTAAACCACCGGACAGTCCAGCTAACTTCAGGCCCATATCTCTCCTAGAATTTTCAGGGAAAGTCTTGGAGAAGATATTGGCCAACAGGGTAAACACGTTCCTCGAGAGAAACAACTCTCATAACAATCAACAACATGGCTTCCGTGCGAAGCGAGGAACAGACACGGCGCTAGCCGTAATTACCGAGAAGTTGGCAAAAGTAAAATCAGAAAAACGCCATGCAAATCTGGTGCTACGTGATGTCAAAAAGGCCTTTGACAAGGTATGGAGGAGAGGCCTACAATATAAGATCCTACAACTAGGCCTCAATCCCATACTTGAGAGGATTCTTTGTGACTACGTGATGGAGAGGAGAGCGTTTCTGAGTATAAAAGATTATAGCGGCCCTGAGTTCGAACTCGAGGCGGGGGTGCCCCAAGGCGGGTGCATCTCTCCCCTGCTCTATAACATTTACACCATAGACCTTCCCCAACCCTTGACTGAGGGTTCCTTATACGTCCAATTTGCGGATGATATAACAATGATATGTACGGGGCTTTATCGGAATGCGAATTTCATGGCACGAAGTACGGCAGTGGAAATCGAAAACATCAACTCTTTCGAGAGAAGATGGAAGATATCTACCAATGCCCCAAAGTTCAGTGTAATTCCATTATTCCGAAGGACTCTGGCAGACATCCGTGTGGGGGGTGCACGCATCCCATACCGCACGGAGGGCACGGTTCTGGGACTACAAATTACGACCGGTGGGTATAGGAGCCATGTAGCGAGAACTACACAGAATGCACGGAGGGACTTGGGCGAATTTTTCAAATTCGTAAACCTGAGTACCTCCAACAAACTGAAAATCTACAATGCGTGCATTCGCTCAAAACTCCTGTACCCCCCGATCCCTATAAACGTAGTTTCCAAGACCCAAGTCCTTAAACTGCAAAGGGTCCAGAATAGGGCAGTATATATCATTACGGGAGCCCGAAGGAGAGAAGGGAGAAGGCAGAGTGATCTCCATGGTGAACTGGGAATGACCCCCATAAACGTGGAGCTTCACCTCAGAGCAACCAAAATCTGGGACAAGGTGCACCGGCACCTGCCTCCCGAGTTTGTACTGGAGCACATCGACTTTGACAATTTACCTAACTTAAGACGACCAATTAGTTTCAAAAGCAGTAGACTACCGAATAACTTTAACGTCGACCCAAAGTTCACTTAAAAACTAAATAACCCCCATTCATAACACAGAAAAACATGAACAAAGCCAAACGAGTTTAGCCACCGAATTAGCACTTGCTTAATTTGGTTTAAAAAACACTTCCCCAAATTTTTGTGCGAAATATCGCCAAAAAACAACTAAAACAAAAAACAACACCAAAAATCCAAATCTAGGTGTGAAACACCCAGAATCGAAGATGAAAATCTTCCAAAAGATACGTAGAGATATTATATATTAATACAAAGGCTTGAATGCCCAGCGCATTTACCAGATAGTGTATTCATATACTATCAAAAAAACAAACCAAAACGCAAAGAATGCCAGTGATACCCTTTCACCAGGGATCTGTCTTTCATTCTACCTTTCATTTTCGCTTTCCTATCATTTTTTCCCCTATTTCCCCACTATTTCTCCTACTAAAACCCTCTTCTACTATATTTCTCACTTGTTATGTCCAATGTCCAATTCGGAGTAATGTTGTGTCGTACCATGGGGGAGCTGTGTCATTTGGAATTATGTTATGTGGTTTGAACCCCAGAAGCAGCTGAGCACGTGCCTCATGATGAGGGTCTTACTTTTAAAGGGAAGCTATGAAAAAAGAAAGATAACTCTGATTTCAAAACCCAATAATTAGCCGGGTCTCAAAGGTTGAACAGCCTCCTACCCGGGTTTCTATGTTTTACCAGAACAAAATTGCTGGTTTATCTAGTTTACAATAGATATCCTTCAAATAACATTTATCTCAGGTTTTCTTCAGAGCGATTTTCGTGACGTAATAAGTTGGGATTAATTATTTGAACAAAACATTTACGATTGACTTAATAATATAAGGAAAATTTATTTTTGAATTATAGTACAAGTCGATATTTTTAAATTCCTAAAATGAAACTATTACGAAAAGCGTAAAGTAGAAAACCATGGAGGTAACAAGCCATGGGTTGATAAAATAAACAGAATAGTTAGGATTTACTCTGGTTTCTCTTCAGAACGAATAAATCTTTCGCCTTTTACTAAAGATTTCCGTGGAGGGGAACAACTCAATGAGTCTATACACTATTTATCTCAGGCCTCATGGCCTTAATAATATCTACTAAATAACTAAAAAGTTATGTGGACGTGTGAGCGGTGTGGAAAGTGGTTCGAAATGGCACCAAGGTGCTCCACCTCAGCAATTTAATAAACTTATGTGATCCATGCCTGGATCAATCGAGAACTAAGTGGGTAAAGAAGGTAGAAGAATGTACAGACGGAGAAAGAAGGCCAGAACAGAGGGAAGACAGCAGAGAGGGGAACCCAGAGTGACCAGCCCCTAACTGGTAGAAGTCCAGTGATACCCAGTCAAAGGAGAATGGTGAAAAAGAGGCTACCAGTGATGTGCACACGAAAGATGCGGGAAGTTACTTGGCCGGTGCCTTGCGGTGCTACCGCTGCAAGCACATCGGCCCTGCCTTCCCCACGTTCTTCGCGCTCAATTTAAATACAAATCAATTTCGCACCTACATCTGTTTAACTTGGTCAAGAATCACCCTATTTGGGGGTTTAAATATATTTCGGTTCTTAAAAGTTCCCCTAATTTGAATTTTGTCCTCCTCAAGGATGGAAACACAATTGCCTCAGGCCATTTTGAATGTGAAGGGTCAATGAAATTAGAAAAGAAAAGAGGAACTCGACAGAGTTAAACCAACCGACTTATTCGACAAAAATGCTAATAAAACTAATTTGATTAATTTGAAATAGATTCATGTTGACACATTGGCACAGTGTTAAGTCTTCTAAATTCCTTAGTCAGCAGTTTGGCCACCCTTAGCATCCAGGAGTGTTTTAACACATCTTGGCATGGCATTAATCAATGTTTTACACATTTCCTGGTCTCAATGGGCTATGTGCTCATTTCATCTTTCGACCCACACCATAAAGTCTCAATCGGATTTATGCTCCGGGAATTTCCGGGGCATGGAAGCAACTGAACTCCATTTTGTGCACACCATGCTTTCACTGATTTCCATGTATGACATGGGGTCGAGTCTTGTTGGAATAACCAAGGTCTGTCGCCTTACCATTCCCATATTTGAGGCAGTAAACAACATTTAAGAACTTCTATATACTCTTCTCGGTTCCTAGTTTTCTCAACAATATGCAAACGACTTGTTCCATGGACCGAAATGGCTCCCCACACCATGATTTTTGTTGCAAATTTATTGTTTTCTTCAGAAATTGAGCCATAAATTCTTCTTCAGGCCGCCTTTTTACACTCTGCACCTGGTCATCTAGCACTGCAATGGTATTTGTCAGAGAAAACTACCTGCAATAGTAGAAAATACAACATAAGTAGTTGAACAGCCATAGAAGTATTGGAAAAGACATTGAAGTAATGATCATCAAATAAACTTTATGGTTTGCAAAGATTGGAGCTATAACAAAAATGTGGCACTGTTAAGGTTACTAGGTATTAATGTTTTTTTAATTAATTACAAGTAGCTGATTAGCTAGATGTGTCTTTCTTACCTTTCTCCATTGTTCTGAAGTCCACCCAAGGTGATTCTTTGGCCGGGAATAGCGTGCCTTCATCATTGTTTCCGTGAGTCGACGCTTCTTTCTCGGTAGGGCCGTCTTAACGCATGGGCCTGATGGGCACTTGCCAGGGGCTATGAGAATAGAGGCCTCATGCTCACCTGGGTATGTTAAGTGACTTTCAATAAATAAATACTACTACACAGTAGTATAGACTATATTAAACTATAAATATATGCTTCAATGTTATTGTGTAAATTTGTGTTACAAATGGACATTGCGATTTGTGTCTGATTTAGTATCCCCTGGTTAGTATCACAGTCACCTCTGCTACCTCAATTTCATGTAGGCTTATGTGTATGGATCTAGTATACATAGATGAAGTTAGATCAGTGCCAGACACCCAAAATTTGACTGTTTGTCACCGACTAGCACGCACGCATACTCTGAAGCTCGGATACTCGCTGGATAGCAGCACTCTCCGACGACAGAATAACAGCAACCAAAGAGAACAAGAATTACATTGAAGAAATTCTTTCTCGCTCAAGCATCCCACCAACAGGGAAACTTTATCGAAGTCGACATCGATCCATCCAACTTAATCATCCTCATTTCTTTTCTGCCTTCTATCACCTCTTACTCACCCCCCCCACCTCATCATAAAAAGAGAGTAATACTTTTCATCTAGCCATCATACATTAATATGTCAGGCTAATTTCACCACACTCCCCTGCCTTGGGGAAACTTCGTCTGGATTGGGAAGCTGTCTATCATCACCGCCTAATTCAAACTATGTCCTGCACTGAGCAAAGACATAATTTGAGGCTCCGAGGAAAGCAGGTTTGAGGCCTATCCCACTGTAGAACTCGGGGTCTTAGGCACCTGGTCAATGGGACTACGCTGCAAGCCCCGGGGTGTTCCAAAAGAACCTCCGGGGGTGCCCGGCCAAGATCATAGAGGGATTAAAGCCGTCTCTATGCAAGTTGGAAGCAGAGTAGAACATCCAAAACCCTGAGGGGGCGGCACCCCGGGCGGTGGGAGTTGATTCGACCACCGACCATCAAAAAGTCCGCCATACTTCACCCCTCGGAGGATCCCACCCAGGTCCACTCATTCAATCATTCATCCACTCACTCATCAATCATCATTCCATGAACTCACCTAAGACAGCAAGCCCAATCTGGATGAGAGAAAGTTCCCAAACAGGTGGGGGAACTTCACTCAACCATTTTACTCAACCAATATAGTCATCGAAAAATTCATTTCGAAATACAAGTTATTCACACACTAATCATAAAGGAAATATTATCTGAAAAATAACCAGTACAGGGGGACAACCCCCCCCCCCCTGACCTAATGGACAACTCTGACGGATCAAAAAGGGTCCCACTAAAGGTACTGGATGGTTACACAAAACCTGATCGTGTAAAAACACTACAGACCATTTTTTCAGACATTGGTGTAATCGTACAAAGAGTAAAAGAGCAGTATAACGGCTACGTCGCACTATGTGACACCGAAAAAGATCTGGATATTCTGATCAGTGAAAATGCAGCGGAAAAACTGAAAAAAATTGGGCTGGCAGCTAGAATACCACCTGCAGTCGCTATTAAGAGGTCGATAATCTGCAGGAAGCTCGACCCATGGGTGGGAGAGCACTCAGCAGAACAGATTAAAGAGGAGATAGAAAAAAACCAAGAATGGGCGAAAGTGGAAGAAGTTATAAAATTTAAGAAACAAAATGGTGAAGAACATTCTCACGTTTTTAAAGCGGTATTCAAGGACACAGAAATGGCGTCAAAAGCAGCTGAATGTGGAATACTCGCATTTTACACAAAGATTGCACCCGAACAAATAGAGAGAGAAACTTTCATCTCTCTCATGGAATGTTTCAAGTGCTACGCCCTTGACAGTCACACAACCGGCGAATGCACGTTTCAGGGCACAAGGTGCTCAGAATGTTCAAGCACTGAGCACAGATGGGATCAGTGCAAAAGCGAGCAAAAAAAGTGTGCAAACTGTGGAGACCCACATCGAACAATGTCAATGGTGTGCCCACTAAAAAAGCAAATCCTCAGAAACAAAAAAGCTGCATTAATAGAAGAAAAAGATAGGAGGAAAATGACATCTTATGCAGCAGCAACAGCAAGGCCGACGCAGGAAGTTAAGACGGTAGTTAACATAGAGAAGAATATGAGACCTGACCTCATTTTGTGCATTCTTCATGCGCACTTTGTGAATATGGCCAAGCCTGGCTCATACTCTGAAGAGCTTAACAAAATGTTGACGAAAAATGGCCTGAAACCAATGTGGTTTCCAGACAACCCTCCGTCCAGTGACCTATACAGGATAACTATGCCAACAGATGAGGTAGCAAAAGAAACACCAATTGAACAAACAAACACAGAAAATGAAGACAACAATGAGGACTTAGAAGTCATTGAGCAAATTAAAATCATGAAACATAAGCTCGAAAAAGAGAAAGAAAAAGCACGGACAAATAACACGGAAAAATTCAATATTAAAATATACGGAAGTCACACTTCTCCACTCCCCCCAATTAATAAGCAAAATGAAATTGTTGAAGGACTGGCTAAAGGGAAATACAAGTGGGACTATGACTCAGAGTATGATGAAACCGAAATTAACAATGCCCTCAAACAGGGACATATACAAATTTCGGCGAAATCCTGTTTCAATCTCACCCCAGAACTATTTAAAAAGAAACGCCCAGGACATATCAAGTCGCCCGCCAACTCTGAAAAGGCTAAAAACGGAAGATCTAACAGAAAGTAAAAATGCATTCAAACGCACAATACATTAAAAATCTAAAAATCTTTACTCTAAATGTCGACGGATGGAAACCAAAGAAACTAGTATACTGCAACATAATTAGGAAAATAGACCCAGATATAGTTATTATAAATGAACACGGTATAGACTTACAATCAGAAAACATTAAAATTCCAAATTACACAGTTTTAGCGGCGAGTCATACACACTCACGCTTCGATGGTACAGCAATGGGAATAAGAAAAGGCATCTCATACACTCAAATCAGAGATCTGGAAGAGTCATACATAGCTATTAAGCTAAAAATGACAACAGGGGATCTAGTGGTGGCCGAGGTATATCAACCCCCCCGGCGCTCGTACCTCCCGACCCCGAACTTCATTCGGATCTTCCGCAGACCATCATCAGCGATCCTTCTAGGAGATCTTAATGCAAGATGTAGATCTGCCGGGTATACTACCGCATTCAATGGAAACGAAAAAACCCTAGAACTACTCTTGAGAAGGCAAATGGTGTTGAGAGAAGGCCCTGATTTCCCCACCTTTGTAACTCACAGGTCTTCAACCACTCCAGATATTGTATTAACTAATCCCAACTTTGCATTTAATATCCATACCACTCCCAGCCCCGAGATACCTTCGGATCACATCGGACTCATTACAAAAATTTCAACTTCACCTATCCAGATTGAAATTCCCCAAAGGAAGGCACTGTCAAAAACCAACTGGGCAGATTATAAAAAAACACCTAGAAAACTTTAATATAGCACCCCTTGCAGAAAGTCCCATAGAAGAAATAGATACACAACTAAATAACATCACGAACCTCATCAAGGAAGCTGACAGAATATACGTCCCCAGAACTAGATATTGAACAATCCCTGCGTCCCAATGGTCCGATGAGATCAAAACAAATATGGAGGAAATTTACAACACGTACGAAGAAATCCGCCGACATGGTAGCAGTAGAGATAGATATATGCGTTTGAGAATCCTTAGAAACCAAGTTAACAACCTAATTAGAATAAATATAAATACAACTTGGAATAGACTAATCGAAAATATGGACATAGAGAGAGATCCAAGAAGGTTCTGGAACCAATACAGAAAACTAAAAGGTTCCGTTCCTAAAGATAAAATGTACCTGAAAGATGGTGAAATAAAAATAAACGACAACAGAGAGATTGAAATAAGATTTAGAGAACATTGGTCCCGGATCTTCTCTATCACACCCGAGGAGAACCAAAACTACGATGCGGCCCACGAACAATACGTAATAGAAGTTATACAAAATAGAGAGCATGAACACTCAGCATTCCCAAAAGTAGATGAATCCCGAGTTCAGAGGAACGAAGGAATGCCCTTCACTATGATAGAGTATAAAACAGCCCTAGCTTCATTCAAACAAAAATCCCCAGGAATTAGCGAAATAACAAAGAACCATCTTACAAATGCTCCCACCAATATCCACCAAGCAATCCTCAAAATCTTCAATGCATGCCTGAATACAGGCCATTTTCCACCAGCATTGAAGACAGCAAAGATGATATTCCTTCCCAAACCCGGTAAACCCAAGGGCCACATCGAAAGCTACAGGCCAATCTCCCTGTTGCAATTCATTGGCAAGCTAATGGAAAAGCTGCTCAATGAGAGATAAAAGACCTTCCTGGAAGAAAGAAATTTACATAGCACACAACAGCACGGATTCAGGAAAAAAAGAGGTACAGAGACAGCACTGGCACTCATTACCGAGAAGATAGCAGTTGATGTAGCAAGAGGCAACAGAGTGGACTTGGCACTCCGCGACGTCGCCAAAGCTTTCGACAAGGTATGGGTACCAGGCCTTAAAGTTAAAATCATCCAACTAGGTCTCGAAGCAAACCTTACCAGAATCCTGTGCAGCTATCTAGAGAATAGGAAGGCAAAACTAACAATTAACAACCACACTGGCAGTACTTTCACTCTGAAGGCAGGGGTCCCGCAAGGTGGGTGCCTCAGCCCCACGCTGTACACAGTGTACACCAGGGATCTCCCTCAACCCTTAGAGGAAAGTACAATGTACAGCCAACTGGCCGATGACGTCACGCAAATCATTGCCAGCGACAGAAAACATCCTCAGGATATTGCACAGCGAACTGCCAGAGAAATTTTGAACATAAACGAATACGAGAAAACACATAAGATAAAAACGAACATCGCCAAATTTCAACTTACACCAATGAGCAGAAGAAAAACGCACCGAGTCACCGCCAACAACGTCCACTACCCCTATAGTGAAGGAGGTAAGGTACTCGGACTAACTTTCACCAAGAACGGGTACAGTACGCACGTAAGCCAAAAGGTTATACATGCGAATAGTATCCTTACTTCTCTGCAAAGATTTAAATACTTATCTGAGAAAAATAAAAGAAAACTTTACCTAACCCTAGTCCGCCCCATCATAACATACCCCGTCATTCCGATGAATACCCTTTCAAAAACACAAATGTCCAAATTACAAGTCATTCAAAACTACGCAACCAGATTTATTACCAACTCATCAAAACTGGATGCAATACCATCGGTGGAACTTCACCGTAGAACAAAATTGAAACCAATAAATCAAGTCCTCCATGAACGTGCCAGAAAAATATGGCACAAATTAGAAAATGAACTCCCACACGACATAACAGATAAAGTAATACCCACTGACAGAGAATATAGAAGGCTACATTTTAGACAAAGATTTAGAAGTAGCCGAAAAGATATTCAAAATGACGTCGATCCTATATATCGATAGAACATCGAGAAAGACTATATGTACATACAACTAGCTATTAAAGAATACAGTATAAAAATTACATATTAATATAAGTAAGATAGATGGATACATGTATACAAAAAAAAGAAAAGAAGTGCATTAAGATGTAAGTTTAAATAGATCTACGCGCAGAGACAAATAATGATAGTATTAAAAAAAAAAAAAAAAAGCATTAAGATGTAAGTTTAAATAGATCTACGCGCAAAAATATAAATATTAATAGTATAAAAAAAACAACTATATCTCTATACATGTATACATACTAAGATGAGAAAAAGATACAGAAAAAGTTACCTGAAAATTCTAACTCAGCACCCGAGAGTGCACCTCATAAAAATAAAATTATCTACTGAAATAATAAGAATATGCTTCAAAGAAGAATGAAATGAAAATAAAGGCTCGAATGCTTCCCTCTCGAAAGAGAAAACAAACCACGTACAAAGAAGTACTAAAAATATAATCAAGAAAAATAAGAAAACAAAGGCTCATAAGCTGTAAAATATTAGATATTAAATAAAGCTAAATAAAAAAGCAACATGAAATCGATTGCCAGGCAACCTGGTACACATTCACTCACACACACACACACACTCAATCATACCAAAAAACAAAAACCACACAACATCGAAAGCATTACCCTACCATCATAAGCACATCAACCATCTCTCCCTCTACACTATTATTTCTATTTATCCTATATCATCTTCCTCACATTCACCACTTTTTGTTATCCCTATCCCTATCCCTGCCAGACACCCTAGCTAAGCCACTGGGCTAGATCAAAGCCTTGCCCGGCAGTGTTGGGAATCAACACACAGTAGATAGTTTGTATTTAGAATTGTAATGGTTGGAGTATTTGAGGTGAAAAAATTTAATTTTAAATACAGAACGAAAAATCACTAAATATTTTACTTCTGCGATGATGGCAACACCTGTTTTGGAATGAGGTCATACCGTCATGAATTTGTTTTTAGCAGTACTGAGAAAGGTTTGTGGAGATATCATAAACTGAAATGTGCATTCCTGAATGTGATTAGCAAAAGTAAGTTTATTATTATATTAACTATATATATTTAAGGTTTTACAATAATGACCTTATTGTAAAATCTTAAATATAAACTTACTCCTACCTATCAACCTTACTGTAATACCTTCCCTGAAGCACCTTGAATATGAAGATAGACTGAGGGTACTAAATATGTTCTCATTTGAGAGAAGATGTGTGAGGGCAGATAGGATTGAGCCTTTTAAAAATCTGTTCTGGGATGAATAAGTTGGATTTTAGCAAGTTATTTGTGTTGGAAGGTAGTAATAGGACTAGGGGTCACCACTTAAAAATTAAAAAAACAGAGGTGCAGGTTGGATGTTAGAAAATATTTTTTCACCAATAGAGTCGTAGATTACTGGAATAGTTTGGCACCAGAGACAGTAGATAGTCCAAACTTGAATGTATTCAAAAGCAGATTAGATGATTATATGTGGAGGGAGGGTTAACTTTGGGGGCTATTCTGGTCTCATTCCTGTGGATGCAGTTTTTTTATTATTGTATATTACGATTGATTTTGATTTTGACGAGTCTTGATGATGATGCTTTTTGTTTTTGACACATTCCTGTGTATGGTTCGAATTGTAGATTCATGATCGGCCACAATCCTATGGATGCATTTTATGGGTGTGTTTTGACAGATGCGGATGACCTTTGATAGGCCCTTGTGGCTTTTGTCATCCGTGAAATGGATCTTTTCTGTTTGGCGGATCTTTTGTGCTGAATACGAATATAACATATTTTTTTTTTTTGGGGGGGGGAGAAATGAAAGGAAGTATTAAAAAAAAAATTCATGAGCACTAGTTTAGGACATTATTGAAACTCAGGATCATTGTAGGGGAAGTTCTCCCGCAGTGATAAGCATCCCACGAGGAGTCCGCTTGAATTTACTTCAAAATTACAAATTTACTCCAAAAAGGTGATTTCAACAATTACTTAAGATAGGTAAAAAATTCATAATATAGGCTTAACCGAACCTAACCCACTGTGAATTTATGTGGCGAAAACGGAATAGAAATGAAAATTTGTTTAAAAAGATATTATGGGATACTTATATCTAAATACAAATGAATGTTTGAAGAAATAATAAAGGAAGTGAACAATAATATTTGGACATCATATGGCAGTTTAAGTGCGTTTCATTTCTATTTCGTTTTTCTTCAAAATATATCGGACAAACCAAAATTTACAGTTTGTAATTTATTTTTTTTAGATACTTCCTTTCATTTCGCCCCAAAATAAATGTTATATTCGTATTCAACACTCAAAACTGCATCGTTGGAGAAAATTTGGTGCAAAAGATCCGCCTGCCGCCAAACAGAAAAGACCCCGTTAAATTATGTTAAGGTTGTTAGGTAGGAGTATGTTTATATGAAAGACTTTACAGTAATGTTGTAGGTAGGAATATGAATGTATACATTAAGTTTCATTTATTAACTTTGTGGCCCTAATTAAATTTTGTGTACAGTCATTGTTATTTAGTTATACTGTATGTCTGCTACGTTAATGACCTAACCACAGTGTGTGTGTATTATTTTAAACCCACTTATTATATGTATATTTCAATGTGTCAATATTAAGTTGTATGTTGTAGGCTTAAGTTTATAATATTCAAGGATGCATGTGCCTCAATTCTAGTATGTTTTAAAGTATATTGATATCTTTGTGATAACTGGTCATGTAAGTCCAAGTACATTTATATTTATACGAGTCTAAAAGTATTACACATTTTGGTAACTTTAAGGGTTGTACAGTCCAGTAATGGTACTCCTTGGCTTTTTCTCCAAGTTCTTGAAGATTTTAGTTACTTCTTGGAGTCTCGGAGGTTTTTTTTAAAATCTGAAAATCTTGGACTTTTTCAATAAATATTGAAATAAAATTATTAAGATGTTAAAAATCGATGAGTTGCTTTAAATTTTATGTATTTCTTTGCCATAGTCAGCAAATCATAGTCGGCCAGCTATTATTTGGCGATATTTTTCTTATGTTATATTTTTTTATAATTTTATCGGTGTGGAGAAATGGCTACATTAAGCATCCTGGAAGAGTATAGGTACATTAAAGCCCCCCTCCCTTATGAGGAGAAGCGTGGGAAAGGTAGCCGGCCAAAATGCTTACCATGTGTGATCTCCCCACCGCTGTGGGCAGTTGGAGCTAACATCTGTTTGAAGGCGACCACCTAAGGTCCTTAAACGACACTCTAACGACCGAATTACCTACGAGACCCATAAACCCGTGGTTATGGAAAAAAAAGCGGTGCGAGTCAGAAGGCACGCCAAGTAGCGGTGCGGTTGCGAGCCTCTAATTTGCGAGCTGACTTGGGCACCCCTGTGCCACCTCAGGAATTCTCGCACTCCCCAGATGCTAACTCACCATTCGCTCCCCCCCCCTTTTGCCTCTGTGGCCTGGTCACTTCCCCCTTTAGATGGGGCGGCAATCCGCCTATAAATAAGCCCCGCAAAGAAATAGAAGAGGATGATCAGAAGTCGATACGCCAGAGGAGGATTAGTTCCTGAAGATCGATCCATCGGCCAGACAAGAAGATTATCAGAAGTCGATTCGCCAGAAGAAAGATTAGTTGGTGAAGATCGATCTTTCAGCCAGACAAGAAGATCAGAAGTCGATACGCCAGAGGAGGATTAGTTCGTGAAGATCGATCCATCGGCCAGACAAGAAGATTATTAGAAGTCGATACGCCAGAGGATGATTAGTTCGTGAAGATCGATCCATCGGCAGACAAGAAGATTATTAGAAGTCGATTCGCCAGAAGAAAGATAAGTTCGTGAAGATCGATCTTTCAGCCAGACAAGAAGATTAGAAGTCGATACGCCAGAAGAAGGGTTAGTTCGTGAAGATCGATCCTTCAGCCATACAAGACTATTTCCGTGAGAAACGAGAGGATCAGATTGAGAAAATCGATCCCCCCTTTCAGGGCCGTATTAACCTAAATAGTCAAGTTTTATATCGGTGCCATACCGAAGAAGCCTTTTCAGTCTGCAAAGAAGTCCGACTGAAGAAAAGCAAAGCCGCTCACACTCGAGTGATTCTCACATCTCAAGCACCGTAAGAGTGAAAGGAGAAGAACCCTGCCCCAACGAGCTCCCGTTCTTTAATTACGTTGAAGAATCAGCCCCCGTCACAGGCGACGAAAATTCCACTAGCGGCCACAACACTCCAAAGCGAGAGATAAGTCCTCCAGCGACATCCGGCAATCCCTGAATACCTACCTGTAAGTTAAAACTAACATTTATATCTCTATTGCGATAGTAGAAGTTTAGTACATCCCAAGTTTTAAAGGAGAGTAGAAACCATTGTTCCTGAACCTAGGTCATATGTGTTTGTAGACGAGAGTACGTTAATTTAATGTTTAACGCTAATCAAATAGAGTCGCGATAAAAAAAATACTAATCGGCAATTGCTATGTTTACGGGAAGCCTATTTGTTTACCTTTTGTCATTGAAAGATCTTTGATGCCAAAGATAGAAATGTGTTTACTGTTGATTTGTAATAGTTAAGTGTTTCGTTTAAAATACATGTTTATTTTGGTAGATTCTGGTGTTTCCTCTTATCCTTATGTGTTTAAAAATAGCCCTTCCTTAAGAACAAAACCACTGAATAGCACTCTTAGAACAAAGCCTACTTCATCATAGAAGTAACTCACGCCCCTTAAAGCATACCGATACTAAAAGGGTGTCAAAAAGTAGAGTGATCAAAACCAAGGGTCATTCTACGACATATTATAAAAGTGGTGTCAGGTGTGGGGTTTTATATTAGAAAGAACCCAGCACTGTCTATTTAAGGAAGAGCTAACACATAAAAGGAACACCAGGAATAATAGAATATTTGACGAGTGGAAAATTGGTAAAGTTAGAGGTGGATACCATCTAAAGGTAATTGTTAGGCCAAGTGGTAAGTTTCGGTGGTGGAGTAGGTCAGGCTTGATTAAAAACAAGGTAGATGACTGACATAAGCGCGATGGCATTGTTTGACCTTTATCGGAAGCAAGGTCAAAGCCTCGGACTGGAAGGAACCGAGCTGAACTCGTTTATTCAGGAGAAAGAGAGAAACGAAAGAGAAGAAAGAAGAGAGGAACGTAAAATGAAAATGGAAGCTGATGAAAGAAGAGAAAAGGCGAAAATGGAAGCTGATGAAAGAAGACAAAAGACGAAAATGGAAGCTGATGAAAGAGAGAAGATAAGGGCCCACGAAAGAGCTCTTAGCAAAGACGAGTTAGAGGTGCAATCAGTGTCATCAAGAACAAGAGTGTCACCAGCGGCCAGCATGAAACTCCCGGAGTACAGGGACGATGAAGATTTATGCTCACATCTCTCCCATTTTGAGAAAATATTTGAAGTCAATAATTGGGACCTAGAAGAAGATGGGGTCGCCAGACTGTTACCGCTACTCAATCGTAGGATGAGAGAGATATTCGTATCTTTACCCTCAGAAGCGACTGTGGACTATTCCACTCTCAAAGCTGAACTTCTCTCAGCAACAAACCTTAACCCGGAAGAATATAGGATGAAGTTCAGGCAGTCTCGTATAAGACCTGGACAAACATACAAACATTTTGGCTTTGAGCTTCGTCGAAGCCTACACTTTTGGATGGAGTCAGAAGGGGTAGAGAACGAAGTCACTGCGGTCGTCGACTTCATGCTTAGAGATCAGTTACTAAGTACACTACCCCAGGAAATCCGTGCATTCGTTAAGGACCGAAAAGCTTCTACCTTCACCGAGTGTCTGGACGAGGCTGACCTCCACGCGGTAAATCATCGGTTATATCCTAGGGAGTACAAGAAAGAGAAGGCTCCCTCCCCAAAGAAAAATGGGCCGCCACCCAGGCATTTACAGAAGAAGCCCTTTAAGTTCTCAGCAGCAAAAGGAACTTATAAACCAAATTTTGGAGGAGAAAAAATTAAAAAGAAGGTAGGATTCCACAAGGATCATACCCTAATACCGGCACGTATCCCAGGAAGCCCGTCACTTGTTATACCTGCGGGATAATAGGTCACCTGAGTTTCCAGTGCCCACAGAACTCCCGACTGAGGGAGACCTCGAGACAACAGGTGCAAAACCTGACTGCCGCGATCCCAGCAGGACAAGCTGATTCGTCCTACGTCCCCGTGCCAACATCCGAAAGGCCCCAGCAACAGGTAAACTTTCTATTCAACAAAAGTTCGCCAGGCGGCCTACAATTTGAAGAGGGCACTGTTAATGGGTGCCGAGTATCCACTTTAGTCAGAGACACCGGATGTACGTGCATATTGGTATCCGACAAGTTGCTGCCCCAGTAAACCCTAACCATAAGAAATTCGCAATCGTCCACGACTTTTTAGGACGCGACAATCGATTCCCCGTCGTGAGATGTCATATACAATGCAGATATTTCACCGGTTGGACGGACGTGGTAGTAGCCCCGATTAAGTTCTGCGCAGTACTAATCGGACAAAACCCCCTAATTCCCCAGCAAGAAGTGGCCCAACAAGTAGTCACCCGGGCACAAGAAGCCCAGAGGAAAGAGCAACCTGCTAAGTTGACCCCGAGGATTACCCTCGAAGACAATGGGTTCATATTGACTGCCTTTGCCAGTGCTCAGAAGGAATGCCCCACTCTTAAACCTCTATGGGAGAAAGCTATTAAAGGTGAAATTCTCCAAGTGAAAGGAAAGAAGCCTATCCAGTATATCGTAGAAGACTCACTTCTCTACCGTACTATCAGCGAGGAGGATAAGGAGAACAAGAAAGCACTGTGTGTACCTCAAGAATACACGCAAAGAATTTTGAATACCGCGCATGATGGAATATTAGCCGGACACTTTGGGCACAACAAAACGGCGCAGCAGATATTCCGACACTTTTATTGGCTCCAGGCCGCCAGGAAAATTGTGGCCTATTGCCGATCATGCGACGTGGGTCAGAAGGAACCCTCCAGAGGACGGGTACCTCCCGCTCCCTTACAAAAGGTGCCCGTTATTACCGAACCATTCTTTCGAGTGGCTATTGATTTGGTGGGACCAATTCACCTCCCTTCAAGTGGAGGACACTCCTACATCCTCACCCTAGTGGATTGTGCCACCCGGTTCCCAGATGCCGTGGCCCTACGGAAGATTGACACTATTTCCTGCGCGGAAGCATTAATTTCAATTTTTGCACGAGTAGGCCTGCCTAAAGAAATTCTATCGGATAGAGGGCGCCAATTCACCTCAGAATTGATGGAGTATTTTAATAAACTACTGTTAGTCAAGCCAATTTTTACAAGTCCATTTCATCCATCCGCTAACGGAATCTGCGAGAAATTAAACGGGACTCTCAAAAATATATTGAAGAAGTTGTGTCAAAACAACCCTACACAGTGGCACAGATACCTGCCTGCAGCCCTTTTCGCCTGCCGAGAAATACCTCATCGGACGTTGGGATTCTCGCCCTTTGAGTTATTATACGGGAGAATTGTGCGAGGTCCTATGAGTATTCTTAAGGAATTATTTTCCAACGCGAAGCTCGACCAAGAAATCAAATCGTCTTACGCCTACGTGATGGATATGCGCGAGCGCCTAGAATACTGCTCTGGCTTAGCTCGAGAGAACGCCGAGAAAAATTTAGCCAAATATCGGGACTACTTCGATATGAAAGCAAAGGCTCGAAAATTAAAGGCAGGAGATGAAGTCTTATTATTACTCCCGACCGAAAATAATAAGTTATGGGCCCAGTGGAAGAGAGCGTTCGAAGTAATCGAGGCACGGGGTCCAGTCGATTACTTGATAGATACCCCAACAGGGCGAAGAACCTATCCCATAGCTTATGTCAGTAGGAAACTGTTGAGTAGAGAAAAAGCCTACGCTACTATCGAAATCGAAGCTTTGGCCATAATATGGTCCATAGGTAAATTCAAATATTATCTAATAGGGCGCGAGTTTAAGTTGGAATGCGACCATAAACCGTTGTCATACTTAAGTAAAAATAAGAGTAAGAATGGAAGACTCCTGAGATGGAGTTTACTCTTGATGGAGTACCAGTACTCCATTCACTATATAAAAGGGTCCAACAATTGTATGGCCGACTCGTTAAGTCGGAACCCTGTCGACGATTAAGGAGCAGCCCAACTATTGTATTATAGCAAAGTTAAGTGTAAATCAGTAGAATTGTAAGTAAGTAGGGGCGAGTAACCCCCTAGTGGTAGGTAAGAAGATCCTAAGTTGGCACAGTAATATAGGAATTAATGTAAGGTCAGGTGAAATGTTATCGAGGCATTCCCGAGTGAACTAGAATTTATTGTATAATATAATGTTCCGTAAGTTACCCTTGTATATTATTGTAAGCGTCAGATTGGAACCCCCCCCCCCTCCCGTTATTTTCTTTAGGAGGGAGGTAAATGTGGAGAAATGGCTACATTAAGCATCCTGGAGGAGTATAGGTACATTAAAGCCCCCCTCCCTTATGAGGAGAAGCGTGGGAAAGGTAGCCGGCGAAAATGCTTACCATGTGTGATCTCCCCGCCGCTGTGGGCAGTTGGAGCTAACATCTGTTTGAAGGCGACCACCTAAGGTCCTTAAACGACGCTCTAACGATCGAATTACCTACGAGACCCATAAACCCGTGGTTATGGAAAAAAAGCGGTGCGAGTCAGAAGGCACGCCAAGTAGCGGTGCGGTTGCGAGCCTCTAATTTGCGAGCTGACTTGGGCACCCCTGTGCCACCTCAGGATTCCTTGGAATGATATGCTATAAATAATGAACAAAACAAGCAAGGTCTTACAGTCAAAGAATGTGAACATCCTTGTTACCACAAATCTTAAGTCTATAAAAATCTATCTTCGGGAAACTAGAGATAAATTTCGTGAATATGAATTCAAAGCCAAGAGTATGTATGTGTCCAGATGCATATTGGAAGAGTGATGAGAAAAAACGGGAACGAAAACGAAGTGTGCGTCTTACTAGATATGATGGATCATCATCAGCAGAAGAGGTACTTCTCAGTAAAAACGAAAGGTTCAAGGTAGAAACTTTCCTCCCTATTCTGGACACTCTAATCTCTGAACTGACAAAACGTGAAGAAACTTATTGACTTACAGATTGGAAATCTGTTTGCTTTCTTCAATGAAGTGAAAACCATTGCTTCTGATCCACTAAAGAAAAACTGAACATCTGGCTAATATGCATCACAAAGACCTTAATTATCACGACCTTTTAAATGAATGTGAGTATCTCAAGTACTACATGGCCCTTGATGAAAATTGTGAGACTCTCCCTGCATTGAACAGAAAGATAATTGCCGACTATTTGAAATCTGTATTCCAGAATGTTGAAATTGCACTCAGTGTTCATGTGCATCATGATGACCAACTGTACAGGAGAACGTTCTTTTTCAAGACTGAAACTGATAAAAAATCAGTTTCGTAGCACAATGGGGCAGCATCGTTTGAACTGGCTTTCACTCATGTGCATGGAAAATGACATCTTGAAAACCATTGGATTCAAGCCAAATAATAAAGCAATTCTCTGTAAATAAATGCCGCAAATGCTCGTTATAATAAGAAATTTGTAGTAATTTCTTACTGTGATATCGAAGGAACGAAGAAAAGAGCGCCTAGGCGCTCGTCTAGTAAAAGGATGGGGCACTATCCCCCAATAAGGAATAGAGGCAGCCTGGAATGCCTACGAGTACAATCTACCAGGAGAACAAGCTGGACAAAGGAAAGCTTTGCGAGGCAGTCTATGGACAGCTAAAAGTAGCCCTCGTCAAAATTATCGACATCCCAAATGGCTACGTTTTAATTGCAGGTACAGAAAGGCATGTAGAAGAATTACTCTCCCAGGAAGGAGTAGAGATACTAAAAGGAATCGGAATAATGCCATAAATCCCTCCCCAGATAACCGCAAATAGAAGTGTTATCTGCAGTACAGTCAACAACTGGGTAGGTTCCCACGACAAAGAAGAAATGAAAATAGAAATAGAAAAAAAATTCATGAAGGCAAAAAAATAGACGAAATAATTAAATTTGGCTACCACACACATGAGTTCTTTCTAAATTTTCACTTAGGCCCAGCCGTAAGATCTACTGCATTCCTCGTTGCTACACTTTATCAAACGCCTTTGTTACATCCCAACAAACAAAGTTAACGTAACTTCTTTCCCGTTTGTTTTGGGCAACTTTTTCCAACTCCGCTTTTTTCTAAACTCGAATTGCTATTGGTTTTAGAGGAGTGACTGCTATGATTGATTGTTGTGCTTGCTTATCTCTCGTATGTTCTGCTCGGAAAAGGCGGCAAAGTCAAGTGCGAGTGTGGAACCGCGTTTTTGCGATATCACACTCAAACCTAAAGAATTTTTCTCCAAGTGTAATTCCAATGGAAAGTGAAGTGCCTAAGGAAAATCAAACTAAGTGCCAGTACAAAACCTCCCAACGGTTGTTTTTTTACCTTTCGGGGAGGGTCCTTAGACTTATCCGAAGGGTGTCCCCCGGCATGTCATTGTCAGTCCTTTTTGTCCCTATCTATTTAGTGAGTGGGGTAGTTATAGTGGGAGAGCAGAATGAAATGAAAGGAATTTTTTACGTCCAATACTACTTTACCTTGTCTTTTGGTGGGGGTTTCTCCCTTTCCTTCTTACTTGCTGTATATCAAGTAAGAAGAATGCAAGAGATGTGGTTCCCCGAGAACCCTCCCTATGAAAACGTACTGAGTACCCAGATGCAGCCTCCGTAATCAATTCCAATGCAAAAGAAAACTGTTCCCGCTCTCGTTCCCTCCCCAACAAGCATCCAGCAGAATCCCGAACATCAAATAATAGAAACCCCAACCAGTAGCTGAAGAAGTTAAATCATCCAGCAAAGCGAAAGAACCGTCCCAACAAGGTTCTCGTACCAGAAAATCCACCCAACCGACAAAGGATGAGGTCTACCTCAGCCTTAAAAGAACACAAACATGCTTATCACGGCAGGAAGATCAACCTAAAGATCTACACCACGGAGAGTACTCCATCCCCTGCTGTAAAATCGGACTATCAGTGAGGGCGTGAGAGACGGACTATACAAATGGGAGTACTGTGAAGACATCCCGGAGGGTGGTACTTGGGATGGTCCGACTTAACCAGGATGATTCTCCAAAATTACGGACTCAGAATTCAAGAAAAAGAGATCTAGCAAATTCTGATCTCCACCAGCCAGCCCCTCCACCCCGAATAAGCACGACAAAAGGAACTAGTAAACGATATTCAACATGGACAGACTGACTAAACACCTAACAATTCTACAAATGAACGCTGACAGATGGGACAGCACAGAGGACTTACGGAAACATGATTAGACAGTGCGACCATGACATCGTTCTGATCTATCGAGGTTCAAACCACCCTGGGACCCCTAGTGGTGTCCCAGGATACCAAACCTTAAGACGAGACTACCTACCGTTACACAACTTTCTCCAACTTCGTGGACACGGTAGAACAGTCTTATTTTGGGGAGTGGGGGTGGGGGTGGGGATCTCAACGCCAGATGCCAGGAATCCGGTTATACCGGACGTCTGAAAAAGAAGGGGAAAGAATCTGAAAACCCTTTTAAACAGAAACATTGTAGTCTGCCCTGGGCCGACATCCCCTCCGGACTTAATGAAAATTGTGCAACAAAACCCGATCTCATTCTGACCAGCTCACATTTTCCATACAACTACTTCATACCACTTTTCCTCTGATACCAAGCGACCATGTTGCCATAATAATTAAGATATCCTCCAGCCCAATCCAAATTCTTATTAAGGAGAGGAAATTCTTCTGTCGAGCAAACTGGGAGGAGTACCGAACTCTTCTTAATGAATACATACCTCAACCACTTGAAGAGGCCACCCTAGAAGAAATCGATTAGGAAATGACAAATCTAACGAATAAAATGATGGAAGCAGAGGACCGCGCAACAGTGCCCAGAACAACCTACAAGACTCTATCAGCAACAGCATGGACTCAAGAAGTACATGACCAATCAGGTGAGTAGAAGAGACTATATGAAGAAATTAGACTGCTAAGTACAGACAGACTAAGAACGCTAAGAACTGAAATGACAATTCATATAAGGGAGTAGCAGACGACCTTATGAAATGACATGATAGGCAAGCTCGACGAAGAAACGAATCTACGCACCTTCTGGAATACAGTATCGAGACTAAGGAAACCCACCGGACAGAGACATCTACCTCAAAAAATACGACCGGGAAAAAATAGACGACGAAGCTGAAACTGAAGAAGAATTTAAGAGTCTTCTGGAAGAAAATCTTTACCATCTCACCAGAGGAAAACGAACACTTTGACCTTGACTTTGAAGACGACATTCACGACAATCTGGGACAAGAACGCGACAGGAAGTACCCCTTCAAACACGTATCTGCCGACAGAGAGATGACGGGCTATGGAAGAAAGATCACCATAGACAAACCGACAACGGCACTATCTACTTTCAGACAGAGGGCACCAGGAAAAACAGTTGACAAAAATAAACTTCACGTATGCCCCCCACAACATCATTGAGGGGCTCGTCAACATCATGAACGCATGCCTAAACGCTGTCTACTTTCTAGACGAATGGAAGATTGCTAAAATGATCTTCATTCCAAAACCTGGAAAGCCGCCTGACACGCCAGAAAACTTCCCTCATTTCCCCCCTCGAAGTGGTAGGCAGGCAAACAATTCGAGAAGGTGCTTGCTAACAAAGTCCATGAATTCACGGAGGCCAACAACCTCCATAACCAGAATCAACATGGATTCAGAAGAGGGAGAAGGACTGACACGGCGTTGGCAACCATAATAGAAATGCTAGCGAAGATTGCTGGCAAAAAGAGGTATCCTGACTTGGTGCTCAGAGTCGTCAAGAAGGCATTTGACAAAGTATGGAGGACTGGAATTCAGTACAAAATATTAAGACTAGGACTAAACCCAAGTTAGAGAAAATACTAAGTAACTTCGTAACAGACAAGAATGCGTCCGTACAGTTGAAAAACTACGCGTCACCAGGCTTCGAGGGGTGTCTAAGCCCTCTCCTCTACATCTACACCCTTGACCTCCCAAATACGGTCAGGGAAGACTCGATGTACGTCCAATTCGCAGACGACATCTTCCAGATTATTACCTCCCTTCAGAAATCCCGAACTCCTGGCTCAAATAACAGCTAGAGAAATCGACCACGTCACCAGATACGAAAGAAGGTGGAAAATCGCCACAAACACCCAGAAGTTCAAAGTAATACCGCTCTTACGTAGGAAACTGGGCCACATCGAAACTGTTTAGGCTTTCATTCCCTACGGAATGGAACGGAGGGAATGGTGCTAGGAATAAAAACAGGTAAAAATGGGTATGGTTGCCACGTTGCTCAAATAGCAGTGCGAGCGAAGGCAGAGTTCAGCAATCTGTACAGGTTCAAAGACACGAACATGGCCAACAAAAAAAATTACAACGCGCTCATTAGATCAAAGCTGCTGTAGCCACTTATACCCATCAACACATGTCCCCCAAAACAAATTAGATCTCTCCAAAAAGTACAAAATAAAGCGGTACTCATAATTACCAACGTTAGGAGGAGAGAAAGAAGGAGACAGAGAGACTTACACCAGGAGATCCAACTGTCCCCGATTTACGTCGAACTTCAAACAAGAGTTCTTAAAATCTGGGAGAAAGTTCCGGGATGAATGACCGATGATCTTTCCAAAAAGACTCATTGGCATTCTGATGCAGGACAGATGCTGAAGGACGAGAAAATTTACTAAGGGTAAAGAACAGACTGAAAGACAGGAAAAACCTATCTACACCTAAGACTACGCCTATGAGACAACGGAAAACTCCAATGCACCACCAATCTGACAATAAGAACACCCAAAACAAAAGCAAATGCAATCAACGAGAGTGTCGTAGGGTGACCCCACACCTGACACCAGTTTAATATAATGTAGATTTTGCTATATGTCGTAGGTTTATGTTAGAACTCAACCCTCTTCAAAATTCTTCAGCTCGAGGAAGAGAGGCCTATGAACGGGTTAGTCCGTTATGAGCGTGGGTAAAATTATGAATGTAAATACGAGTGCAGTTTTAGGTTATCTAATGCTTAGCTTATCTTAGAAAAGTTCTGGAGTAAGAGAAACAGAGCACAAAAATTTACTTTCCTACTATGCAGCTAATATAATTACAAAATTAAAAGGCTTTTAATTAGGGTATATAAACATAAGAGACTTACACGAGTTTCGGCTTCAAAGAGCTACCTGGGCGGGTCGACCACCGTACACACAAACGGACAATGACAGATGGGACGCTCAAATTACCTTGAGCGCACGCCAAGCCAAGTGACGGAGGCTTAAAGGGGGCGGGGGGGGGGCTTGCACAAGAGAGTTGCGCGTTGCGGTTACCTCGAAGATTTGGTCCGAGGGAGTACTCCTGCCTTGTTAGAGACGGCGTAGAGTCCACAATAATAGCCTCTTGACAAATGACTATTACGTGAGATGAACTCAGATCTTGCCTTCGGATTTAGAATACCGAATCGAGAATTTGATGCGTTGCATTCGGGTAACGGGTCCTGACGAGTATGGGGTTGACTCGCGAGTTATAAGGGATTACACGGAGCTTGACGGGTTCTACCAGGGTTCACGCGGAACTAACTGGACGGTTGGACGGGGGATACTCAGGACACAGGCGGTTACTTACTGCTGTCCAAGAATGAATGATGTGTATATAAAGGACAGAGATGGATCACTGTGTAACGCAGGCGAACAGGCAGTCACAAGGGTAAAGGGTGCAGAAATAACTTGAGAGGGGATAGGAACAGTTGATAGGCCGGTGGCTAGACACCGATGCGTAGTGTGGTTGGGTGGGTCTCGAGATGTTCGTGACTGGACGACGGTTGGAGGGTGTTCAGGAAGGAGAGCATGTTCCCTTAGTCAGAAACACTTTACTCATGATGCTTTTAACTTATGCGAAGAACGGTATGGGTTGCGGGTGGTCATGGGCTGCAGGGTATCGTAGTGCCATCGCAACATAGTCATGCGTGTAGTACGGTTTATATGGAGTCTCTGGCGAGTTTCCCGAATTGAGTTGTTTTGTGAGTCTAGTGTGAGCGTATGTGTTGAGAGGTGCTAATTTGTTGTTGTCGTGTAGTGTGGTCATTCTTGCGTCATGGGAGAGCGGCAAGCGGGCTTCAGAGCAGAGTTCTGAATGAACTGAGCCTTCTTCTGTCACGTGACACTCGCAGCTACGAGTGACAGTGGGGCGTACGTGAGAAGAGGTTGCACGAGTGTTTTATATAGGTTAACTGAAGTTTTTTGCCCTCAGGGTAGAACCTATTGAGCATTGTGCTTGTACGTGCGGCTCTTGCTTGTGTTATGTTCTAGTGTATATTGAACCTAAAGGTCTTGTCAAAAGTTACCCCAAGGATTTTTGCATGTTGTGTGTAGTCGAGCCTTGTTGGGTTTAGATGGTTCATGTCTGGTGTGTGTGAGAAGATTTGTAGGTTATGCATGAAGTGATCTCTTGCGCCGAAGTGTTATCTGAGGATTCGTGACAATCAGCCAT
The DNA here is from genome assembly GCA_963969495.1 of Ceratothoa steindachneri. Classification (NCBI taxonomy): domain Eukaryota; kingdom Metazoa; phylum Arthropoda; class Malacostraca; order Isopoda; family Cymothoidae; genus Ceratothoa; species Ceratothoa steindachneri. The sequence goes on from OZ018332.1 coordinate 33,419,848, forward strand.
TTATCCTCGTATTCTGTCTTAGCGTCTAATATTATTTGTGCGTGGAGTGCCATTTCGTCTTGTCCACGGCCGCTGACGAGAATGGTCTCGTCATCGGCGTAGGGCACTATGTATGTGTGACAGCAGTTTTCAGGTGGGCGTGGGGTGTCGTTTGTGTACATGATGTATAGTGTGGGTGCCAGTACGCTACTTTGGGGAACGCCTGAGCTGCCAGATTATGGAGGGGTTAATGCAGCTACCTCTCGCCACTGCCGGTTCCTATCTAGCTGCACGCACTGTAGGATGTGGGCACGTAGGTGGTTGATGCTGTGTTGTGGGCCTCTAGTGTAGTGATTGTTGTATTGTGTGATGAGTCTCTGCGTGTGTATGGAATATGTGAAATGTTTTATGCATGTGTAGGTTTTTGTGGTATGTGTAGGTCGCGTGCTGTGGTTATATTGTTTAAGATTGAGCACCAGTGGCTGTCAAACATGTTTGGATTGGTGTGGTCCAGGTCGAGGTTTTCTGGCGTGTTATCTGTTGTGTGTCCCTTGAACTCTTCCCAGTTCGTGTTTTTGTAGTCGAGGAGAGGTGGTGTGGGTATGAGTATGGGAGATGTAGATATGATAAGGCATATCGGCATGTGGTCAGAGAGTACGTGGGGACCCGGTGAGATGTGAGTGTAGAGGCGTGTAGCGTGGTCGTTGCGGAAGATCAGGTCCTGAGACTTAGTTCCTCCGCGAGGTCCTAAGAATGTAGGGAAGTCCGTGCCGATGTGCACGCAGCGATAACTCGGCAGGGCACCGGCCAGGTACCTTCCTGCATCATTCGTGGTGTTGGAAAGGAGTGTTGGGGGGAAAGCGTTGAGGTCCTCCGCAAAGAAGATAGGAACGTTGTGGTTTGATAGAGCCCGGAGTGGGACTTCTATGTTTAATTGTAGGCCTGGTGGTCTGTAGTGCATGACCACTAGGATTGGGCCGTAGCTTGTCTGTATCTTGCAGGCTAGAAAAGAGTCATCGTGTGTTTGGATGAGAGAACGGTGTATAGAGGGCTTTAGGGGGGAGGGGAGGTTGCCGAAGGAGGAGTGCTGGTGGTAGGAGGGTGTTTAGGTATAGAGGAGGAAGGAGTGGTAGCTGTGAAGGGCGGGGGGGCGGTTGGAAGAGAGGTGGGAGCAGTAGGAAGAGGGGCAGGTACGGACGGTACAGTTGTGAGAGGGGAAGAAGAAGGCGGGAGCGTGGTGAGGGTGGGTCCAGGGATGAAGGTGTTCGTACCCATCGGGGTGGGGAGGAGCGTGGGTCTCCTGTGTGTGTGCTCGTCAATTAGAGTCGGTGCGAGGCGAATAGTGTATTGAGTATGTTTGCGTATAGTCGGGCGTCACCCCACGACATGTCGTTTGCCACCGTTGAGAGCAAGGCGGCCAGGTGTAGCTTTCGGTGTGTGGTCTCGTGCAGTCGACAGACGCTTCGTCGGGCGGGGTGGACTTTGCCTGGTTCCCGCCGTCTCAGGATAATCTCCGGTGGGCCCCTTCCTGCTCTTAAGCAGATATCAAGCTCTGTGAAGTCGGGCCTTTAGCCCGTCACGCCTTTGCGCCTCGTTACCGTTGATTAAAAAGGGGTCGACCAGGTGTGTCCTCTCTCTCTCTCTCTCACCTTGAAAGAGACGATCGCGCGCGTCTTCTCCCTCTCTCTCTCTGACAGAGAGAAACCCATAAAGCACCTACAAAGGCTTGAATGCCACTAGAAAACTACTAGAATCTACATGAAACAAAAAACACTAACAAACATGTACTACCATCACAAACCCAGAAAAACAGACACATCAACAATGAAACAATGAGAAGAACACCAGTCAGAAAAACGCCTGCAATTCCTTTTGACCAGAGAGCTCTACCCTGCAATACCCTTTCACTAGGGATCTCTATATATCCATCTACTACTATTGTATATGGGTGCACGTTGTACTCATATATGTGCGTATATTCTCTACACTTTATTATGCCCAATGGTTGTAGAGGGAGTTCTCCTCCAGGTGAGACACCAGTCTTTGGTTGAGGATCTTTTCGAAGAGCTTCCCGCCAAATTCCAGGAGTGAAATTGGCCGGTAGCTCTCTTTCAAGAAATCATTTTTGCCCTTTTATAAGCACCTAGGAAGTTAGTCGTTGAAAATCCTTGTTAATCCCGATTGTCCTGGGGCTTTCTGACGCAATGAACCGACCGGGCCAAGTAATTCTTCTTCGGTAATCTCGGCGTCTCCGTCGCGCTGTCTATCCACCTTGTCGTAAGGGTGCCTCCTATGTATTTGTTCGTTGAACTCTTCCATGATGTTACTTTCGAACTGTATATCGTAATCTTCGTCTTTCTCTTCAGTTATACTGAAGATCCTTGTTGAATAACTTAATTTGATTATCCTTTGAGATGTCTGATTTTGTTGCAAAAATAGTTAGGAGATGCCTCATGATCGAGATTATCGATCGCATTGCTGGAAGATGAACTACTTGAATTCTTTCATCTCTTTAATGTGAAGAAAGATTCAAATTATCAACTCATTCAGTTTATGACTTGTTAATATAAATGAGAACACTTTCTCTTAAATACTTACTTTGTTTTCAGCTAAATTAATATAAAACTAACTTAAGAAGCCAAGTAAATTTACTTTCAAACTTAAAACTTTTTTTTCAGCTAAATGTGCTGATTAATATTACCGTTCTTGCATAAGTTTACGATATATTGTAGACTAAATGACTGTATTTTAATTTTAAAAAAAATAACTTTCATTTAAAATTTTAGGATACTAACTATTTTAAATTTTTAATTCTTTGATTTTAAGCATCTTTATTCATGAGAAAAATGAAGAAATGGCGTAGGAGATTAAAACTCAATGGTGTGGAAAAATCGCGCAATTTACTAAGAACAAAATAACTCAGACTATATAACTTGCAAATAAGGAAGGAATATTTCATCTTCATACAAAATGTTACTGACAAGGATTGGAAAGCTGAAACAGGCTTGTTTCAAGTGGAGTTAATCCCGACATGATCAGAAAAGTTACAATAGCAGTTAAGTAAATGTCTAAATTGCATACAGTGGCACACACCGAGCATTATCGATGGTTTGCCCAATGAAAAGGTCACGAAAATGTAAATTAAACTGAACGCTTATTATGGACAATCAATGCTGTAATGGGTAACAAATATTCACAAAACTTTTGTTTCTCTTATTTCTTTGAGTGTTTTTAATATTAAATTTTGCGCTGATTTTAAATATGTCCTTACTTTTTCTCCTCTTATAAAGAAATGTATGGGGTACGGGTAAAGCACACTTACATTTGTCGCTAATCTATTTATTTTCTTTTTCAGGTTAATTTCATAAATATTGACTTTCTTGATTATGGCTACAAGAGAATGCAGAAATTCACCAGATTCGTTCTGTTTTGTGTGTGGTTTCTATGTTGGACCTTCATAGCATGTATCACATAAAATTGTGGTGAATGCTGGTGCAAAGTACTGGATTGCTTATAGACTGTGTACTTTAGAAGGGGTATGGGTGACCAAGAAAAACCATGGGCGCCTCATGTGATATGTGGAAGTTGTCGATCAAATTTAGATGCATGGCTGAGAGGTGCAAGAAAAGCAATGCCATTTGTTGTGCAGAGAGTTTGGCGAGAGCCAAAATATCATCACGATGATTGCTATTTTTGCATGATTGACATATCAAAGTACAGAAAAGTTAAGGGAAGAAAATCCCTTCCATATCCCAACATTTCATCCTCTATTGCACCTGTGCTACATGATGATACCTTATTGGTTCCACGCCCGCCAGAAAATGTAAGTAAATCTTATCAAATTGTAAGCTATATTCTTTGTAAAAGAATCAATACTGAAATATTCAAAACATCTACCTAAGGATTCTTGTAATGTGATTGATTACACATGCAATCCATATTTATGCTCCAGCTATTAAATGTAAACTTTTTATATATATTTTTTCAGGTAGAGGGTATGATGGAGGCCCCATCAGGAGAGTCCAAAGGTTATTACAATGAAGAAATGGATGAAACGTTTTAGCCAAGAATGAGTACGCGCCCACACTTTCCAAATCAACGTGAACTTGATGATCTCATCAGCGAATTGGGTCTCACTAAGTCAGGAGCTGAGCTTTTGGCATCCAGACTTAATGAATGGAATCTGTGGGGGGGGCGGGACTGCAGATCAACAGTATACAGGAAGCGCCATGAGGAATTCGAAGTATACTTTGATATAAGTGAGGATCTCTGCTTCTGCAAAGATATTTATGGTATGCTTACAGCTATTAGAATTGATCACAACCATGAAGAATGGCGACTTTTCATAGATAGTTCTACAAAAGGCCTCAAAGCTGTTTTACTGCATAATGTGAATCAGTATCCATCCCTGCCTATAGCAAACTCGGTACAGATGAAGGAAGAATATGGTTTTAAAATGGATTGCAGGGTGGGTCACCAAGTATTCATGTTTTCTTTGCCTATGGTCATGAACATTACGAGAAGGTTGAGTGGCCCCCTTGAGATGACTTGCAGCTAGGAAAACTAAATGTTATTAGACAACCTCTTGTAGAGCCTGCCAAAGTTTTGCTACTTCCACTTCATATAAAGCTTGGTTTGGTCAAACAGTTTGTAAAAGCATTAGATCATGGTGGAGAAGCATTTCGAGAGATTCGTCTACTCTTTCCAAAGCTATCAGAGGCCAAAGTTAAGGGTGGTATATTTACTGGACCGAAGGTAAGATAAATGTTGAAGTCAGTACAACTTGCGAATCCAATGAGTGATTTCGAAAGTGAGGCGTGGTGTGCATTTCGACATATAGTTAATGGATTCCTTCGTAAAAATAAAGACCCAAATTACAAGCAGCTGGTGGTAGCAAAACTTTTAGAAAGTTATAAGAATTTAGGCTGTAGAATGTCACTAAAGGTGCAGTTTTTGCATTCACATTTGGAGTTTTTTCGTGAAAATTTGGGAGAAGTGGGTGAAGAGCATGGTGAGCGGTTCCATCAGGACATTGCTGTAATGGAGAAAAGATATCAAGGAAGATGGGACACTGCTATGATGGGGTACTATATATGTTCACTGGTGCGTAAAGATCAAGAAGCTCACAGTAAGAAAGCACGTTCTTCAGTGCACTTTTAGCAGGTTATCTCTTATAAACACATTTTCTCATTAGTTTAAAAAGTAATACAAGGACAAAATATTATCAGCTATTATTCATGGACAATGTGAATATGAACTGTCGCAGCTATTTATGGTTAGTTTTATATACAAAATTCCAATTATCTACAAAAATATAGATGCAATGTAATTTTCAATAGTATTTTGGGAATCAGGATGTAAAACCACCTTAGAAACACTTAACCGTGGTGAGGTGGTCCGCCATTTGAGGAAACACGGTCACGTCAGCCGCAGAACATTTTATAATTCGCAATTTTCGCCATCTGTGCTACTTTTTTATACCTCTGCTACTTTGCAAAGTTTATGCTACTCCATTTGATATTTTTACATTTTAATGTATAGTCTAGGAAAAATTTAAAGGCAAAATTAACCAAAAATGCATATGAAATATGAATCTTTCATAAGTGATAATTTTATAAATTTGAGACCTGAGAGAATTCTGTCAGTGGATTCTGGTTTATAGTGATCCTGTATAGCAGTGGTCGGGGAACAGGGGTAAATTACCCCAAATGGGGTAATTTAGAAAAATTCGGGAGTAATGGATGTGCTAAGTGAGGGAAACGAATATGAAAGTTGGAGAAAAAAAATGCATCGAAGAGCCTTTCTTCTATTTTTCGGTAATATCTGGCAACATTTCTCCTAATTAAGTAGCATGTTTTGAACTTGCCTCTTTCAGAGTAGTTGATGAATTAGTAGAGCTGTTTAAGCGATATAATAATTATTTACATAAGGTGAGTTATGATATAATTTATAATATTTACGTTTCTGTATAGACTTTTGTGATTAAAATTCAACAATAGTTAAATATATAAATATAAGATTAATTTAGACTTTAGGATATTTTAGTTTATTTGTAAAAGGCCTAATTGTCCCATCACTTTTTTAGGAATAACTATTATATTTTTCACTTATTTATTTATTTATTTTTATTTTAATGAATTATTTTATACTAAAAGTAAGTTTCTAACAAGTTTAACTCAATTTAAGAAGATTTCATGCAGCCCCTACAGATGTAATGCTCACTCTTTTTAAGTCTTATTGTTTGAATTTTTATGGTGGTTAGTTGTGGTTTGATTTTATGTTATGTTATTTTAAAGTTTTAATTTAAACTTAAATTCGTCACTAAATAATTTTTTTATTTTTCAAAAATAGAAGTCAAAAGACCTTAAAAATATGATAGATTTGTCTTTCATTTTCAGATGGTATCAGCAAGGAAAAGGACATATCAGGCAGAGTTCCTTGATTATGGCTTCACAGAAATAGAGGACAAAGGACAAATGAAACCTCAATGTGTCGTCTGTATGAAAGTACTGACTGCCAAGTCTTTCAAAAAGAATCAACTGAAGAAACACTTGGACAAGGTTCATTCACATCTGGCTTTCAAACCATGGGAATACTTTGAAAATATGGAAAAAAACAGTCAAAAGACAGAGATTGGAAAATAACAAGAGTGCAACGCTTGATCAACGTTGAGCAACAATAGCTAGTTTTGAAGTAGCGTGGTTGGTTGCCCGAAACAAGCAACCACATACTATTGGTGAAGACTGAATCAAACCGGCGGCTGTGAAAATGGCAGAAATAATGTGTGGGCAGAAAGTAGCTAAACAACTGAATACAGTGCCTTTGTCTGCAAGAGTTATTAAAGAAAGAATTTCCATCTTACAGAAAATGTGAGAGAACAAGTGATTTCTTCAGTAAAAAAAAAGTAAAGAGTTTGCCATTCAACTTGATGAGACTACAGATGTCAGTAGCAATTCGCAGCTGATGGTATACGTTCGATACATGGGTTCTGATGAAATTGAACAAGAAATGTTGCTATGTTATCCCCTTGAGTTGAGAACTCGTGGTATTGATGTGTTCAATAAGGTTGATGCATACTTAAAAAAAAAAGTGTTAATTTAAAGTGGGAAGATTGTATTGCAGTATTAGTTGATGCAGCTCCTGCCATGCTTGGTCACGTCAATGGTTTTGTGGCTTTGGCCAAACAACAAAATCCAAATATTCAGGTCATCCAGTGTATGATACATCGCCAGGCATTAGTTGCGAAGGATTTGGAACCAGAATTGGAAACTGTGTTGAATGATGTAATTAAGGTTGTCAGTGTTGTAAAAGAGCATGCACTAAACACGAGGATGTTTCGTGATTTATGTGAAGATAAAGAGGCTGAATATTCAACCTTTCTTTTTCATACGGAAGTGAGGTGGCTTTCACGTGGAAATGTCCTGAATAGAGTGTGGGCTCTTAAAACCTAACTTGAAATATTTCTGACTGATCAAAAACACACACTTGAGGAGAAGTTCAGAAAATCAACCTGGCTAGCTCTTCTTGCATACTTATCTGAAATTTTGGGGCATGTAAATGCGCTGAACAAGGAATTGCAAGGAAAGAAAATAAATCTCATCTTAGAAAGGAAAAAAACGTCAGCATTTGTATCAAAGCCTCAGTATTGGAACCAAAAAGTAAATGCCAATAAGATTGCTGTCTTTCCAAACCTGGCAGAGTTTTTGGAAGAATGTGAAGACTGCAGTCTTAGTGACAAGAAGGAATCAGTCACAAGGCACCTGACCAAACTTAGGAATAGGGTTTGTGACTACTTTCGAGAGTTTGATTCACATACTGTCAGCTGGGTTTTAAATCCCTTCAAATGTGAACTGGCTGATTTGCCTGAAGAACCTGAAGGATTGGCAGAAGAGCTTATTTACTGCGTCCAACAGTGAAACAAGCATGGAATTTGAGACCAAGGATAACCTCTCTAGTTTTTGATGTCAAAAGCTGCAAAGGCTTATAAAACTGCGCATTTGGAAGCAACTAAAATGCTACTACCTTTTGCAACAACCTAACTTTGCGAATAAGGTTTTTCTACCCTTGTAAATCTAAAAGCAAAATAAAGAAACCGGTTGGATCCTGAAGAGAGCATCAAAGTAGCAGTGACATCAAAAATCTCTGATATTGAAATTGTTGTATCAAAGATGAAACGGTATCATTTTTCCAAAGCCTGAGGGAGCTGATATATTCAAGTTTTCAATAATTTTTTCATTAGTTTTATTCGTGTACCATTCTCATGCCAGAAAGGGTAAACATTTTTTTCCCCCATAGTAGTGGATTCAATAACATTTTCCTATTTTTGTTTTTGTACGAATTTTAAATGCATAATAGTGACATAGTCAATAATTTTGCTTGTGTGTCATGTAATGCTAAAAAAATTTTAATTTCTGTTTATAAATATATAATTTCCTACATTTTTTTTCTTGTGTGCTATTTCCATGCCAAAAAGACGGGCTTTTATTTCCTAATGATAGATGAAATAAAATATTAAACATTATCCCAATATAAATTGTTTGTGTCTTTATTATCCATGATTTTTATAAGTAAATTGGTTTGTCCCCCAGAGTACTTCAAAGTCAGGGGTAAATTTATTTTACTACAAATTCTTTTGGGGTAACACCCAAAAAATTTACCCGACCCCTGCTGTAGAGGTTCTGAGTAGCGCATGCATGATTTAGTTGCCTTAGATAGCGATGCAATAGTCAGTACGTGCATAAATTTGTTATTTGAGTCGATTGATCGTACGGCAACCCCAACGTGGATTGATCTCAAGCGACCCAAGGAATGGAATGATTCCATATGAACAAAAATAGGCTATATTATAATTTTACCAGGCAATGACTTCGCAGCTCTACTAAGATTAAAATTTAAAATCTAAAAAAAAGCAGCCATGGTTAAATTTTTATAAATTTTCTGAACTTCAGCAATTATAATAAATTAAAAAAGGAATTCGAAGCTAAATTTCTCCCCTTTCAAAATATCGCGTTGCTAAAATATAGTTATAGAAGAAGATATATAAAAATTAATTTCTGAACTTCACCATTTTGTTTTTTGATATTATAAAAGAATTATTAGAAATAACTTTGATAAAAAAACGTAAGTCATAACCAAACTCAGATGAAATTATTATTCAAATACTCAAAAAAATTCCCCTTCTTAAATTATAGAGTTAGTAATGATGTGATGATGATTTATAACAAAGCGCCCACAAAATCAAGGGGGGGGAGGATGGGCACAAACCAAAAATTAACCGCGTCCCATTTTCCTTCCGCTACTGCTGTGCTTTTATTCTCTTCATCCAAGATATTTCTTTTTAAAAATGATTTCAAAGACATGGTTGGTGACGCAGAAACAATTGCTCGTTTATGTTTATCCGAGTTCAAATGGCGTTTGATATCATCCTTGCCCCCACTTGCAATTGACAATCTAGAAAAACATGTAAGATCTTACCATGTTTTCACTATTTGCCTTTTTAATGAATATATATTCTTTCTCAATATCCTCATTGAAACAACATTTCCTTTTAGAAGACATTTTTAAAAAACGGGGTTAACACGAAAAATGAATTGAAACTTTGACCTTTGCCACGTTGCACAATTAGAAGAAATGGGGAATGACTGGAGGCTAGGTTGCCACAAGCAAATTTTTAAAAAGAACCAAAATTTGGAGTTAAAAGGTACAAGAAACAACCAAATCCCCTTTCAAATTATTTCCGTACCCTTTTCCTCTACGACTATATGATCGCCTGTGTTACACAGTGATCCCTCTCTGTTCTTTCTATATACATCGATCGATCGAAATTAATGGATATCTTTGCCGCCTGCTTTGCCAATGCGGGTCATTTACACTGTCCAGCATTGGCTAATGATTCTTTCGGGACAAAAGTTCCAAAAATGCAGGACGTCTGGGAGGCCTAAGCATACAAAAAGATAGTGGAACCGCAATTTGGGGGAAGGACATATTACTAGAATCGTGGCTGAAACCAACATTTCAAGAACTCTGGAGACTTGGAAAGAGAGCGTTAAGATGTGATCAGGTTGAGCACCTAGGACGTGGTGTTAAGTCACACTTGAGAATGTATGAATGTTTTACGCTGCCAGAATCGTCGAGCTGTGGGTGCGCTGTTCAATGCAAGCATCAATATCGAAGATAGGTACTGGGATCTCCAACACTGACTTCCTATCCGTAAATAGTCTCTGCATATTGTTTATTTCGGTTTCATCTCCAAATCCTTAAGATGCGGTGTCACAGTTAGAACCAACTTCAACTACCTTTGTTCTTAAGAAGCTTACCAAAGATCTTGACATTATTCCGAAAGGTCCTGAGTCATTCCGGTACATACCGCGAATAGATTTCTCCCATTTCCTTGGTAAGTTTTAATAAACAGATTACTGTAACTAGGCTTCCTTTTAATTGCTATAGAGGTCAGTACGGAGTTAACTCGTTTCTTGGTATTATCGGAACGGTTCTTTCTTTTTTTTTTTTTTTTGGTTTCTTATTAGTGTCTTGGGGAATCCAACTTTTTTTTGTAACTTTATTTCCGAGATTTTGATAAATCGAGGGAAACTATTATGTGAAATCGCGTGGGTGATACCTTTGAAAGAAAGATCGCTCTCTTATAGCAATAAACCCCCAATGGAAATTGTTGTGGTTTACGGCCGAGTGCGTATGTACGTCTGATTCGTACATGAGTAAATTCGTTCCACTTTTCTCTAAGAGTGCTATAATTTAATACTTTAATCAGGGAGGATTCGTAATATGATATATTTATTGCCACTTGCAGCGTTCGAGGATCTAATTAAACAACTCAGACAATAATTTCCTTTTAATTGCATAAAATAATGAAATATTAAATCTTTAAATACACTTTCGCACGGAAGACAAAATAAGAAAAAAATGAATAAGTTTTGGATTCGTTTACCTTTAACTTAGAGGGAGTAGACAGTTGGGTGACCTTGAAAGAGAATCTTCTCACTGAGTTGAATTGGTGCGAGTTGTATTGGAGACTTCCTCGCTGACGTGAGGGTTGGGAAAACAGCTGATGCTTCTCACTGGGTAGGTGTAGGCGCGTGGCGAGGCTATTCGGGAAAAAACAGCTGATGCTTCTCACTGGGTAGATAGGGGCACGTGGCGAGTTTATTTGACTTGAAGATGTAAGTGAGAGGATCTTGGTTGAACGGAAATTATTCACATCGCTGTGATACAAATTCGGGCTTCTCGATGATGAGACTTAACTAAGAGGTGAATCTTTTCTTGAATGGGAATTCACGTTGGTATTCATCAATGGTCATGGGTATCTGTTTTTTTCAGAAAACTGAGATAAGGGGTTTTCTGTGGACGAGAATGGTATGAGAGTTGGTTTCGATACCACTGGTTTGCTATTCGAAACGACCAAAGGAACGTCCTCGGGAGGGAAAGTCCCGCTGGGTTCCACTTATCTTCTTGATTTCTTGTTTGATTCAGGGACTCGTCTTCTTTCAATTGCTACACGGATTCTCTTTTAAATTTTTAAAGATCGAACTATATATACGTCGATTGTCCCTTGGGGGAATGGGAGACGAGGGAGTTTAGGAGGGGCGAACCCTAACTAGCCCACAATTAAGCTTCTCTCCTAGGGCATAAATTTCCATCGTTGTGACACTTCGCCCTTCATATTTACGTTCGGGGAATGTGAGATTTCGTCTATTTGGCGAAAAATAGACATAAACAATCGGAGGGGGCAGTGAGCCTGTTCATAGATTTTCATTCTAAAGGCGCTCACACCCTCCTGTGTTTATATTAACGGACTACGAAATCTGCTGACTGAAGTCCTTCTTTGCGAGCGACTTCTCATCTTGGGCAGCGGGGAAAGGGGGTGGGGGTAAAGTCTTGGCCCATGTGGAGCGTAACGGTGGAAGCTGTATAAACAAATTAGCGTCTGCTTGTCCTCGTTCTATTCATTCCTCAACATTTCCTCCCTCCTAAAGAAGGTATTGGGGAGGGGGGACTCAAAGGCAAAAAAATAACCGACAAAAAAAAGAGACATATGTCTTGGAATGTAATTCCAAGTCCGACTGTTACAATGAAAATATAGTGGTCAACCATCATACTAAAATAAGACAATGAAATTGTACGCACACGCGCGCACGTACAGAGAGAGGTAAAAGGCGGACTTCAACCTTGCTTCGTAAGGCCAAGCAGTCCGGAACACACAACCCATTTAAAAAAAACAAAAAAACATCGATTACAAAAAAGAAAAGAAAAAGAAACGGACTATTAATCCGCACTTAGGCAATTAATCCTTACACCAACTAAACACTTAACACATAAATATATACAAAAAAAATGGTCTTAAGACTAACGGGTGCTTAATTAGCCCTCTGTGGGGTTTCGGCTCAAGTTATCGGCTATACAATTATTAATTGGTACTCCATTAACAATAAACTCCATCGCATGAGTTCTGGCTTTTGCTGTTACGTAAATATGACAGAGGCCTGTGATCGGATTCGACGTTAAACTCACGACCTATCAAACAGAACTTGAATTTCTTTATGCCCCAAATTATGGCTAGCGGTTCCTGTCCTATAGTTGCATAAGCTCTTTCTCGACTTGATGGTTTTCGGCTCGCATAAGCTATGGAAAAAGGGGTGCCATCGTCTTCATATTGCACCAGGACACAACCGATTCCTTAACCACAAGCATCGGTGCTGATCCCAAACTTATTTTAGGGATTCGGTAATCGGAGGATGGGTGCTGAAATTTATTTTTCTTCAACAAGTTAAACTGTGAGATTGCGTTAGAATTCCAACTAACGAGGTCGGGGGATTTTTTTCTTTAAAAGATCATTAATGGGCGTGACTATCACGGCAAATTGGGGGACAAATCTTCTGTACAACGATGCAGCACCCAAGAAAGAACGCAACTGCTTCTTTGTCCGTGGTAGAGGCATCTTTACAATGGCCTCGACCTTTTCCTGTTGAGTGGTTAACCGATTTTTACCTATTTCGAATTCCAGGTACGAGATTGACTCATAGGCGAAGTGGCATTTAGAGGGTCCGACGGTTAATCCGTGGTTGCGGAGGCGATCTAACAAAGCTCGGAGTGAGTGTATGTGTCGCTCCCATGTACGTGTATCCACGTGCACATTGTCGAAATAGAATGACACGTCGCTCAAACCATCCACAATTCAACGCATCATCTGATTATAGTTGCTCCCCGCCGTGACCAAACTTAATGGCAATCGGGTGAATTGCATCAAGCCTTTATCCGTTAAAAACGCGGTTAGCCTCTTGGACGCGTCGGCCAACGGGATTTGGTGATGGGCCTTGCACAAATCCATTTCGGAGATGTATTTGGCGTCTTCAAACAGGTGTAGGCTTTGATCAATTAGCGGAATAAGCTCGGCGTCAAAAACGGTAACCGAGTTAAGTTTCCTAAAATCTACACACATTCGAAAAGTATGTTCAGGTTTTTGGACCATCACTATCTGCGAACAATAATCGGAGGACGAAGGATCGATAATCCCCAAATGTAGCAGATTCTTCACTCTGCGTTAAAGGCGGATCGAAGGTTAATTGGGAGGAGATAAGGTTTAGATTTAATGATTTCTTGTGTCTTCAATTTGATCTCATGAACAAACTGTTTGGGGCACCTAGGTTTCTCGGAATTTACATCGGGGAATTCGTTCAAAATGGCGGAGAATTGTGAATTTCTGAGCGGGCCAAGGTGGCAGTTCAAATCTAACTCCGTGAACGGGTCGTCCTGGGGAAAGGATAATGAGGGTAGATGATATTCGTTATCCGACTCTACACACACTATGTTTACCACCTGAAGAGGTACACATGGGTATAAAGCTTCCATGGTTTGTTCTTCATATAGAGTCACAATATTATTAATGCACGCTCGGCGGTGATACTTCTTGAGCATATTTATGTGATACATTCTATGGCCTGAGGCAATTTCAATCAAGTAATCAACGGGGCCACGAGTTTCAATAACTTGGAAGGGACCTCTCGATTGGGAGAGCAACTTATTTATCTCTGTACGCAGTAATAACAACACTTCATCGCCAGGCTTTAATTTTCGAGCTTTTGCTTTTAAGTCGAAATAAGTCTTGACCATTTTAGGGTTTTTTTTTTTGCCCTGGTTTCACCGTAGGTACATGTGTAGTTCAAGGCCGGGATCCAACGGAATTAACTTCCACCTGATCCTTACTCAATGCCCTTTAATGTGCGAGTATTCGTTCTCTCCTCTTTACCCTTGAGCCTGTTCTCTTTCCATCTGTATTCTTCTTTCTTCGGTTTCTCTTTCCATCTGTATTCTTCTTTCTTCGGTTTCTATTTCTATCTGTATTCTTCTTACTTCGGTTTCTCTTTCCATCGGTATTCTTCTGCTTCTATTTCCATATGTATTCTTCTTTCTTCTGCTTCTCTTTCCATCTGTAATCTTCTTTCTTTGCTTTTATTTTCACCTGTATTCTTCTTTATTCTCTTCTCTTTCCATTTGTATTCTTCTTTATTCTGCTTCTGTTTCAATCTGTATTCTTCTTTCTTCTGCTCTTATTTTCATCTGTATTCTTCTTCTGCTTCTCTTTCCATCTGTATTCTTCTTTCTTAAGTTTGTCTTTCCATCTGTATTCTTCTTTCTTCTGCTTCTCTTTGCGCCTGTTCTCTCTTTTCCCCTCTCTCCGTCCTTTCTTGTTCATGGACGTAGTCAATTAGTTCTTTGTTTGCTAGTCCAAAAGTTTGGCCTTGTTAGTGGAACATTTCGAAAGACGACATTTTACCTATGTCCGTCAAAAACTCACCGATGTATGCTAATGGTACTTATGTAACCACGAAACAAGTAGCGCTCTACCTAACTGAACCTTACCACCCACACTTTTTGTTAATTAGAATACCGCTTTAAAAAACTAATTAACACCATTAACGAGCTAACCACAAAAATTATAGACCGACTTTATCCTCTTATTATGTTTAATTTTCTTCAAACGCTTAGGCACAAATTTGTTACTAATCAAGGGGATACACCACAATCAAATATTATTGAGTTCTTCTAAATACCCCCAAATCTGTCACCAATTTTATGTCGTGGTATACGGCCGAGTACGTATATAAGTCTGATTCGTACATGTGTAAATACGTTCCACTTTTCTCTAAGAGTGCTTTAATTTAATTTGATTCTTTAACCAGGGAGGATTTGTGTTATGATATAACTATTGCCATTTTCAGCGTTCGAGGATCTAGTTAAACAACTCAGACAAAAATATACTTTTAATTACATAAAAAATGAAATATTAAATCTTTAAACTACTAATGTCATAATAAGAGGATCTTATAAAAAAATAACACTACCAATGAGTAATATGCGATGATTGACGCAAAAATCACTTTCGCTCGGAATAGTAACTAACATACATGAATTAGTTTTGGATTCCTTTCTACCTTTAACTAAGAGGGAGTCGAGAGTTGAGTGACCTTGAACGAGAACCTCCTCAATGAGATGGTTAGAGGCTAGTTGGACTGAAGCCTTCTTCTCTGACGTGAGGATGGCTGAGAAAACAGCTGATGCTGCTCACTAGGTGAAAGAGACGCTTGGCGAGTCTATTCAGGGGAAAAAGTTGATGCCTATGGAGAGGAATTGGAGACGTGAGCCTGGACTTCTTGACTTGAGGATATAAGCGAGGGATCTTGGATGAACGGAAGTTATTTCGTTCCCTGTGTTATAAATTCGTGCTTCTCGATGCCGAGAATTGACCAAGAGGTGAACTTTTTCACCTCTTAAACTAATCTTCAGATTGAGAAATCTTAACCTAAAGAACAAAAGAAAAATATACCAAACAATTATTCAATCGGCTTTAGTGTACCCTATGGTGGCAATGTGCGCTGTAGAAGCTTTGGTAGCAGGGGCGCAACCGGCCCGAAAGCTACACCTAGATATCAAAAAAGAGTTTGTTGCTAGGACCGGGAGTATTGTGCTCGGCCTTTTGAGGGCACACTTCGTGTCACACCGATGTGGACGCCAACGAGTCCGCAATGACTGGGACCCAGACCAGCGTTTCTCTCTTCCTCACACCAACTACATGGCAGGAATACGGGCTGCCATCCGGGCGGCTTGACAAAGAAGATGGGAGATGGTCGAAGGAAACTTAAGTTTACGTGCTATTGCGCTACGACTGTTCTCATGGACCTACCCCACAATGCCGCTACGGCTTCAGGTTTCTTTCTGGCGTCTTCGAATTGGACACACTCGCGGGACGCACCGCCATCTGATGGAGCCTTCACTTGCGCCTTACTGCGACGACTTCGTTGTCCTCCAGACTGTTCAGCACCATTTTTGTTGAACCTCCCAGTCTGGGTGATCTTTCCGCAAGTTACCTGTCCCGGTACCGGGACGAGCGTAGTTACTACCGTTAGTCTCTTTGGTTCGGGACTGGTTCATGCGCACCGAATTGCGGACTATACGAGTTTTTGTAGGAGGCTGGCCTTCTCCACTTTATTTGACATGTGGGTCGCTTACACCTGCGCCAGGGGGAGGCGAGCCTACCACCGAAGCTGCAGCGCGCTTCCATTTTGTTCCCTTTTTTGCTTTGTTTTGTTTTTGTTTTTTGCCTATGAACTTTTTATCCTTGTTTTTTACTTGTTATGTGTTTTTCAATATAGCCTATTCGTAGGCTTTAGTGAGTACGGCACTTATGCCTAAGTAGGCAGTCGCCAGTTGGGGCTTTCCATGTGAAATCATCAACCAGTGGTCGGAACCATCATGTCTGAGATTTTGCTGTAACTTTGCCATCTAAGAGAGGTTTTTTATGTTGATTCCAACGGTGCAACTCTTATTTCTCTACGCTCAACGGTTCTCGAGATATGGGCGTGTCCATTTTTGGACAGGGCTGTGGGTCCCCCACTTTGGAGGGCGATATCTCAGAAACTTTTAAGGTAAACCCCCAAATATTATATATTGTTGGAACCAGCTTGAAAAGCTCTTTCAAATGTTGTAAAGTTCTAAACATTTGAACAATACTACAAAAAATTATTCAAAAAAGTATTTTTCAGCAGGCTTCCCCCCCACCCCCCACCCGTACAATTAATTTTCCACAATATTTTTTCTCATTTTTAATTTTAAACATATATCTACATCTGCCGTGCAGAGAAAGAGCACCGAATATACAAAATAATAATTTTACAGGAGAAGCGTTCCAAGTTTTCCTTCATTGCAATGCCAAAGAAATAGTATATTTTCAAGATTTTGTTAAACGTTTAATGTATTTACTCCATTATGAGCATCATTTGACATATTTGTACTTTCTTTTGTGCATTAATTTTATATTTTTGGCTCAGTGTACAAAAACTGTTTTTCCTTTGGTTTGTGGATTGCTATTCACCACAAATGCAGAGGAAAGAAACCGAATATATTCGGTGTTTTTCTTCTTGAATGACCATTAATATTAAACAATGAGACACCGATTCTACCTATATTCGGTGTTTTTACTTTGAATTATTGACAACATTAAGCAATCAGACTTCATTATAATTATGGCAACCACATTACATTATCCATTCATCACTGTTTTTGTTTATTATTAGAATTTTTGATAAGTCATTGGGAAGGTATAAACAATCCTATAAATCTATGTAATTTTTATTGGTATTTTGACCATATAAATGCAAACCAAACAGAATCTTTAAAAAATGCAATGAATTTATCTTTCTATTTGCATGTTAATATTAGTTTGAAATATCCTTAACTTAATAAAGAAAATAGTGAACATAAAGTCATATTTAAAACGAACTGAGTAAAGGTATAAAACTTCATAAAAACTGTAGTTATATCCCTTTTTAAGGAAAAATGACTAAATAGACACAAAGTAAATCCATTTTAAACTTAACGGGAAAATTCATAAGACCTTGATGTTTAATCTACTCTAGAATTTAAGAGATCGGAGATATTATCACTAGTAGGGAGGTTATTCCAAAATGCCCGACGGGAAATAGGCATTCTCATAACAAGACCTGAGTGAATTTTATCCAATTTTTCTTTTTGAATTCCTTTTGGGCTTTGATGAATATTTCGCCGAATAATTGGGTGGAATAATTTCTTTCATAAATTTAACTTTAGTTCCAGAGTCCTGAAATGTTTTTTTATAGATCAGTTCGTGCAGAACTTTCTCAAATTGGACTTCACATAAATCTTGTAAAAGAGGAATATTATTCTCAGAAGACGCTCGTCGGGTTATTCCTAACCTTGACAAGTTTTCGTAGGCCTTAAAATCATAAAGTTGCATTTCTAAGACCGTTGTTCTCTTCGTTGAAAATTCCAGTGAATCGCAGAGGTCTCTCATATCATACAGATTCTTCTTTTTCTTGATTACCTGTTCAACTTTTCCATGAACGCCATCTGCGGCAAAGAATGTGTGACCGGTGACAAGATATTTCAACGTGATTTCCGAGGGTCCAAGATCTTCATTGACAAGTAAAGCGAATGCTGAATATAATGTCCAGTTTTTATTTTGAGCAACGCAATTTTCTGTCCAAAATGTAACTTCTTTGTATCTCTATTTTCCTTAATTACTTTGATATAGGATGATGCAACATCAGGAGGATTCCTACCTCGAAGACTTTCATTCCAAACTACACAATAGTGATGTTGATTTTTCTTTAAAGAAGCAAATGTTTCATTAAACACAACCATTCTCGAGCAGAAAAAACTTTCTTTAACATCAGGCATCTTTAGCAGGAGCAAAACCTTTTGCATATCGACGGCAAATATTAGGAGTCCATCCATTTGTTCGTATATCTCACTATCTTTATGTATTCTTTTCTTGCTTCCTTTTGCATTTCATTGTGCAATTGAGCCTTTTCAGCATTTTCTTCATTCATATTCAATTCATAAAATAAGCATGTTGAACATTTGTCAACACAAGGTTCAGAAAAACTTATGTTCATTTTCTTTAGTATACTCCGATAGGATTCATATGAACAACGGACTGATGCGTGTTTTTCTTGAAATAGTATGTACATTGAAACATCGGAGAGATTTGTTGGAAGGTATCTTACATGTGGAGCATGGTCTCTTCTGAAATGAGAAATAACTGGATTGAAAGATTCGATGTGATTCATTATTACTTCTCTATTAACTCGATTGGTAGGTTCAGGTTTTTCTCTCTTATCTGGCACTGCAATACTTCCTGACCAATTAGTTGTGGATGAAGAAGCTGCATCAATGGAATGAAATAATGATTTTATAATCTGATCTTGACTGTACCCTAAAGTGCTGAGAAAAAATTTCTGACAGACTTTGATTGCTTGTCCTTGGGCATCGCTCAGTGTATACACATACGATGTCTTCTTCCTTGATAAATCTTCCTGAATATGCCTTCTTTCTACTTCTTTCCTTGTTACTTTGCTTGACAACCATGCTCGCCTCATATCGTAGCAGTTTTTCCAAAATTCTGAGTGAATGTGGTTTCGTATTTCATCTGAAAACTTGGCATGGCACTTGTAAGGGCATTTATCTATATCACATCCATTGAACATTGGGTGTTTTTCTTAATCTTGAATGATATTTTCTCGTTGTGTCATTGGATTCCTCCTTTTTTTTAACCTCAGAAGCAACAGAGGTGTGATGGGAAGCCATTTCATGGTCATACACTGCTTTATGAGCATCGGAAACTCCAGGAGATTGAACTTCGAAGGCAGCTGCTATATTATTCTCTTGAATGCATGAAATGTCTTGCCCTTCTGTCCTCAAAACACCTCTGAAAGGAGAAGACTAAACAAATATTTGTGCATTGCATTTAAGTAGCGCATACAATAATTTCGTGAATTACTGCATTATCATAATGATAATCATCACCATCATCATCTTCCCTTACCTCCCTCACCACCACCCTAATTTATGCTTGTTACCTTGTATACACAGCATAACGGTGCAAGTATTTTTGTGTTAACAAATGGACACACATATAACTTAGAGGCATACAAATATTTAAGGCTTGCTCCTGAATATAAATATATATATAAATAACGATATATTAAAGATAAACGATATTGAAAGTTAAATGTCGGTGACTCAGCAAGAGATGCAGGCAGCCACGCAGTTCCGTGAACATGGCAAACATACACAATGCACAAAAGAGAACATAATCTGGATCCAAATAAAAAAAAAATCTAAATTACCGGTTTATAGACCGACAATTCACCCATAGTGGGTCTAACAGTCTAGGCTACCAAAGAAACAAAGAAAAAGAGGTTGGACAAACAGATGAAACAAAAGCGAAAAAGAAGATCTATCAAAAGAAAAATATGCTGAGGTCAGGAGGGCACTTGAACCTCCAGGAACAGACACACGAGGAAGTGTAAGCCTGAGCCCCCTTGCGGGCTCATATTTAGGGTAATACTTCAGATTTGGGGCGCACGGTAGGTGGCGCTGTTAGTAGGCTACAATTTTGGGCTACAACATATCTCCTATGACGTCAGCCGGTAGCTTCAGATATGACCAATACGGCGTTATATTTTTTTTGTTGTTTTGGGGATTTGTAACTTTTAGTCTGTATTATTTACTAAATATCTGCGCTCTGCTCGTTTATAGTTTTTTCTAAGTTAGGTAAGGTTTCTTGATGTCTTATATTGTTTTTTGTTTTGTTTTCGTATTTTTTGTTTGCTGCGAACGATAACAGCTTCTTACTGGCAACGTCGTAGCTTATAAATAGGACCGTTTTGCAAATGTTTTTGTTTCGTTATTGCATTTTCGTGCTCTCCATGTGCTTCTTCGTTATTCGAATTCGGCTTTATTTTGTATAATCGCGAAAAACTTTTAGATTATCTAGAGGCGCATAAACTAATCATGAAACCTATAAAAGTAAGTATTGTTTGTTATTAGGTTAGGTTTTTCTGCCAGTAAAAAGCTGTTGGGGAAAAAAAACAGTAAATTCAAGGGGACTGCTCGTGGGGGAGATATCACTGCGGAGACCACCCTACGATGATCCTGAGTTTCAATCAATTAGCGGAGGGGGGGGGGGTCTGGGGGGCGCAGCCCCCAGTATATACTCATATACAAAAAAAATATAACGCCGTAATTGTTCACATCTGACGCTACCGTCTGACGTCATAAGACATATATTGTAGCCCAAAATTGTAGCCTATAAACAGCGCCACCTACCGTGCGCCCCGAAACTGAAGTGTTACCATATTTAGTTTGATATTATTTAATTTGATTAAAGATTAAATTTGATACGAGTGACAACACAAACTAATCATCTCTCACCAGCCAAGCTATTCAACTTCATCTTGAAATCAATAATGGAAAGAATTAATGAATTCTTATTTCTTTTACATTCCAGTAATTATGACTATTATTTATAATACAGGCCATATTATTAAAAAAAATAGTTATTATAAATATAAAGAAGACATTTAATTATAAATCTAAAATAAAATAAAGAGGCAAACACATTTTGTGATAGAAAACAAAACTAAATTCAAATTAAAGCTTAATATGTTTTATACTTACTGTTGCTTTAAAAGTTGGAAGACGTTGGATGGTGTATTGTAATTGCAAGCCATGGCTACCAGCCCTTCTGCTTTAACGACGAGATTATCTCCGACTGAATTAAAATGATAAAACTTGACATAGGCAGAAAAAAACCTCTCTTGTACATTTCAGTACAGACGCGTAGCTCACAATTTGTTCAGGAAAAAACAGGTTGCTGCATGAGAGGAACGGCAATAAATTGATAGAAAGCTTGCATATTCGGTGTTTTACGTCTGGACATCGTGCTACATATAAATGAAACAGACCGAATATTCAGTATAATCGGTGTTTAACCTCTGCATTTTACATATTCGGTGTTTCTTCCATGTTAACCATGGTAGTGTCGCGTATATTCGGTGTGTGGCCAATTTCTAACTCAAAACGAGTGAAAGATGGGCGTAAACCAATGCCAGAAATGGAATCTACGAGTCGAATTACATAAGAGTCAATATATAACTCAAATTTGGAAAATTTGTATATTCTGTGTTCTTCCTTTGCACGGTAGAAATATATTTTCAAAAATAACTGAAAAAAATAAGTTTTTAAACTTTTCTTTAAATTCTGCTTTTTGGCACGTAAAAAGTGCAGATGTTAGTTAAAAAAATTGTTGCTTAAGAGTGACATATCAACATATTTGCTTACAATTTTTTTTTTAAGATGCTAAAACATGGGTCGTGTGGAATGTTCAGACCCACTAAAAAAACATTCAAAAAAATATGTAAAAGACAAAAGTTTGAAAGATATGAGAAAAATTCCAAGTGCTTTGTTAAAAAAAATAAAGGAAGATGGTATAAATTTAAAAGAAGAAACCCTCCTGTGCACTAGATGCCAAATGATCCTCTAAAAATACCGGAAGATCAAGAAACTTCGCCCAGAAGTGAGTCCAACTCTCCTTCGAATACACCATTGGAACAGAGTATTTGTGATGTAGAAAAAGAAGAAGAATCCTTTGAAGATTGCAGCCCTGTAAAAACTGAAAGTTTAGCAAGCTCTCTTAAGAATTTAAATGTTACTCCTTTGAAAAAATGTAAGTACCTACCTATGATGTATAATAAATGTGTTATTGTATATGTAGGTAGGTACATCATGCTTGGCTTGTAATATAGGTACATATCTATATTCCAAGATATTACCTAGTTTATATTTACTGATCATTAATGCTTAATGAAAATAAACAAAGTACGAGGGGTGGTCAATAAGTTTTGCGAATCGGTAGGGCAAAACAGAGGAAGGGGGATGGCTGTTTGTGGGGGTGTTAGGACAAGTTATGACAAGTCAGGACCTGCAGCCGCACGCTCCTGCCTCGTCTATTTAAGAAGCAGTAGCTGATCGCAGATCGTCACTCACAAATTTTTCAACAATGGAGAAGGTTGAGCACCGCGCAGTGATCAAATTTTTGACCAAGGAAGGCAAGAATGAAAAAGAGATCCATGAACGCATGGTTGCAGTGTACACCGACATCGCCCCTTCCTATGCAACCATTGCTCTCTGAAATAGGGAGTTCCGCCATGGTCGTGAGTCTCTTGAAGGTTGCCCCCGTCCAGGACGCCCGTCAGACGTGACCAACGAGGACAATGTGGCCCGTGTGGATAGGAGGATCCTCGAAAATCGACGGGTGAAGGTCGAAGAAATCGAGCGAGAACTTGGAATATCACATGGAAGTGTTATCAACATCATCCACGACAATTTTGGCCATGACCAAGGTCTCTGCCCGTTGGGTCCCTAGAAACCTGACGCCCAATGATCGACTTCAACGTCGTCAAAGTCCACAAGGCCAGAGTTGCACAAGCTCCCCTGCGCTAGTGCTGATTCGAGGAGCTCAACCATCCCCCCTACAGTCCAGATCTGACCCCTACCGACTACTTTTTATTCCGCCAGCTCAAGGCTGCACTGCGTGGACGCCGGTTTGGGGACGATGAAGATGTCCAGCTCGCCGTTCAGGAGTGGATTGAACAGCAGTCGGGAGATTTCTGGTTGTTGGGAATTCGAAGCCTCAGGAACAAGTTGCGCAAGTGCATTGAAGTCGAGGGTAGTTATATTGAAAAATAATAAAACACTTTTCCTCATATTTCGTTTCCTTATATCCGAATTGCAAAACTTATTGACCGCCCCTCGTATATCTTCACAATTTTCTACTTTTTTTTATATAGGTAGGTACCTAATTAAAATAAAGTTTCATTTTTAATTTTTTTTTTCAGCTGGACGCATCTAAGTATGCAGCGATTGCGGGTGTGAGAGGCGACATGGGATGGAGGACTTTTAGAGAAAGGTGTATGAAAGCGTCTTTGAGGTATAGGATTAGAATGGAGCGAATGAAGGAATCAAGATTGGCACGAAAGGTTTATGTGTGGAATGAGAACAGTAGCAGGTGGAATAAGAGGTGCTTGAGGATGTCAAATGTGTGTGAATTAGTAGCAAACTTTGGGTTGCATGAGTGGACAATGTTGAATGCGAATGGAGAGGAACGTAACTGGGATGGGAGAAAGTGGAGAAATGGAATAGACAAAGTGGTGAAAGATGTGGCTCAAAGAAAGTGAATGGATGAGATGGAGAGAAAGAGGACACTGGAGCTCTATAAGGAGTAAAAGGCGCCAGGGTATGAAAGTTGTTATGATGGAAGCTGGGTGGTGACCTTCTCTTCCGTGCTAGGACACAATGTATGGATGTGAATGCGAGAAGTTACAGATGGTCAGAGTCTGGCAGTAAAATGCGTGAGATGTAGGCCCGGTAAGTGTGTTTTGATAGAGGAAAAGTTCTTAGGTTGAAATGGAATGCAGTAAGAGGTTTGCATAGGGTTGCAATGTTGCCTGGTGGTCAGGCTAATCTCTGGCAGTTTGAGTAGCTATTTAAGTTAGAATTTGTGTGAGGAGGTATTTGCTTATAGAATTGTTTTTGAGTATACTTAACAGTTTCATGTTGTGCTTTTGTCTAATTGTCATGGCGTTCAAACCGTGTTTAGCTTTAATAAATTCCTACTGTTACGCATTCTCTTTCTAGTACATGTTTTTCTTTCGTATCTTTTTATTTGTTTCCAATTAAAAAAATAATTAAAGATATACTTTACCTGTTTCATTTCTGTTTTTATCTACTTCTGGTTTACTTATTGTTTGGGAATTTCCACTTACGTGAATAATTCTTCCATTTCTCTTTCCATTATTTCTAAGTTACTTGGAAATAGTCGATGGGCTCTTCATCCTTCTACGTGATCTAGTTGGTTGGGGAGTTCTTCTGCCATCTCCTCTTTGGTTTTCCTTATCATTTTCTTTGCTCTTTTTTCTATTATTTTGTTGATAGTAGTAAGTTTTGCCTCTCTGTGTAAATCTCATTGATTTCTTAGCTCCGCCCGTCTAGTATTCGTTATTATGTACACTGCTTTGTTCTGTATCCTCTGAATCTGTTGTAAGCTAGTCTTAGAAATAGTGCACATTGCCACCGTAGGGTACACTAAAGTCGATTGAATAATTGCTTGGTATATTTTTCTTTTGTTCTTTAGGTTAAGATTTCTCAATATGAAGATTAGTTTAAGAGGTGAAAAAGTTCACCTCTTGGTCAATTCTCGGCATCGAGAAGCCCGAATTTATAACACAGGGAATGGAATAACTTCCGTTCATCCAAGATCCCTCGCTTATATCTTCAAGTCAAGAAGTCTCGGCTCACGTCTCCACTTCCTCTCCATAGGCATCAGCTGTTTTTCCCGAATAGACTCGCCAAGCGTCTCTTTCACCTAGTGAGCAGCATCAGCTGTTTTCTAAGCCATCCTCACGTCAGCGAAGAAGGCTTCAGTCCAACTAGCCTCTAACCATCTCATTGAGGAGGTTCTCGTTCAAGGTCACTCAACTCTCGACTCCCTCTTAGTCAAAGGTAGAAAGGAATCCAAAACTTATTCATGTATGTTAGTTACTTTTCCGAGCGAAAGTGATTTTTGCGTCAACCATCGTATATTACTCATTTCTTAGTGTTAATTTTTTATAAGATCTTCTTATTATGACATTAGTAGTTTAAAGATTTAATATTTCATTTTTTATGTAATTAGAAGTATATATTTGTCCGAATTGTTTAACTAGATCCTCGAACGCTGCAAATGGCAATAGTTATATCATAACACAAATCCTCCCTGGTTAAAGAATCAAATTAAATTAAAGCACTCTTAGAGAAAAGTGGAACGTATTTACTCATGTACGAATCAGACTTATATACGTACTCGGCAGTATACCACGACATAAAATTGGTGACAGATTTTTGGGAATTTAGAAGAACTCAATAATATTTGATTGTGGTGTATCCCCTTGATTAGTAACAAATTTGTGCCTAAGCGTTTGAAGAAAATTAAACATAAGAGGATAAAGTCGGTCTATAATTTTTTGTGGTTAGCTCGTTAATGGTGTTAATTAGTTTTTTAAAGCGGTATTCCAATTAACAGAAAGTGTGGGTGGTAAGGTTCGGTTAGGTAGAGCGCTACTTGTTTCGTGGTTACAAAAGTACCATTAGCGTACATCGGTGAGTTTTTGACGGACATAGGTAAAATGCCGTATTTCGAAAGGTTCCACTAACAAGGTCAAACTTTTGGACTAGCAAGCAAAGAACTAATTGACTACGTCCAGGAACAAGAAAGGGCGGAAAGAGAGGAAAAGAGAGAACAGGCGCAAAGAGAAGCAGACGAAAGAAGAATACAGATGGAAAGACAAACTTAAGAAAGAAGAATACAGATGGAGAGAGAAGCAGAAGAAAGAAGAATACAGATGAAAATAAGAGCAGAAGAAAGAAGAATACAGATGGAAATAGAAGCAGAATCAAGAAGAATACAGATGGAAAGAGAAGAGAAAAAAGAAGAATACAGGTGAAAATAAAAGCAAAGAAAGAAGAATACAGATGGAAAGAGAAGCAGAAGAAAGAAGAATACAGATGGAAAAAGAAGCAGAAGAATTCAGATGGAAAGAGAAACCGAAGAAAGAAGAATACAGATGGAAAGAGAACAGGCTCAAGGGGAAAGAAGAGAACGAATACTCGCACATGAAAGGGCATTGAGCAAGGATTAGGTGGAAGTTAATTCCGTTGGATCCCGGCCTTGAACTACGCATGTACCTACGGTGAAACCCCAGCAAACCCCCCTCCCCCTAAATTGGTCAAGACTTATTTCGACTTAAAAGTAAAAGCTCGAAAATTAAAGCCTGGCGACGATGTGTTGTTATTACTGCGTACAGAGATAAATAAGTTGCTCTCCCAATCGAGAGGTCCCTTACCGGTTATGGAAGCTCGTGGCCCCGTTGATTACTTGATTGAAATTGCCTAGGCTATAGAATGTATCACATAAATATGCTCAAGAAGTATCACCGCCGAGCGTGCATTAATAATATTGTGACTCTGGATGAAGAACAAACAATGGAAGCTTTATACCCATGTGAACCTCTTCAGGTGGTAAACATAGTGTGTGTAGAGTCGGATAACGAATATCCTCTACCCACATTATCCTTCCCCCAGGACGACCCGTTCACGGAGTTAGATTTGAACTGACACCTTGGCCCGCTCAGAAATTCACAATTCTCCGCCACTTTGAACGAATTCCCCGATGTAATTTCCGAGAAACCTAGGTGCCCCAAACAGTTTGTTCATGAGATCAAATTGAAGACACAAGAAATCATTAAATCTAAACCTTATCTCCTCCCAATTAACCTTCGATCCGCCTTTAACGCAGAGTGAAGAATCTGCTACATTTGGGGATTATCGAGCCTTCGTCCTCCGATTATTGCTCGCAGATAGTGATGGTCCAAAAACCTGCCCATACTTTTCGAATGTGTGTAGATTTTAGGAAACTTAACTCGTTTACGGTTTTTGACACCGAGCTTATTCCGCTAATTGATCAAAGCCTACACCTGTTTGAAGACGCCAAATACATCTCCGAAATGGATTTGTGCAAGGCCTATCACTAAATCCCGTTGGCCGACGCGTCCAAGAGGCTAACCGCGTTTACAACGGATAAAGGCTTGATGCAATTCACCCGATTGCCATTTAGTTTGGTCACGGCGGGGAGCAACTATAATCAGATGATGCGTTGAATTGTGGATGGTTTGAGCGACGTGTCATTCTATTTCGACAATGTGCACGTGGATACACGTACATGGGAGTGACACATACACTCACTCCGAGCTTTGTTAGATCGCCTTCGCAACCACAGATTAACCGTCGGACCCTCTAAATGCCACTTCGCCTATGAGTCAATCTCGTACCTGGAATTCGAAATAGGTAAAAATCGGTTGACCACTCAACAGGAAGAGGTCGAGGCCATTGTAAAGATGCCTCTACCACGGACAAAGAAGCAGTTGCGTTCTTTCTTGGGTGCTGCATCGTTCTACAGAAGATTTCTCCCTCAATTTGCCGTGATAGTCGCGCCCATTAATGATCTCTTAAAGAAAAAAAATCCACCGACTCCGTTAGTTGGAATTCTAACGCAATCTCACAGTTTAACTTGTTGAAAGAAAAATTAATTTCAGCACCCATCCTTCGATTACCTAATCCCCAAAATAAGTTTGGGATCCGCACCGATGCTTGTGGTTAAGAAATCGGTTGTGTCCTGGTGTAATATGAAGACGATGGTATCCCTTTTTCCATAGCTTATGCGAGCCGAAAACCATCGAGTCGAGAAAGAGCTTATGCAACTATAGGACAGGAACCGCTAGCCATAATTTGGGGCATAAAGAAATTCAAGTTCTGTTTAATAGGTCGTGAGTTTAACGTCGAATCCGATCACCGGCCTCTGTCATATTTACGTAACAGCAAAAGCCAGAACTCATGCGATGGAGTTTTTTGTTAATGGAGTACCAATTAATAATTGTATAGCCGATAACTTGAGCTGAAACCCCACAGAGGGCTGATTAAACACCCGTTAGTCTTAAGACCAATTTTTTTATATATATTTATGTGTTAAGTATTTAGTTGGTGTAAGGATTAATTGCCTAAGTGCGGATTAATAGTCCGTTTCTTTTTTCTTTTTTTGTAATCGATGTTTTTGTTTTTTTTAAAAAGGGGTTGTGTGTTCCGGACTGCTTGGCCTTACGAAGCAAGGTTGAAGTCCGCCTTTTACCTCTCTATGTACGTGCGCGCGTGTGCGTATAATTTCATTGTCTTATTTTAGTATGATGGTTGACCACTATATTTTCATTGTAACAGTCGGACTTGGAGCTACATTCCAAGAAATATGTCTCTTTTTTTGTCGGATATTTTTTTGCCTTTGAGTCCCCCCTCCCCAATACCTTCTTTAGGAGGGAGGAAATGTTGAGGAATGAATAGAAAGAGGACAAGCAGACGCTAGTTTGTTTATACAGCTTCCACCGTTACGCTCCACATGGGCCAAGACTTTACCCCCACCCCCTTTCCCCGTGCCCAAGATGAGAAGTCGCTCGCAAAGAAGGATTTCAGTCAGCAGATTTCGTAGTCCGTTAATATAAACACAGGAGGGTGTGAGCGCCTTTAGAATGAAAATCAATGAACAGGCTCACTGTCCCCTCCGATTGTTTATGTCTATTTTTCGCCAAATAGACGAAATCTCATATTCCCCGAGCGTAAATATGAAGGGGCGAAGTGTCACAACGATGAAAATTTATGCCCTAGGAGAGAGGCTTAACTGTGGGCTAGTTAGGGTTCGCCCCTCCTAAACTCCCTCGTCTCCCATTCCCCCAAGGACAATCGACGTATATATAGTTCGATCTTTAAAAATTTAAAAGAGAATCCGTGTAGCAATTGAAAGAAGACGAGTCCCTGAATCAAACAGGAAATCAAGAAGATAAGTGGAACCCAGCGGGACTATCTCTCCCGAGGCCGTTCCTTTGGTCGTTTCGAAGAGCAAACCAGTGGTATCGAAACTAACTCTCATACCATTCTCGCCCAGAGAAAACCCCTTATCTCAGTTTTCTGAAAAAAAACAGATACCCCTCACCATTGATGAATACCAACGTGAATTCCCATTCAGGAAAAGATTCACCTCTTGGTTAAGTCTCATCATCGAGAAACCCGAATTTGTATCACAGCGATGTGAATAATTTCCGTTCAACCAAGATCCTCTCACTTACATCTTCAAGTCAAATAAACTCGCCACGTGCCCCTATCTACCCAGTGAGAAGCATCAGCTGTTTTTCCCGAATAGCCTCGCCACGCGCCTACACCTACCCAGTGAGAAGCATCAGCTGTTTTCCCAACCCTCACGTCAGCGAGGAAGTCTCCAATACAACTCGCACCAATTCAACTCAGTGAGAAGATTCTCTTTCAAGGTCACCCAACTGTCTACTCCCTCTAAGTTAAAGGTAAACGAATCCAAAACTTATTCATTTTTTTCTTATTTTGTCTTCCGTGCGAAAGTGTATTTAAAGATTTAATATTTCATTATTTTATGCAATTAAAAGGAAATTATTGTCTGAGTTGTTTAATTAGATCCTCGAACGCTGCAAGTGGCAATAAATATATCATATTACGAATCCTCCCTGATTAAAGTATTAAATTATAGCACTCTTAGAGAAAAGTGGAACGAATTTACTCATGTACGAATCAGACGTACATACGCACTCGGCCGTAAACCACAACAATTTCTATTGGGGGTTTATTGCTATAAGAGAGCGATCTTTCTTTCAAAGGTATCACCCACGCGATTTCACATAATAGTTTCCCTCGATTTATCAAAATCTCGGAAATAAAGTTACAAAAAAAAGTTGGATTCCCCAAGACACTAATAAGAAACCAAAAAAAAAGAAAGAAGAACCGTTCCGATAATACCAAGAAACGAGTTAACTCCGTACTGACCTCTATAGCAATTAAAAGGAAGCCTAGTTACAGTAATCTGTTTATTAAAACTTACCAAGGAAATGGGAGAAATCTATTCGCGGTATGTACCGGAATGACTCAGGACCTTTCGGAATAATGTCAAGATCTTTGGTAAGCTTCTTAAGAACAAAGGTAGTTGAAGTTGGTTCTAACTGTGACACCGCATCTTAAGGATTTGGAGATGAAACCGAAATAAACAATATGCAGAGACTATTTACGGATAGGAAGTCAGTGTTGGAGATCCCAGTACCTATCTTCGATATTGATGCTTGCATTGAACAGCGCACCCACAGCTCGACGATTCTGGCAGCGTAAAACATTCATACATTCTCAAGTGTGACTTAACACCACGTCCTAGGTGCTCAACCTGATCACATCTTAACGCTCTCTTTCCAAGTCTCCAGAGTTCTTGAAATGTTGGTTTCAGCCACGATTCTAGTAATATGTCCTTCCCCCAAATTGCTGTTCCACTATCTTTTTGTATGCTTAGGCCTCCCAGACGTCCTGCATTTTTGGAACTTTTGTCCCGCAAGAATCATTAGCCAATGCTGGACAGTGTAAATGACCCGCATTGGCAAAGCAGGCGGCAAAGATATCCATTAATTTCGATCGATCGATGTATATAGAAAGAACAGAGAGGGATCAATGTGTAACACAGGCGATCATATAGTCGTAGAGGAAAAGGGTACGGAAATAATTTGAAAGGGGATTTGGTTGTTTCTTGTACCTTTTAACTCCAAATTTTGGTTCTTTTTAAAAATTTGCTTGTGGCAACCTAGCCTCCAGTCATTCCCCATTTCTTCTAATTGTGCAACGTGGCAAAGGTCAAAGTTTCAATTCATTTTTCGTGTTAACCCCGTTTTTTTAAAATGTCTTCTAAAAGGAAATGTTGTTTCAATGAGGATATTGAGAAAGAATATATATTCATTAAAAAGGCAAATAGTGAAAACATGGTAAGATCTGACATGTTTTTCTAGATTGTCAATTGCAAGTGGGGGCAAGGATGATATCAAACGCCATTTGAACTCGGATAAACATAAACGAGCAATTGTTTCTGCGTCACCAACCATGTCTTTGAAATCATTTTTAAAAAGAAATATCTTGGAGGAAGAGAATAAAAGCACAGCAGTAGCGGAAGGAACATGGGACGAAGTTAATTTTGGGTTTGTGCCCCCCCCCCTCTTGATTTTGTGGGCGCTTTGTTATAAATCATCATCATTAACATCATTACTAACTCTATAATTTAAGAAGGGGAATTTTTTGAGTATTTGAATAATAATTTCAGCTGAGTTTGGTTATGACTTACGTTTTTTTATCAAAGTTATTTCTAATAATTCTTTTATATCAAAAAACAAAATGGTGAAGTTCAGAAATTAATTTTTATATATCTTCTTCTATAACTATATTTTAGCAACGCGATATTTTGAAAGGGGAGAAATTTAGCTTAGAATTCCTTTTTTAAATTATTATAATTGCTGAAGTTCAGAAAATTTATAAAAATTTAACCATCGCTGCTTTTTTTTAGATTTTAAATGTTAATCTTAGTAGCGAAGCGAAGTCATTGCCTGGTAAAATTATAATATAGCCTATTTTTGTTCATATGGAATCATTCCATTCCTTGGGTCGCTTGAGATGCAATCCACGTTAGGGTTGCCGTACGATCAATCGACTCAAATAACAAATTTATGCACGTACTGACTATTGCATCGCTATCTAAGGCAACTAAATCATGCATGCGCTACTCAGAACCTCTACAGCAGGGGTCGGGTAACTTTTTTGGGTGTTACCCCAAAAGAATTTGTAGTAAAATAAATTTACCCCTGACTTTGAAGTACTCTGGGGGACAAACCAATTTACTTCTAAAAAATCATGGATAATAAAGACACAAAAAATTTATATTGGGATAATGTTTAATATTTTATTTCATCTATCATTAGGAAATAAAAGTCCGTCTTTTTGGCATGGAAATAGCACACAAGAAAAAATGTAGGAAGTTATATATTTATAAACAGAAATTAAACATTTTTTAGCATTACATGACACACAAGCAAAATTATTGACTATGTCACTATTATGCATTTAAAATTCGTACAAAAACAAAAATAGGAAAATGTTATTGAATCCACTACTATGGGGGAAAAAAATGTTTACCCTTTCTGGCATGAGAATGGTACACAAATAAAACTAATGAAAAAAAATATTGAAAACTTGAATATATCAGCTCCCTCAGGCTTTGGAAAAATGATACTGTTTCATCTTTGATACAACAATTTCAATATCGGAGATTTTTGATGTCACTGCTACTTTGATGCTCTCTTCAGGATCCAAACGGTTTCTTTATTTTACTTTTAGAT
Source organism: Ceratothoa steindachneri (assembly GCA_963969495.1). Lineage (NCBI taxonomy): Eukaryota > Metazoa > Arthropoda > Malacostraca > Isopoda > Cymothoidae > Ceratothoa > Ceratothoa steindachneri. The sequence continues at coordinate 33,452,520 of OZ018332.1, forward strand.
TTACAAGGGTAGAAAAACCTTATTCGCAAAGTTAGGTTGTTGCAAAAGGTAGTAGCATTTTAGTTGCTTCCAAATGTGCAGTTTTATAAGCCTTTGCAGCTTTTGACATAAAAAACTAGAGAGGTTATCCTTGGTCTCAAATTCCATGCTTGTTTCACTGTTGGACGCAGTAAATAAGCTCTTCTGACAATCCTTCAGGTTTTTCAGGCAAATCAGCAAGTTCACATTTGAAGGGATTTACAACCCAGCTGACAGTATGTGAATCAAACTCTCGAAAGTAGTCACAGAACCTATTCCTAAGTTTGGTCAGGTGCCTTGTGACTGATTCCTTCATGTCAGTAAGACTGCAGTCTTCACATTCTTCCAAAAACTGCCATTTTTGAAAAGACAGCTATCTTATTGGCATTTACTTTTTGGTTCCAATACTGAGGCTTTGATACAAATGCTGACGTTTTTTTCCTTTCTAAGATGAGATTTATTTTCTTTCCTTGCAATTCCTTGTTCAGCGCATTTACATGCCCCAAAATGTCAGCTAAGTATGCAAGAAGAGCTAGCCAGGTTGATTTTCTGAACTTCTCTGCAAGTGTGTGTTTTTGATCAGTCAGAAATATTTCAAGTTAGGTTTTAAGAGCCCACACTCTATTCAGGACATTTCCACGTGAAAGCCACCTCACTTACGTATGGAAAAGAAAGGTTGAATATTTAGCCTCTTTATTTTCACATAGATCACGAAACATCCTAGTGTTCAGTGCATGCTCCTTTACAACACTGGCAATCTTAAATACATCATTCAACACAGTTTCCAATTCTGGTTCCAAATCGTTCGCAACAAATGCCTGGCGATGTATCATACACTGGATGACCCGAATATTTGGATTCTGTTGTTTGGCCAAAGCCACAAAAACATTGACGTGACCAAGCATGGCAGAAGCTTATCAACTAATACTGCAATACAATCTTCCCACTTAAAATTAACACTGTTTTTTTAAGTATGCACCAACCTTATTGAACACATCAATACCACGAGTTGTCAACTCAAGAGGAGAACATAGCAACATTTCTTCTTCAATTTCATCAGAACCCATGTATCGAACGTATACCATCAGCTGCGAATTGCTACTGACATCTGTAGTCTCATCAAGTTGAATGGCAAACTCTTTACTCTTTTTTTTACTGAAGAAATCACTTGTTCTCTCACATTTTCTGTAAGATGGAAATTCTTTCTTTAATAACTCTTGCAGACAAAGGCACTGTATTCAGTTGTTTAGCTACTTTCTGCCCACACATTATTTCTGCCATTTTCACAGCCGCCGGTTTGATTCAGTCTTCACCAATAGTATGTGGTTGCTTGTTTCGAGCAACCAACCACGCTACTTTAAAACTAGCTATTGTTGCTCAACGTTGATCAAGCGTTGCACTCTTGTTATTTTCCAATCTCTGTCTTTTGAATGTTTTTTCCATATTCTCAAAGTATTCCCGTGGTTTGCAAGCCAGATGTGAATGAACCTTGTCCAAGTATTTCTTCAGTTGATTCTTTTTGAAAGACTTGGCAGTCAGTACTTTCATACAGACGAAACATTGAGGTTTCATTTGTCCTTTGTCCTCTATTTCTGTGAAGCCATAATCAAGGAACTCTGCCTGATATGTCCTTTTCCTTGCTGAAGCCATCTGAAAATGAAAGACAAATCTATCATATTTTTAAGGTCTTTTGACTTCTATTTTTGAAAAATAAAAAAATTATTTAGTGACGAATTTAAGAGTTGAAATTAAAACTATAAAATAACATAACATAAAATCAAACCACAACTCACCACCATAGAAATTCATATAATAAGATTTAAAAAAGAGCCCCCCCCCCCCGCCACACAGCTGCCCGACAGCAAAGCGAACTGCCTCACCGAGGAGCTGCGCCAGCACGCCCTCATGGCCATGTCTGAGGTCACGGAGCCAGGCAGCGCAGTGTACTTTACCGACGGCTCCGTCGACCCCGACAGTGGGAGGTCCGGCACCGCCTTCGTCACGAGCGGCTTGACGCAGGCGTGGAGGACATCAGACCACTGCTCCACCCTCCAGACGGAGCTGGTAGCAATCCTGCACGCCCTTCAGCACGCTCTGCTCCGCCGGGAGGCCACTGTGGTGATACACACTGACTCTTACTCGGGACTGCAGGCGCTGCAGCACGCCCACGCCCACACCCGGGACAACATCCACTTCACCACCACCATCCTGTGCACCCTGCAGGACCTGGCAGCTCAGGGCAGGCGTGTCCGGCTCCACTGGATTCCCAGCCACGTTGGCGTGCGTGGCAACGATGCTGCCAAGCGAGCCGCCCACGGCCCCATCATCACCTGGACCGTGCGCCCCAGCCCTGCAGCAGCTCAAGGTGCAGGTTAAACGCAGGGCCGCATACAACGCCCACCAGCAGCACCAAGAATGGGAAGCAATCAAGAGGCAAGCGGCGTGGTATGCTGCAGCCACAGCCTATCGCCCACTGAACCCATCCTTCCAGCAGCCCAGAGCGAACGGCGTGCTGCTACAGCGTGTGAGGCTGGGCTACTCCACGCGGGAAGAGCTGCACGCCGACTTTGTGGCAGGGAGGTGCGAAGACTGCGGCGGCCGCTCCCGGCGCCCACTGGTGCACTACCTCCTCTCCTGCCCAGCCACCGCCCACCTCAGGCCAGAGCGAGCGCCAGCCCCTTCCCCTGTAAGAGGCGCCATACTGAGGGCGCGAGAGGCAAGAGCGCCCAGGTGGTCCACCACACCCCAACAAACGAGCTGCTGGAGGTGCTGAGAACAGCACCCCCTCCGCGCTGATCGCCGCTCGCGCCCAGCCGGGTGACAGGTGATGAAGACCGACGCCACCCACTTGCAGCAGACAAGAAACGCGTGGAACGCTCCACCACGTCTTACTGCACGCCAACACTGACGGGCTGCCCGCTTTGTGTAATGTGTGCACTTATACTACATGTATTTATATTATTGTATCATATTATTACTGTATTTATTTTATTTTTTTTTATTATTATTATTATTTGTATTATGATTATGTATAAATGTACGCTATTGCACAATAAACCTATACAATCAATCAAGAGAGCATTAAATCTGTAGGGGCTGCATGAAATCTTCTTAAATTGAGTTAAACTCGTTAAAAACTTACTTTTAATATAAAATAATTAATTAAAAAAATAATTAAATAAAAAATATAATAGTTACCCCTAAAAAGTGAGAAACTGGCAACTAAACAGCCCATGGGACAATGAGGCCCCTTACAAATGAGTTAAAATATCCTAAAGTCTAAACTAATCTTATATTTATATATTTAACTTTTGTTGAATTTTAATCACAAAAGTCTATACAAAAACGTAAATATTATAGATTATATCATAACTCACCTTATGTAAATAATTATTATATCGCTTAAACAGCTCTAATAATTCATCAACCATACTGAAAGAGGCATGTTCAAAACATGCTACTTAATTAGGAGAAATGTTGCCAGATTTTACCGAAAAATAGAAGAAAGGCTCTTCGATGCATTTTCTTGTTCTCCAACTTTCATATTCGTTTCTCTCACTTAGCACATCCATTACCCCCGAATTTTTCTAAATTTCCCCATTTGTGGTAATTTACCCCTGTTCCCCGACCACTGCTATACAGGATCACTATAAACCAGAATCCACTGACAGAATTCTCTCAGGTCTCAAATTTATAAAATTATCACTTATGAAAGATTCATATTTCATATGCATTTTTGGTTAATTTTGCCTTTAAATTTTTCCTAGACTATACATTAAAATGTAAAAATATCAAATGGAGTAGCATAAACTTTGCAAAGTAGCAGAGGTATAAAAAAGTAGCACAGATCCTGAAAATTGCGAATCATAAAATGTTCTGCGGCTGACGTACGTGACCGTGTTTCCTCAAATGGCGGACCACCTGACCACGGTTAAGTGTTGCTAAGGTGGTTTTACATCCTGATTCCCCAAATACTATTGAAAATTACATTGCATCTATATTTTTGTAGATAATTGGAATTTTGTATATAAAACTAACCATAAATAGCTGCGACAGTTCATATTCACATTGTCCATGAATAATAGCTGATAATATTTTGTCCTTGTATTCCTTTTTAAACTAATGAGAAAATGTGTTTATAAGAGATAACCTGCTAAAAGTGCACTGAAGAACGTGCTTTCTTACTGTGAGCTCCTTGATCTTTACGCACCAGTGAACATATATAGTACCCCATCATAGCAGTGTCCCATCTTCCTTGAAATCTTTTCTCCATTACAGCAATGTCCTGATGGAACCGCTCACCATGCTCCTCACCCACTTCTCCCAAATTTTCACGAAAAAACTCCAAATGTGAATGCAAAAAATGCACCTTTAGTGATATTCTACAGCCTAAATTCTTATAACTTTCTAAAAGTTTTGCTACCACCAGCTGCTTGTAATTTGGGTCTTTATTTTTACGAAGGAATCCATTAACTATATGTCGAAATGCACACCACGCCTTACTTTCGACATCACTCATTGGATTCGCAAGTTGTACTGACTTCAACATTTACCTTACCTTCGGTCCAGTAAATATACCACCCTTAACTTTGGCCTCTGATAGCTTTGGAAAGAGTAGATGAATCTCTCGAAATGCTTCTCCACCATGATCTAATGCTTTTACAAACTGTTTGACCAAACCAAGCTTTATATGAAGTGGAAGTAGCAAAACTTTGGCAGGCTCTACAAGAGGTTGTCTAATAACATTTAGTTTTCCTAGCTGCAAGTCATCTCAAGGGGGCCACTCAACCTTCTCGTAATGTTCATGACCATAGGCAAAGAAAACATGAATACTTGGTGTACCCACCCTGCAATCCATTTTAAAACCATATTCTTCCTTCATCTGTACCGAGTTTGCTATAGGCAGGGGTGGATACTGATTCACATTATGCAGTAAAACAGCTTTGAGGCTTTTTGTAGAACTATCTATGAAAAGTCACCATTCTTCATGGTTGTGATCAATTCTAATAGCTGTAAGCATGCCATTAATATCTTTGCCGAAGCAGAGATCCTCACTTATATCAAAGTATACTTCGAATTCCTCATGGCGCTTCCTGTATACTGTTGATCTGCATTCCTCCCCCAACAGATTCCATTCATTAAGTCTGGATGCCAAAAGCTCAGCTCCTGACTTAATGAGGCCCAATTCTCTGATGAGATCATCAAGTTCACGTTGATTTGGAAAGTGTGGGCACGTACTCATTCTTGGCTCAAACGTTTCATACATTTCTTCATTGTAATAACTTTTGGACTCTCCTGATGAGGCCTCCATCATACCCTCTACCTGAAAAATATATATAAAAAGAGATGCATTTAATAGCTGGAGCATAAATATGGATTGCATGTATAATCAATCACATTACAAGAAACCTTAGGTAGATATTTTGAATATTTCAGTATTGATTCTGTTAAAAAGAAGATAGCTTACAATTTGATAGGATTTACTTACATTTTCTGGCGGGCGTGGAACCAATAAGGTATCATCATGTGGCACAGGTGCAATAGGGGATGAAATGTTGGGATTTGGAAGGGATTTTCTTCCCTTAACTTTGCTGTACTTTGATATGTCAATCATGCAAAAATAGCAATCATCGTGATGATATTTTGGCTCTCGCCAAACTCTCTGCACAACAAATGGCATTGCTTTTCTTGCACCTCTCAGCCATGCATCTAAATTTGATCGACAACTTCCACATATCACATGAGGCGCCCATGGTTTTTCTTGGTCACCCATACCCCTTCTAAAGTACACAGTCTATAAGCAATCCAGTACTTTGCACCAGCATTCACCACAATTTTATGTGATACATGCTATGAAGGTCCAACATAGAAACCACACACAAAACAGAACGAATCTGGTGAATTTCTGCATTCTCTTGTAGCTATAATCAAGGAAGTCAATATTTATGAAATAAACCTGAAAAAGAAAATAAATAGATTAGCGACAAATGTAAGTGTGCTTTACCCGTACCCCATACATTTCTTAATATTAAAGAAAAAGTAAGGACATATTTAAAATCAGCGCAAATTTAGTATTAAAAACCCTCAAAGAAATAAGAGAAACAAAAGTTTTGTGAAGATTTGTTACCCATTACAGCATTGATTGTCCATAATAAGCGTTCAGTTTAAGTTACATTTTCGTGACCTTTTCATTGGGCAAACCATCGATAATGCTCGGTGTGTGCCACTGTATGCAATTTAGACATTTTTCATAACTGCTATTGTAACTTTTCTGATCATGTCGGGATTAACTCCACTTGAAACAAGCCTGTTTCAGCTCTCCAATCCTGTTTCAGCTCTCCAATCCTTGTCAGTAACATTTTGTATGAAGATGAAATATTCCTTCCTTATTTGCAAGTTATATAGTCTGAGTTATTTTGTTCTTAGTAAATTGCGCGATTTTTCCACACCATTGAGTTTTAATCTCCTACGCCATTTCTTCATTTTTCTCATGAATAAAGATGCTTAAAATCAAAGATTTTAAAATTTAAAATAGTTAGTGTCTTAAAATTTTAAACAAAAGTAATTTCCTTTGAAATTAAAATACAGTCATTTAATTTACAATATATCGTAAACTTAGGCAAAAACGGTAATATTAATCAGCACATTTAGCTGAAAAAAAAGTTTTAAGTTTGAAAGTAAATTTACTTTGCCTTGTATGTCAGTTTTATATTAATTTAGCTGAAAACAAAGTAAGTATTTAAGAGAAAGTGTTCTCATTTATATTAACAAGCCATAAACTGAATGAGTTAATAATTTGAATCTTTCTTCACATTAAAGAGATGAAAGAATTCAAGTAGTTCATCTTCCAGCAATGCGATCGATAATCTCGATCACGAGGCATCTCCTAACTATTTTGCAACAAAATCAGACATCTCAAAGGATAATCAAATTAAGTTATTCAACAAGGATCTTCAGTATAACTGAAGAGAAAGACGAAGATTACGATATACAGTTCGAAAGTAACATCATGGAAGAGTTCAACGAACAAATACATAGGAGGCACCCTTACGACAAGGTGGATAGACAGCGCGACGGAGACGCCGAGATTACCGAAGAAGAATTACTTGGCCCGGTCGGTTCATTGCGTCAGAAAGCTCCAGGACAATCGGGATTAACAAGGATTTTCAACGACTAACTTCCTAGGTGCTTATAAAAGGGCAAAAATGATTTCTTGAAAGAGAGCTACCGGCCAATTTCACTCCTGGAATTTGGCGGGAAGCTCTTCGAAAAGATCCTCAACCAAAGACTGGTGTCTCACCTGGAGGAGAACTCCCTCTACAACCATTGGGCATAATAAAGTGTGGAGAATATACGCACATATATGAGTTCAACGTGCACCCATATATAATAGTAGCAGATGGATATATAGAGATCCCTAGTGAAAGGGTATTGCGGGGTAGAGCTCTCTGGTTAAAAGGAATTGAAGGCGTTTTTTCTGACTGGTGTTCTTCTCATTGTTTCGTTGTTGATGTATCTGGGTTTGTGATGGTAGTACATGTTTGTTAGTGTTTTTTGTTTCATGTAGATTCTAGTAGTTTTCTAGTGGCATTCAAGCCTTTGTAGGTGCTTTATGGGTTTCTCTCTGTCGGAGAGAGAGGGGGAGAAGACGGGGGCGATCGTCTCTTTCAAGGAGAGAGAGAGAGGACACACCTGGTCGACCCTTTTTAATCAACGGCAACGAGGCGCAAAAGCGTGACGGGCTAAAGGCCTGACTTCGCGGGAGCCTGATGTGTGCTTAAGAGCAGGAAAGGGCCCACCGGGAATTATCCTGAGACGGCGGGAACCAGGCAAAGTCCACCCCGCCCGACGAAGGGTCTGTCGACTGCACGAGACCACACACCGAAAGCTACACATGGCCGTCTTGCTCTCAACGGTGGCAAACGACATGTCGAGGGGTGACGCCCGACTATACGCAAACATACTCGATACACTATTCCCCTCGCACGGACTCTAATTGACGAGCACACACACAGGAGACCCACGCTCCTCCCCACCCCGATGGGTACGAACACCTTCCCCCCTGGACCCACCCTCAACACGCTCCCGCCTTCTTCTTCCCCTCTCACAACTGTACCGTCCGTACCTGCCCCTCTTCCTACTGCTCCCATCTCTCTTCCAACCACCTCCCCCTCGCCCTCCGTTCACAGCTACCCTTCCATCCTCCTCTATACCTAAAAACCCTTCTACCACCAGCACTCCTCCTTCGGCAACCTCCCCCCTCCCCTAAAGCGCTCTATACACCGTTCTCTCATCCAAACACACGATGACTCTTTTCTAGCCTGCAAGATACAGACAAGCTACGGCCCAATCTTAGTGGTCATGCACTACAGACCACCTCGCCTACAATTAAACATAGAAGTCCCACTCCGGGCTCTATCAAACCACAACGTTCCTATCTTCTTTGCGGAGGACCTCAACACTTTCCACCCAACACTCCTTTCCAACACCACGAATGATGCAGGAAGGTACCTGACCGGTGCCCTGCCGAGTTATCGCTGCGAGCACATCGGCACGGACTTTCCTACATTCTTAGGACCTCGCGGAGGAACCACGTCTCCGGACCTGGTCTTCCGCAACAACCACGCTACACGCCTCTACACTCACATCTCACCGGGTCCCCACGTACTCTCTGACCACATGCCGATATGCCTTATCATATCTACATCTCCCATACTCATACCCACACCACCTCTCTTCGACCACAAAAACACGAACTAGGAAGAGTTCAAGAGACATAACAGATAACACGCCAGAAAACCTCGACCTGGACCACACCAATCCAAACATGTTTGACAGCCACTGGTGCTCAATCTTAAACAATATAACCACAGCACGCGACCTACACACACCACACAAAACCTACACATGCATAAAACATTTCACATATTCCATACACACGCAGAGACTCATCACACAATACAACAATCACTACACTAGAGGCCCACAACACAGCATCAACCACCTACGTGCCCACATCCTACAGTGCGTGCAGCTAGATAGGAACCGGCCGTGGCGAGAGGTAGTTGCACTAACCCCTCCATTTTCTGGCAGCTCAGGCGTTCCCCAAGGTAGCGTACTGGCACCCACACTATACATCATGTACACAAACGACACCCCACGCCCACCTGAAAACTGCTGTCACACATACATAGTGTCCTACGCCAATGACGAGACCATTCTTGTAAGCAGCCGTGGACAAGACGAAAAGGCGCTCCACGCACAAATAAGATTAGACGCTAAGACAGAATACGAGGATAAATGGCTGATTGTCACCAATCCTCAGAAGACACAGATAACACTATTCGGCGCAAGTGATCACTTTATGCATAACCTACAAATCTTCTCACACAAACCAGACATGAACCATCTAAACCCAACAAAGCTCGACTACACACAACATACAAAAATCTTTGGGGTAACTTTTGACAAGACCCTTAGGTTCAATATACATCAGGACATAACACAAGCAAGAGCCGCACGTACAAGCACAATGTTCAATAGGTTCTACCCTGCGGGCAAAAAACTTCAGTTAACCTATATAAAACACTCGTGCGACCTCTTCTCACGTGCGCCCCACTGTCACTCGTAGCTGCGAGTGTCACGTGACAGAAGAAGGCTCAGTTCATTCAGAACTCTTCTCTGAAGCGCGCTTGCCGCTCTCCCATGACGCGAGAATGACCACACAACACGACAACAACAAATTAGCACCTCTCAACACATACGCTCACACTAGACTCACAAAACAACTCAATTCGGGAAACTCGCCAGAGACTCCATATACACCGTACTACACGCAGGACTATGTTGCGATGGCACTACGATACCCCGCAACCAATACCGTTCTTCGCATAAGTTAAAAGCGGACATGCTCTCCTTCCTGAACACCCTCCAACCGTCGTCCAGTCACGAACATCTCGAGACCCACCCAACCACACTACGCATCGGTGTCTAGCCACCGGCCTATCAACTCTTCCTGTCCCCTCTCAAGTTATTTCTGCACCCTTTTCCCCGACGACTGCCTGTTCGTCCGTGTTACACAGTGATCCATCTCTGTCATTTTTATAGACATCATTCATTCATTCATTCATTCTTGGACAGCAGTAAGTAACCACCTGTGTCCTGAGTATCCCCCGTCCTACCGTCCCGTTAGTTCCGCGTGAACCCTGTTAGAACCCATCAAGCTCCGTGTAATCCCTTATAACTCGCGAGTCACCGCCATACTCGTCGGTACCCGTTACCCGAATGCAACGCATCAAATTCTCGATTCGGTATTCTAAATCCGAGGGCAAGATCTGAGTTTATCTCACGCAATAGTCATTTGTCAAGAGGCTATTATTGTGGACTCTACGCCGTCTCTTACAAGGCAGGAGTACTCCCTCGGCCCGAATCTTCGAGGTAACCGCAACGCGGAACTCTCCTGTGCAAGCTGCCCCCTCCCCTTTTAAGCTTCCGTCATTTGGCTTGGCGTGCGCTCAAGGTCATTTGAGCGTCCCATCTGTCATTGTCTGTTTGTGTGTACGGTGGTCGACCCGCCCAGGTAGCTCTTTGAAACCGAGACTCGTGTAAGTCTCTTATGTTTATATACCTTAATTAAAAGCCTTTTAATTTTGTAAATATATTAGCTGCATAGTAGTAAAGTAAATTTTTGTGCTCTGTTTCTCTTACTCCAGAACCTTTCCAAGATAAGCTAAGCATTGGATAACCTAAAACTGCACTCTGAAACTTAATTGCACTCTTATTTGTATTCATAATTTTACCCACGCTCATAACGGACTAACCCGTTCATAGGCCTCTCTTCCTCGAGCTGAGGAATTTTGAAGAGGGTTGAGTTGTAACATAAACCTACGACATATAGTAATATCTATATTATATTAAACTGGTGTCAGGTGTGGGGTCACCCTACGACACTCTCGTTGATTGTATTTGCTTATGTTTTGGGTTTCCTTATTGTCAGATTCTTTGTGCATTGGAGTTTTCCGTTGTCTCATAGGCGTAGTCTTAGGTGTAGATAGGTTTTTCCTGTCTTTCAGTCTGTTCTTTACTCTTGGTAAAGTTTCTCATCCTTCAGCATCTGTCCTGGATCAGAATGCCTATGAGTTTTTTGGAAAGATCATCGGTCATTCATCCTGGAACTTTCTCCCAGATTTTACGGGCTCTTGTTTGAAGTTCGACGTAAATCGGGGACAGTTGGATCTCCTGGTGTAGGTCCCTCTGTCTCCTTCTTTCTCTCCTCCTAACGTTGGTAATTATGAGTACCGCTTTATTTTGTACTTTTTGTAGAGATCTAATTTGTTTGGGGGGACATGTGTTGATGGGTATAAGTGGCTACAGCAGCTTTGATCTAATGAACGCGTTGTAATTTTTTTTTGTTGGCCATGTTCAGGTCTTTGAACCTGGACAGATTGCTGAACTCTGCCTTCGCTCGCGCTGCTATTTGAGCAACGTGGCAACCGTACCCATTTTTACCTATCTTTATTTCTAGCACCATTCCCTCCGTTCCGTTTCGTAGGGAATGAAAGCCTAATCAGTTTCGATGTGGCCCAGTTTCCTACGTAAGAGTGGTATTACTTTGAACTTCTGGGTGTTTGTGGCGATTTTCCACCTTCTTTCGTATCTGGTGACGTGGTCGATTTCTCTAGCTGTTATTTGAGCTAAGAGTTCGGGATTTCTAAAGGGGGTAATAATCTGGAAGATGTCATCTGCGAATTGGACGTTCATCGAGTCTTCCCTGACCGGATTTGGGAGGTCAAGGGTGTAGATGTAGAGGAGAGGGCTAGACACCCCTCAAAGCCTGGTGGCGCGTAGTTTTTCAACTGTACGTACGCATTCTTGTCTGCTACGAAGTTACTTAATATTTTCTCTAACTTGGGTTTAGTCCTAGTCTTAATATTTTGTACTGAAGTCCAGTCCTACATACTTTGTCAAATGCCTTCTTGACAACTCTGAGCACCAAGTCAGGATACCTCTTTTTGCCAGCAATCTTCGCTAGCTTTTCTATTATGGTTGCCAACGCCGTGTCAGTCCTTCTCCCTCTCCTGAATCCATGCTGATTCTGGTTATGGAGGTTGTTGGCCTCCGTAAATTCATGGACTTTGTTAGCAAGCACCTTCTCGAATTGTTTGCCTGCCTACCACTTCGAGGGGGTAAATGAGCGAAGTTTGCTGGCGTGTCAGGCGGCTTTCCGGGTTTTGGAATGAAGATCATTTTAGCGATCTATCATTCGTCTGGAAAGTAGACAGCGTTTATGCATGCGTTCATGATGTTGACGAGCCCCTCAATGATGTTGTGGGGGCATACCTGAAGTTTATTTTTGTCAACCGTTTTTCCTGGTGCCCTCTGTCTGAAGGTAGATAGCGCCGTTGTCAGTTTGTCTATGGTGATCTTTATTCCATAGCCTGTCATCTCTCTGTCGGCAGATGCGTGTTTGAAGGGGTAGTTCCTGTCGCGTTCTTGTCCCGGATAGTCGTGAATGTCGTCTTCAAAGTCAAGGTCAAAGTGTTCGTTTTCCTCTGGTGAGATTATAAAGATTTTCTTCCAGAATACTCTTAAATTCTTCTTCCGTTTCAGCTTCGTCGTCTATTTTTTCCCGGTCGTATTTTTTGAGGTAGATGTCTCTGTCCGGTGGGTTTCCTTAGTCTCGATACTGTATTCCAGAAGGTGCGTAGATTCATTTCTTCGTCGAGCTTGCCTATCATGTCATTTCATAAGGTCGTCTGCTACTCCCTTATATTAATTGTCATTTTAGTTCTTAGTGTTCTTATTCTGTCTGTACCTAGCAGTCTAATTTCTCCATATAGTCTCTTGTACTCATCTGATTGGCCATGTACTTCTTGAGTCCATGCTGTTGCTGATAGAGTCTTGTAGGTTGTTCTGGGCACTGTTGCGCGGTCCTCTGCTTCCATCATTTTATTCGTTAGATTTGTCATTTCTTAATCGATTTCTTCTAGGGTGGCCTCTTCAAGTGGTTGAGGTATGTATTCATTAAGAAGAGTTCGATACTCCTCCCAGTTTGCTCGGCAGAAGAATTTCTTCTCCTTAATAGGAATTTGGATTGGGCTGAAGGATATCTTAATTATTATGGTAACATGGTCGCTTGGTATCAGGGGGAAAGTGGTATGAAGTAGTTGTAGGAAAAATGTGGCCTGGTCAGAATGAGATCGGGTTTTGTTGCACAATTTTCATTAATGTAGGAGGGGATGTCGGCCCAGGGCAGAGTACAATGTTTCTGTTTAAAAGGGTTTTCAGATTCTTTCCCCTTCTTATTCAGACGTCCGGTATAACCGGATTCCTGGCCTCTGACGTTGAAATCCGCACCCTCCCCCCCTAAAAAAAAATAAGACTGCTCTACCGTTTCCACGAAGTTGGAGAAAGTTGTGTAACGGTAGGTAGTCTCGTCTTAAGGTTTGGTATCCTGGGACACCACTAGGGGTCCCAGGGTGGTTTGAACCTCGATAGAGCAGAACGATGTCATGGTCGCACTGTCTAATCATGTTTCTATAAGTCCTCTGTGTTGTCACATCTGTCAGCGTTCATTTGTAGAATTGTTAGGTGTTTAGTCAGTCTGTCCATGTTGAATATCGTTTATTAGTTCCTTTTGTCGTGCTTATTTGAAGTGGAGGGGCTGGCTGGTGGAGATCAGCATTTGCCAGATCTCTTTTTCTTGAATTCTGAGTCCGTAATTTTGGAGAATTCATCCTGGTTAAGTCTGACCATCCCAAGTACCACCCTCCGGGATGTCTTCACAGTACTCTCATTTGTATAGTCCGTCTTTCACGCCCTCACTGATAGTCCGATTTTACAGCAGGGGATGGAGTACTCTCCGTGGTGTAGATCTTTAGGTTGATCTTCCTACTGTGATAAGCATGTTTGTGTTCTTTTAAGGCTGAGGTAGACCTCATCCTTTGTCGGTTAGGTGGATTTTCTGGTACGATAACCTTGTTGGGAGAGTTCTTTCGCTTTGCTGGATGATTTAACTTCTTCAGCTACTGATGGAGGTTTCTATTATTTGATGTTCGGGATTTTGCTGGATACTTATTGGGGAGGGAACGAGAGCGGGAACAGTTTCCGTTTGCATTGGAATTGATTACGGAGGCTGCATCTGGGTACTCAGAACGTTTTCATAGGGAGGGTTCTCGGGAAACCACATCTCTTGCATTCTTCTTACTTGATATACAGCAAGTAAGAAGGAAAGGGAGAAACCCCCACCACAGACAAGGTAAAGTAGTATTGGACGTAAAAATTCCTTTCATTTCATTCTGCTCTCCCACTATAACTACCCCACTCACCAAATAGATAGGGACAAAAAGGACTGACAATGACATGTCGGGGGACACCCTTCGGATAAGTCTAAGGACCCTCCCCGAAAGGTAAAAAAACAACCGTTGGGAGGTTTTGTACTGGCACTTAGTTTGATTTAATTAGGCACTTCACTTTCCATTGGAATTACACTTGGAGAAAAATTCTTTAGGTTTGAGTGTGATATCGCAAAAACGCGGTTCCACGCTCGCACTTGGCTTTGCCGCCTTTTCCGATCAGAACATGCGAGATAAGTAAGCACAACAATCAATCATAGCAGTCACTCCTCTAAAACCAATAGCAATTTGAGTTTAGAAAAAGCGGAGTAGGAAAAAGTTGCCCAAACCAAACGGGAAAGGAGTTACGTTGACTTTGTTTGTTGGGATGTATCAAAGGCGTTTGATAAAGTGTAGCAACGAGGAATGCAGTAGATCTTACGGCTGGGCCTAAGTGAAAATTTAGAAAGAACTCATGTGTGTGGTAGCCAAATTTAATTATTTCGTTTCTTTTTTTGCCCTCGTGAATTTTTTTTCTATTTCTCTTTTCATTTCTTCTTTGTCGTGGGAACCTACCCAGTTGTTGACTGTACTGCAGATAACACTTCTATTTGCGGTTATCTGGCGGGGGATTTAGGGCATTATTCCGATTCCTTTTAGTATCTCTACTCCTTCCTGGGACAGTAATTCTTCTACATGCCTTTCTGTACTTGCAATTACAACGTAGCCATTTGGGATGTCGATAATTTTGACGAGGGCTACTTTTAGCTGTCCATAGACTGCCTCGCAAAGCTTTCCTTTGTCCAGCTTGTTCTCCTGGTAGATTGTACTCGTAGGCATTCCAGGCTGCCTCATTTCCTTATTGGGGGATAGCGCCCTATCCTTTTACTAGTCGAGCGCCTAGGCACTCTTTTCTTCGTTCCTTCCTCCGAAGCCTGTTTGTTTTCTTCCTCCCTCTCCACCCTGAAAAAGAGAGTAAAAAACATTCCATATCGCCTAACAGCCTACGGTTTCCTATTTACCTACTTATTTTAGCGCTTCACGACCTTCCTACCTAAATAGGCCTAAGCTAATAGGGGACTCCAAAGAATTTCGGGTTCGTTGTTTTAAGGAGCCCTCTCTTCGCGCTCCCTATTGGAGCTTCCTTCTGGGGTTCACTATACCCTACTTTACGTGGCTTTGGGCAGGGCGGTTATCGTCTTATGTCGCTTTTAGTCAGTGAAATAAGTGGAAGTTAAAGTGTGGAATAAGGAAATTAGGGATGAATTTCGGCTTTAAACACACTCCTCAGTGGAAACAGGGTGAATCTCTAATCACTCTAGAAGGCGGATATATTTATTCTTCTTATCAAAAAGTTGACGTTAAGGAAAGTTAACTTTTCCTTTAGCGCACTCACAGCTCTCCGTTCGTAAAAAAAAAAAATAATCCAAATTCAGTCCGTCGTCTCGTCTGTGCTGTGGTATCTTAACTCTTATATACTGTATATTTCTTCCTTCACTATATTAATTGTCTTTCATTATATTAATTTTCTTGATTTCCCTGGTTCTGGTGCTTTTCTGTAATAGATTTTCTATAACTTGATTTTATTTAAGTAATCTTTATTTCGATGAATTGTATGTTCTCGACTTTTATCTTCTCTCTAATTTAATATAGTTTTCAATGTTCCATTTTCTGATATGAATTCCTTTTTTATTTCTTTTAGTCCTTTGCAATTGATTACTGTGATTTCCATAGGTGGGCATCATCACGATAATAATATCGGGTTATCGGTTATCCGATATTTTTTTTAAATTTATCGATTCATCGGTATCGCCGATATTTTTGGTTCTAAACTAGCGATAATCGATAATTTCAGTTTTTGGTTCCAGTTTAGCACAGGGGCGAGCCGCGCATGCTTTGGAGGCAGAAATAGGTAGGTCCGAGCTGGGAGGAGGATCCTCAAAACCTATGAGGAGATGAAGGAGAGCCTCACTGGGTAAGAAACTAAGAAACAGTATTCAAATATTGTATTATAAAATTACGCTATATATATTCAATAATCAATATTGTATCGGTTTATCGGTTATCACCTCGGGAGATAAATTTATCGCCCGTTATCGATTATCGGTTATCGGCGATAAGGTTATCGTTATTGTTTTATCGGTTATCGTGATACATTTTAAGGTTATCGCGCCCATCTATGGTGGTTTCCCCATGTTAATGCTACTCTCCAATTTAAATTTAATGTATTTGTACGACATCTATATAATAGTATTGACCTATAGGTGTTATCATACGGTTCTCTTTCTTGATATCTATCTTGTATCTATTATACATCTCCAATGTTGATTTTTTTCCATTTCTGCCTTCCACCTATTTCTTTCATATTCATTTATCTTATCTTATAGCTGTTTCTTATTCAATTCATTCAATTTACTAAGATTTTTTATTTTATGCCTTCTCATCCATAAACCTTTCCATGAATAATTCCTTCAAGGCATTATTACTTCTCAGAACAATTTGTATATTAGTTAATTTAGTTTTCATATCTCTAGTTAGCATAGGTGATGTGCCCACCTCTTCCTCAAGGGTTAATGTGTGTACATAACTCGGTGCCCCCAGCACTTTCATCCACACTGAAGCTTCTGTTCTTTGTAACTTCTCTATTTCCTTTTCATTCCAAGTTATAACTGCTGCAGCGTTTAATATGATAGGAACAGCAAAATACTTCCAATAAGTTTACCCTATTATCATTTTATTTCTCGCTCTTTCTATTACCGAATAAGTCATGTTAGCTAGCTTTCTTCCCTGGTCAATCTTTAAACACTTAGGTATGCATTTTTTGTACATTCCATTTTATCACACAATGTTACACCTAGATACTTTATTTCATGTATGATATCTGTTCTAGTTTCTATTAAATATCAAACAATAACTTTTTTGTTTATCTATTTCTAGGTCACTCCGTTTAGAGACTTTTTTGAGAATATCTATTTGCTGTTTCATGCCGTTAACTGAGTTCGTGCTAAGAAATCCATCATCAGCAAAGAACAGAGATGGGATATATACATTGTCATTTTTAAAACCTATTCCCCTGTTCATTATATTCTTAATTATAATATTGAGTACCATCAGGAATAACTGTGGTGAGCCCGTACAACCTTGCCTAATACCATTTGTCACTTTCATCAGGGCCGCCTTAACAGCATTATGGGCCCCCGGGCAAAGCAGTGGACTAGCAGCACCCCTACGACAACTACTCACAGGAAAAAAAATGTAAATGGTCGATAAAATTAAACATAAATCTATTTTATTGGCACTTCCAACATAATCAATGTTGAAACATTAAAAACATGCTGTACAGCTACAACTAATCAATATGATAAACATTTGAACAATACACGAGGCTTGAAAAATACAATAATACTTAATAAGCCATACAGATTAGATGTCACAGTAAGAAATTACTACAAATTTCTTATTATAACGAGCATTTGCGGCATTTCTTTACAGAGAATTGCTTTATTATTTGGCTTGAATTCAATGGTTTTCAGGATGTCATTTTCCATGCACATGAGTGAAAGCCAGTTCAAACGATGCTGCCCCATTATGCTACGAAACTGATTTTTTATCAGTTTCAGTCTTGAAAAAGAAAGTTCTCCTGTACAGTTGGTCACCATCATGCACATGAACACTGAGTGCAATTTCAACATTCTGGAATACAGATTTCAAATAGTCGGCAATTGTCTTTCTGTTCAATGCAGGGAGAGTCTCACAATTTTCATCAAGGGCCATGTAGTACTTGAGATGCTCACATTCATTTCAAAGGTCGTGATAATTAAAATCTTTGTGATACATATTAGCCAGATGTTCAGTTTTTCTTTAGTGCATCAGAAGCAATGGTTTTCACTTCATTGAAGAAAGAAAACAGATTTCCAATCTGTAAGTCAATAAGTTTCTCCCCGTTTTGTCAGTTCAGAGATTAGAGTGTCCAGAATAGGGAGGAAAGTTTCTACCGTGAACCTTTCGCTTTTACTGAGAAGTACCTCTTCTGATGATGATGATCCATCATATCTAGTAAGACTCTCACTTCGTTTTCGTTCCCGTTTTTTCTCATCACTCCTCCAATATGCATCATATTCACGAAATTTATCTCTAGTTTCCCGAA
This sequence comes from Ceratothoa steindachneri, assembly GCA_963969495.1. Taxonomy (NCBI): domain Eukaryota; kingdom Metazoa; phylum Arthropoda; class Malacostraca; order Isopoda; family Cymothoidae; genus Ceratothoa; species Ceratothoa steindachneri. Next base: position 33,471,018 of record OZ018332.1, read on the forward strand.
GATAGATTTTTATAGACTTAGGATTTGTGGCAACAAGGATGTTCACATTCTTTGACTGTAAGACCTTGCTTGTTTTGTTCATTATTTATAGCATATCATTCCAAAGAATTGTGTGAAAGATTGTTTCCAGGTTTTCCATTTTCTTGCTCAATCCTTCTGCCTCTCGCCTTGTTTTCACTTCCTGTTCATTGTCAACTGATACAGACTCCAGCGAAATGTTTTATTTTCTCGAACCCGCCATACAGGGCATGATCAGCATCAAAATGTGTTGACCATCGTGTGTCAGCTAGATGCTTGACCACCAAATGTTTTCCCCAAGATGATGTCAATACATTCCATCGATGAGTAGAAACAGCAAAAAGGAATATATAGGGTCTTCCAATAAGGTCGCTCAATTTTTAAATGTAAATAAAACAAGTTGTGTATGATATATGCTCTCAATTTATTTTAAATTTGAAAGTAAATTTTATGGCATTAAGTGTGGAATATCACGTCCTTCAAATGTCCGCCGCGGCTTCGCTGGTGGAACGTATTCGGGAGGCCCAATTTTCGATGACTTTCTCGCATAAATCTGGCTGAATTTGCTGGATGGTGTTCGTTATGTTGACTTTTGAGGACATCAACTGTTTGCGAATTACTCGCATAGACGTGCGATTTAAGGTAGCCCCAAAGAAAGTAGTCTAATGGCGTTAAATCACATGATCTTGGTGGCCAGTTGATGTCGCCGCCGCGCGAGATGACCCTGCCCTGAAACCGCTGGTGCAAAATGTCTATCATAGGGTGCGCAGTGTGGCACATACGATGTCCTGTTGGAACCACATGTTGTTCGTCAGTATCCATATCAGGCATATAATCCAGTTGAGGCCACAACAAGTTGCTTACCATCGATCTGTAGGTCTCGCCGTTGACGGTTATGGCAATCCCGTCTTCGTTCTCAAAAAAATACGGACCGATGATTCTGTTAGACGAAATTCCGCACCAAACAGTGACTTTGTTGGGATGCAATTGGTGCTGGTGTATCTCATGTGGATTGTTTTCGTCCCCAATCCGACAACTTTGCTTTACACAAACCCATTCATCCAAAAATGGGCCTCGTCGCTGAAGATGATTTTTTGGGGGGAGGGGGGGGGAATTTGGGGCAACTTCCAACTGCTCTAGAGCCCAATCAGCGAACACACGGCATTGTCTATGGTCGATTACCTTAAGTTCCTGGGTAAGTTGGATTTTGAACGGGTGCAGACCCAAGTCCCTACACATAATTCGCCAAACTGAAGTCGCAGAAAGGCCAAGTTCTTGTGAACGACGAAAAATTGACTGCCTTGGATTTTCCCGTACACTCTCATTAACGGCAGTGATGTTTTTAGCAGACTTTGCGTTTCGGTGACGTACGGGTGTTGGCTGATTGTTCGTCGACCCTTTTGCCTCAAATTTGGCCACCAAGTGTCGAGCAGTGGACTCTGCAGGACGATTGTGGCAGGATAGAAATCACGTAATACGCGGAACGTTTGTCTAACGGAGCACTGATTTTGGTAATAACATTTGATGATTTGCATACGCTGTTCAACGCTATAACCTTCCGTCGTTACTTGCCAAGTACTACTGAATAGTTCACAGTGAGGTTGCCAGATGTCGCTTTAGCAGCATGGCCGCTATCGCCTGACAAAGCTCAAGCGTCCTTGTTGAAAGACCCTTTAGATGCTGAAAAAAGTCAAAGAACCTTACAGTTTGTAGATAACACTCTGCTGCTTTTTCTCCAACCAGGTTCAGGCAGTGTCCAGCACAGGGAACATAGATGTGAACTCATTGAGTTGATGAATCTGTGCTTGCAATCTAGTATATCGTCCAGACATATTTGAGGCATATTTGACCATGGCAGTTTGATAGTGGAATTTGGTTCTCATTAAGAAACTCCACAACAGTGTCTGTTAGAGCCTTTCCTCCATGAGTAAGATGGGATGAACATCAAGAAACGTTCCACAGACTCAGAGCCTTTAACATATCAGACAGTAAATGTCAATTGATCTGTGTGTGAGACGTCTGGAGTAGAATCACAATTATTGAATAATACTCCGAAAGGGTCAAATTCATTCAACAGCTCTAGTATGCCTAAATAGTTGCCATTCTTTGCTGACCCAGTAATCTGATTTTCTCCACGAAATGCCAAAGCTCTGGAGGCAAGAAAGCGAATCACAGAAACCACATTTGTCAACACTTTATGCCAATATTCCTTCTCTGAGCGATTTTGTTCATCTGATAAAGAATTTACACTTCCAGTTTCATTATGCCTAATCAAATATACCGTCGTGGATTTTTGATGTTCTTCTCCATTTTCATGTTCTACAACAACATCGATGTGCTTCCAGCCATTGAACCCCGATGTAGCAAAGGGAGATTCTTTCTTGGACAGTAGGCGACATACAAAGCAGTACAAACGACCTTGGGATGGTGAATAGAGTAGCCATTCACGTTTTACACACTCGCCATTCCACAGTTCACGTTTGAACACATTATTTTAGAAATACCTTGTCTTCATACTCTCTACTCCAGCCGTTTTATACACTCTGCGTGAGTTTGAAAAGTTGCAATCATGATTTTGACATGATGAGGGCCAACTACGAATCTAGTAATCTACCGTTAGTATCACTTATGTTCCATAGACCCGGATCTGTCTCTTGGATTGGAAACTCCTTTACTGTTACAGGTTTGGATTTGGATGTGGATGCTATATCTGAAAGAACAGTACTAGTGGCTGAAGTTGCAGGAGTAGATGTACATGTGGATACTATATCTGAAGGAATGGTATGAGTGGGTGACGTTGCACCTGTGTTGGAACACGATGTTAATTTGGAAGTTTTCCAATTTTCTCCTTCTCTGCAGCTCTCTTCCTCTTCTGTGCTCCACTCAAAACATTAAGTTTCATTTCTGCTGAAAGGGTAATTCACCTGAAAATATATATTATAAATGTTTAACTAAATGTCTTATAATTACCATTAATTTTGTTTAGGAACTTCATTTTTTTTTGTGAATTAATCATTAATCTTATGTTGTAAGATATTAGGCAACCAGTGGTAGGCTTGGATTTGGATCAATAAAGAGGCTGACTACCTGTGTTTCATAACCCGCAACCGAATAAATACTATTCGTACAATTTAAAGAAGGAGGTGTTCATTATGGAAGCAGAATGTTTAAATATTTAGGTCATGTCACATGCAAACTTATATTATATAACCCTACATCCTGACATGGGATTAAATACTAAACTGTTTAGTATTTAGTCCCACGCCTGGAAGAAAGGTTATATAATATAAGTGTGCTCAGGACAAGAACTAAATATTTGAATTTTCTTGCAAAATGAAGATATTTTTTGCGAATAGCAAAACCTTTTTGTCTAACATAACTTAACTTTAAAGACAGGAAAGTGTGTTTCCAGGAGGGGCTGAGGGGTGTAGAATACGTTGGTATCCTTAAAAATGACCTAATGATAACAAATTAGAAGAAATGGATTGTAGCTTAAAACGAATTTTAACCGTTCTACTCTTTTAATATAGTGTGTGCAACCGCATTGTCCAATCACAAGTATAATTACCAGACTTTCTTGAGGTTCTGCTGATTGGAGATTCCAAAGATTCTTGTTGGGGCCTATCAGGTCCAGGTTCAGGTTCAGGTGAATTCCAAAAAATAGCTTTAGCTGCAGCTCTCTTGTAGAGATCTATCCATAATCCTACAATGACCCAACAAGAAAGATTACATTTCATTGTTTCCTCTATTGGTGAAAATTTCCCCCAAACACGAAATTGCACCTGTATCTGGCAACGCCGATAAAATTAGAAAAAAATATAAACATAAGAAAAATATCGCCAAATAATAGCTGGCCGACTATGATTTGCTGACTATGGCAAAGAAATACATAAAATTTAAAGCAACTCATCGATTTTTAACATCTTAATAATTTTATTTCAATATTTATTGAAAAACTCCAAGATTTTCAGATTTAAAAAAAAAAAACCTTCAAGACTCCAAGAAGTAACTAAAATCTTCAAGAACTTGGAGAAAAAGCCAAAGAGTGGCATTACTGGACTGTACAACCCTTAAAGTTACCAAAATGTGTCCTATTTTTAGACTCATATAAATGTACTTGGACTTACATGACCAGTAATCACAAAAATATCAATATACTTTAAAACATACTAGAATTGAGGCACATGCATCCTTGAATATTATAAACTTAAGCCTACAACATACAACTTAATATTGACACATTGAAATATACATATAATAAGTGGGTTTAAAATAATACGCACACACTGTGGTTAGGTCATTAAAGTAGCAGACATACAGTATAACTGAATAACAATGACTGTACAAAAAATTAATTAGGGCCATAAAGTTAATAAATGAAACTTAATGTATACATTCATATTCCTACCTACAACATTACTGTAAAGTCTTTCATATAAACATACTCCTACCTAACAACCTTAACATAATTTAACGGGGTCTTTTCTGTTTGGCGGCAGGCGGATCTTTTGCACCAAATTTTCTCCAAAGATGCAGTTTTGAGTGCTGAATACGAATATAACATTTCTTTGGGGGCTAAATGAAAGGAAGTATCTAAAAAAAATAAATTTCAAAACTGTAAATTTTGGTTTGTCCGATATATTTTGAAGAAAAACGAAGTGGAAATGAAACGCACTTAAACTGCCATAGGATGTCCAAATATTATTGTTCACTTCCTTTATTATTTCTTCAAACATTCATTTGTATTTTGATATAAGTATCCCATAATATTTTTTTAAACAAATTTTCATTTATATTGCGTTTTCGCCACATAAATTATAATAAATAGGAATCGAGCATCTCACAGTGGGTTAGGTTCGGTTAAGCCTATATTATGAATTTCTTACCTATCTTAAGTAATTGTTGAAATCACCTTTTTGGAGTAAATTCAAGCGGACTGCTCGTGGGCTGTTTAGCACTGCGGGAGAACTTTTCCTACGATGATCCTGAGTTTCAATAATGTTCTAAACTAGTGCTCATGAATATTTTTTTTAATACTTCCTTTCATTTCTCTCCCCCCCCCCAAAAAAAAATGTTATATTCGTATTCAGCACTCAAAACTGCATTATTGGTTAAAATTTGTTACAAAAGATCCGCCAAACAGAAAAGATCCATTTAACGGATGACAAAAGCCACACGGGCCTATCAAAGGTCATCCGCATCTGTCAAAACACACCCATAAAATGCATCCATAAGATTGTGTCAGATCATGAATCTACAATTCGAACCATACACAGGAATGTGTCAAAGACAAAAAGCATCATCATCAAGACTCTTCAAAATCCAAATCAATCGTAATATACAATAATAAAAAAACTGCATCCACAGGAATGAGACCAGAATAGCCCCCAAAGTTAACCCTCCCTCCACATATAATCATCTAATCTGCGTTTGAATACATTCAAGTTTGGACTATCTACTGTCTCTGGTGGCAAACTATTCCAGTAATCTACCACTCTATTGGTGAAAAAATATTTTCTAACATCCAACCTGCACCTCTGTCTTATTAATTTTTAAGTGATGACCCCTAGTCCTATTACTACCTTCCAACTCAAATAACTTGCTAAAATCCAACTTATTCATCACAGAACAGATTTTTAAAAGGCTCAATCCTATCTGCCCTCACACATCTTCTCTCAAATGAGAACATATTTAGTCCCCTCAGTCTATCTTCGCATTCAAGGTGCTTCAGGGAAGGTGTTACAGTATCAACCTTACAGTAAGGTTGGTAGGTAGGATTAAGTTTATATTTAAGATTTTACAATAAGGTCATTATTGTAAAACCTTAAATATATATATTTAATATAATAATAAACTTACTTTTGCTAATCACATTCAGGAAAGGACATTTCAATTGATGATATCTTAACAAACCTTTCTCAGTACTGCTAAAAACAAATTCATGACGGTATGACCTCATTCCAAAACAGGTGTTGCCATCATCGCAGAGGTAAAAAATTTAGTGATTTTTCGTTCAGATATTTAAAATTAAATTTTTACACCTCAAACAAGATGGCGGCGCCCAGCGAAAATGTAAACAATAATAAAGCGGTGGCTCTCCAAAATAAAAATTTAGAATCCAGAAGTGAAAGTGAATCTAGTATAGATGACAAATCAAGAAATAATAAAGTTGACAAAGGAAACGCGGAAAACAATTGTGAGTGGTGCAAAAAACCTTGCATTTCAGGTATAAAATGCAATGGCCCATGCAAAAAATGGTTCCACTATTCGTGCACAAGTCTACCACCATACTTTATTATTATCTTAGAACACTCAAAAAGGCATTATACATGTGTAAACTGTGTAAAAGGTATGGTAGACACATTTGAAGCAGATCATGCTAGGATCGATGCCGAAATAGCAGATGAGATCCAAGAAGAAGAAATTGAAATTCAAAATCGTGAAAGGAAAAAGAATGAAGCATATAACCAAAACGAAAATTCAAACAAGACAGATAACCACCAAGATAAAAATTCAAAAAAAGAAGGAAAAAAACTGTAGATGTAGGAAAATCAACAACTGCCAGTATGCAACAAGAAGCCACACACAAACCAGTATGTAGGTTTTACAGGAAAGGGATATGCAAACATGGGGCTAAAGGAAAAGAATGTGCTTTTAGCCATCCCAAGCCTTGCCAAAAATGGGTAATGCATGGGAAAGACCACATTAAAGGCTGTAAGCTAGGTCCCAAATGCTCCAATTTCCATCCTATATTGTGTAGATATGCAGTGGAGCACCAAGAGTGTCTTAGAGAAGGATGCACCTATGTACACAGAAAAGGAACCAGACGAACAAAACAAGACGTACGTCCAAAAACCAGGGCCAATGCGCCAGAAGAGAAACCGAGGGATATGAGACAAGCTTCGACTGGACCCAAAACCCAAACAACTCCCAAAGAGAACTCTTTTTTAGAAATGATGGTGGGTGTAGAAACAGTTATGGAAACACTAGTCAAAGCAATAGAGTCCCAGGGACAAATGCTAAACAACATGGTCAGGGACAACCGGGTGTATTGGATGGCACAAAATCTGCAAATTCCTGGCCAAAGGATGGGCCTACCCTGGGCAAATACAATAATAGCCCATTAGAGAAAATTATGATGGGTAATATACAGGGTCTATATCCCAAAACAAACAGAAGTAAACTACCACTCTTAAGGGACATAGTAAAACTAGAAGACCCAATGTATATTACCCTCACTGAAACGCACCTAAGGAGTGAAATACATAACTCAGAAATAGCAATTGAAAATTACAGTATATATAGAACGGACAGAGTGAACCGAAAAAATGGTGGGGTGATCACATATGTAAGAGACGATATTGCTAGTAAAACCCAACCACTAATGCTACACTCGGATGGCCAGGTGGAAATGATGGCTCTCCTGGTAAAACAAAATACTGGCAGCCAAATAATAGTAAATTGCTATCGACCTCCACAGTGCGAACAAGCAAACTTTGAGGCCTGCATAAAGAAAATAATGGTCACACTGGAAAAGCTGCAGACACCTATGCCAGAGATAATCTTCTGTGGGGACTTTAACTTCCCCCACATTAGGTGGCCAGAGGGCCTAATATCGGGAGGCACAAGGGAGGAACAAAACCAAGCTAGCCTCCTGCTTGAAACTACAGAAAAGGCTTTCCTGACACAAATGATTGTAGAGCCTACAAGATTGGCAAACGTATTAGATTTGTACTTTACCAATAACTCAGAGGCCATCAGCAATATCAGGGTGGAAAAGACAATCATATCGGACCACAATCTTATAATCCTAGAAACTAACTACAGTACAAATAATACCAAAGGGACAATTCTCTGCCAGAAGGAAACATCTACACTTGCATCCCTAAACTTCTTCAGTGAACAGGCAAATTGGGAAGAAATTAAACAAAGACTTGGTGAAGTAGATTGGGAATTGACCCTCGATAGGACGGGGAAAAGTCCCAGTGAAGTACTAGATGTGATCATGGCAGAGATAACAAAAACATGTCAAGAACATGTCCCCAAAAAGAAAAGGAAAACAAACAGACCTACTGCAATACCAAAGGACAGAAGGGTTTTAATGAAACAAAGAGCAGCCTTAAACAAACACTTGGACAAGGCACACAAGAAAGAGAGGATGCAAGCTCTTAGTGCAAAAATATTAAAGGTAGAAACCCAAATCATGGAATCCCATACGGAACAGAGGGAAAGGGAAGAAAGAATAGCGGTAGAAAACATCAAAAGAAACCCAAAATACTTCTTCAGCTACTGCAAACGTTCCACTAAAGTAAAAACTAAGATTGGGCCACTACAAACAGACCAGGGACAAACTACGAAGGACCCAGAAGAAATGTCCAGGATTCTGGTCAAACAGTACAGTAGAGCATTCAGTACGCCACAGGTAACAAAACAAGTTAAAGACCCAGCTACCTTCTTCACTGAAGCTCACCCTGGACCAGCCATCACGGACATGGATATCACACCCAAAGAAATTGAGAGGGCAATAGGAGAGCTAAGAAACAATGCAGCTCCTGGACCAGACGGAATACCTGCAATTTTGCTCCTCAAATGCAAGGAAATCCTGGCGGAACCCATCAGTAGGCTTTGGCGCTGTTCAATAGACGCAGGAGAAATTCCAAGCCCACTCCAAAAAGCAGCAATCAGCCCCATTTACAAAGGAGGAGACAGGACCCTGCCCAAAAATTATAGGCCAGTAGCCCTGACCTCACACTTAATTGAAATATTTGAAAAATGTGTCAGAAATAAGATACTAGAGTACCTGGAGGAAAATAAGCTACTCACACACTCACAACATGGTTTTAGAAAAGGAAGATCTTGCCTCTCAAACATGTTGGCCCACTATGACTGGGTCCTACAAAGCCTAGCCAAAGGAGAAAATGTTGATACGGTGTTCTTGGATTTTTCTAAGGCATTTGATAAAGTGGATCATGGGATATTACTCCATAAGCTAAAAGGTCTAGGAATAAAGGGTAAAATAGGTGAGTGGATACATAGCTTCCTCTCAGACAGAACACAGTTTGTGACTGTAGAGTCCCAAAAGTCAGAAGAGGCCAAAGTAATAAGTGGAGTACCACAAGGTTCGGTTCTTGGCCCACTATTGTTTCTGATACATTTGAATGATATTGGCACAAGAGCCGGAGCATCCCTCATGTCTTTCGCCGATGACACGCACATCAGTCGGCAAATCAAGAAGGAAGAAGAAGTGCATCTGCTCCAAGAAGACCTGGACAAAATATATGACTGGGCCAAAGAGAACAACATGGACTTTAATGAAGATAAGTTTGAAGTACTGAGATATGGCACAAACCAGCATATAAAATCAAACACAAAGCTCCTCACAGAGAGTGGTAAAGAGATAATACCAAAGGAACACGTGAAATGCTTGGGTGTATATCTGGAAAGCGATGGTACCTTCAGCCACCACATTGGAGAAGCAGTGAAGAAAGCCAGAGGCATGAGTGGATGGATCCTTAGAACCTTCTCATCGAGGGAACCTGAACCTATGTTAACCCTTTGGAAAGCCCTAGTACAACCCATACTAGATTACTGCAGCCAACTGTGGTCCCCATCCAAGAAAAGGGAAATACAGATGCTGGAGACAGTACAAAGAATGTTCACCAGACAAATCAGGGGCATGAGGGAATTGGACTACTGGCAAAGACTCAAAACTCTAGGCCTCTACTCTCAGCAGAGGAGAAGAGAGAGATATAGAGTAATCTATCTATGGAAGATCTTAGAACAATTAGTGCCAGATCCAAATCCCTCTGTACTGTACATCCATGAAAATGAGAGAACTGGGAGAAAATGTGGAAGAAGATCCTTACCTGCGGGAGCCCCAACAAGAATAAGATCACTGTTGGCATCAAGCTTGCTACAAGAGGGGCCGCGGATATTCAACACACTCCCCAAGGAAACAAGAAAGTTGACCTCCTGCCGTGTGGAGCGATTTAAATCAAGCCTGGACAAATACTTAAGGTCGCTACCAGACGAACCCACAGTACCGGGATACATAAAGTATTGCCGAGCGGAGTCAAACTCAATACCGGACCAAGTGGCTCTAATGAAACGGGACACAAGGGACGGCAGCAGCGGTGGACCACCATGACTGTGAGGCGTAGACCTCTAAACACGACCAAGTAAGTAAGTATACCAAGTAAGTATACCAAGTATACTCCAACCATTACAATTCTCAATACAAACTATCTACTGTGTGTTGATTCCCAACACTGCCGGTCAAGGCCTTGATCTAGACCAGTGGCTTAGCTAGGGTGTCTGGCACTGATCTAGTATCATCTATGTATACTAGATCCATACACATAAGCCTACATGCAACTAAGGTAGCAGAGGTGACTGTGATACTAACCCTGGGATACTAAATCAGACACAAATCGCAATGTCCATTTGTAACACAAATTTACACAATAACATTGAAGCATATATTTATAGTTTAATATAGTCTAGACTACTGTGTAGTAGTATTTATTTATTGAAAGTCACTTAACATACCCAGGTGAGCATGAGGCCCCTATTCTCATAGCCCCTGGCAAGTGCCCATCAGGCCCATGCGTTAAGACGGCCCTACCGAGAAAGAAGCGTCGACTCACGGAAACAATGATGAAGGCACGCTATTCCCGGCCAAAGAATCACCTTGGATGGACTTCAGAACAATGGAGAAAGGTAAGAAAGACACATCTAGCTAATCAGTTACTTGTAATTCATTAAAAAAACATTAATACCTTGTAACCTTAAGAGTGCAACATTTTTGTTAAAGCTCCAATCTTTGCAAACCATAAAGTTTATTTGATGATCATTACTTCAATGTCTTTCCAATACTTATATGGCTGTTCAACTACTTATTTTGTATTTTCTACTATTGCAGGTAGTTTTCTCTGACGAATAACCATTGCAGTGCTAGATGCAGAGTGTAAAAAGGCGGCCTGGAGAAGAATTTATGGCTAAATTTCTGAAGAAAACAATAAATTTGCAACGAAAATCATGGTGTGGGGAGCCATTTCGGTGCATGGAACAAGTCGTTTGCGGGCTTATAATACAGTTAAATACTAGTAAGGCATCTGGCCCTGACAACATTCATTCTAGGATACTCAAAGAAGGTGTAGAAAGTATTGCAGTAGCTCTTGAGAAGATATTTATTAGATCACTGGAGTCTGGAGAAATACCAAATGATTGGAAATTGGCAAATGTAGTGCCAATTTTTAAAAAGGGAAGCAAAGAGGACCCAAATAACTATAGACCGGTAAGCTTAACTTCTATAGTCTGTAAAATTCTTGAAAAGATGGTTAAGAAGGAAATTTCTGATCATCTAGAGAGAAGCAGGTTAATTAATGATGCTCAGCATGGTTTTAGAAAAGGTAGATCGTCTTCGACTGACCTTCGAACAGGTAGCACGTGTTTCAAAGAGCTCTCGGAATATTTTGGTTATTTGCTATACTTTGGTGTGTGACATAGTAAACATAAATATTAAGTTATTAGATCGTATATTTGCTTAATATAACAAAGTTAAATTGTGGTTATTTTGTTTTGGTGAGAAAGTGACTTTTGTTTACTTCGGTGGCCATCTTGATTAGCAGGTTTTAAACTTGCGTGTACAAATTCGGGTCAAATTCTTGTTGTTCATAAGTTTTTGTTTCCATTATTGTTCTTGTTTAAGTATGGCTGACTGTTTGGATGTAGAGAGTATGCCTTTTGAAAGTAGTTTGTATGTAGTGTGCGATGACTGTGGTGTAGAGAGGAGAGTGAATGTGTCTGAGTGCCGTGTATGTGCTTTGACTGAGGAGGTGAGTCGATTACGTGCAGAATGCTTGAGACTGAACGATTTAGTGTCTGAAGTGAGAAGAGATGCAAGTGTACGTTTGAAGAGTCAGATTGGGACCAGGAGGGAGGAAGTTAGGCCTAGAACAGGGACTGGAGAGAAAGCAGTAAGTGAAGTAAGTGATGATGAGTGGTGGGTGAAAGTGAACAGAATAGATAAGTTAGGACAGGTTAGATGTGTGAATGAGAGGGACATGGAACCTGTTAGGCTAACTAACAGATTTGATGCCATGAGAGAGGAAGAATTTGAAAGAGATTTGTCTGGTGTGGCCGTGCCTGAAAGTAGAATAGGAGGTCGAGTGAGTGAGAGCAGGAGGGAGGGTAATACTAGGCCTAGAAAGAATAGGAGAATGACTGAGGTGATTGTGATGGGTGACTCTCAGATTAGGTATTTAGATAGGAAGTTGAGTGAAAGTAAATGGAAGGGAGTGAGAGTTTGTCTGCCGGGTGCTGGTGTAAATGATGTGTGTGAGAGGTATGATAGGTTGGTGTCTGGGTATGAGATGGAAGCAGTTGTGATTACACATGTCGGAGTAAACGATGTAAAGAAGGAGGGTACTTGTGAGTTACGACAGCAGTATAAAAGGCTGATTGAAAGAATGCGTGAAAGTAGAGTAAAAGGCGTTGTTTCAGGTGTCCTTCCGAGAATGGATGTGGGGATGGAATGGTTGTCTCATGCAATGGGGGTGAATGAATATGTGAAAGGTTTGTGCGAGGAGTCAGGATTGGTGTTTGTAGATGTTTGGAGTGGGTTTTATGGGAATAAGGGTTTGTATGCGGTGGATGGACTCCATCTGAGCCGAGATGGGGTTGAGGTTTTGTGGCGGGAATTAGATAGTGTTATTAGGTCTTTAGAGGCGGGAAACTAGGTTTTGATAGTGGTCAGGGAAATTTAATGGCTCAAAGTGAGGCAGGGAAAGGAAGCAAACACAGATTTGTAGAAGGTAGGCAGGCTAATGAAAGTGCTTTAGGTTTAAATTACTTGAGTAGTGATAGTGGTCAGGGAAATACAAGAGTACAGGGTCGGGGAAGGAGAGAAAGGAGATGCAGAGGAGATAGGCCCTCAGGTGCTTCAGGGATAGGTGGGCTGAGTTGTCTTTACACAAATGCTCGTAGTCTTAGAAATAAGAGGGATGAATTATTTAGTTATATCATTCGTGAAGATATAGATATAATATTTATAGTTGAATCATGGGTTAATGAAAATATATTTAATGATAATGTCAGTGAATTTGAACTAGAAGGTTATACTATGTACATTAGTCAAAGGAGAGATAGGACTGGTGGTGGGTTGATTATTTATATTAGAAATAGCATTTCTTCAAATCTAAATAACTCTATAAAGCAAGGAGAAGGCGAATCATTATGGATAGATATTAAGGTTGGTAAAAATAGGAAAATACACTTGGGAGCTTTTTATAGACCACCGGGACAGACTGATTGCATCGATGAGTTAATGATTAGGGAAATAAGTAAAGGATCCAAAGAAGATACAGTTATTCTGGGTGACTTTAATTTAACTTCTGTAGACTGGGAAAATATGATAGGAAGAGATAGAGCAAGTTGTAAGTTTATGGAGTGTTTTGAGGATAACTTTTTGACCCAATTTGTTAATAAGCCAACAAGGGGTGCCAATATATTAGATCTAATTCTTTCAAATGATGATCACTTAGTTCAAGGATTGAGTGTAGGGGAATCATTGGGAAACAGTGATCATTAGATGGTTCGGTTTAATTTGCAAATAGTTAAGGGTAGAACAACGAAAAACTCCACAAAAATTCCAAATTTTTATAGGGGAGATTACGATAAATTACGCGGCATGCTAAATCAGATTAGGTGGGATATAGAATTCCATGGAAAGAATACTTATGAGATGTGGGATATTTTAAAGACTATATTAAACATGGTTCAGGAACAATGTATCCCGATGAAGTCTATTAGGAAGAAATGTAGGAAACCATTATGGTGGAATCAAGAAATAGCTAATAAATTTTCAGAGAAAAAAAGGGCATACCAGAGATTACAAAGTGAGAGTAGTTTAGATAATTTAAACCATTGAAGGGCAACCAGAAATGAACTAAATAGGATTATTAAAATGACCAAAAGGACAGCAGAAATTAATTTAGCTAAAAATAATAATAAAGATCCTAAAAAATTCTTTAGCTATTATAGAATCAATAATAAATCTAACAGTGATAAAATAGGGCCTATTAAATATGAAGGGGTTTTGAAAGAATCTGATGAGGAAATAGTAGAGGTCCTTAATGATCATTTTGCTTCAGTATTCACAGAAGAGAAACCAGTTAGATTAATTGATGATAATTCTAGGTCAAGGGAAGTAGTGATAAATTCTATTAATATAGACATAGAAGAAATTAAAGGGCTTATAATGCAGTTAAATACTAGTAAGGCATCTGGCCCTGACAACATTAATTCTAGGATACTCAAAGAAGGTGTAGAAAGTATTGCAGTAGCACTTGAGAAGATATTTATTAGATCACTAGAGTCTGAAGAAATACCAAATGATTGGAAATTGGCAAATGTAGTGCCAATTTTTAAAAAGGGAAGCAAAGATGATCCAAATAACTTTAGACCGGTAAGCCTAACTTCTATAGCCTGTAAAATTCTTGAGAAGATGGTTAACAAGGGAATTTCTGATCGTTTAGAGAGTAGCAGGTTAATTGATGATGCTCAGCATGGTTTTAGACAAGGTAGATCGTGTTTAACTAATTTACTGGATTGTATGGATTATGTAACTAAAGAATTAGATAGGGGTGAAAAAGTTGATGTGATCTACTTAGATTTCAGCAAAGCTTTTGATAAGGTTCCACATAGAAGACTAGTTCACAAATTAAAGCTGCTTGGGATATGTGGGAACGTTTTAAATTGGATAACTGAATGGCTGAAAAATAGGAAACAGAGTTCCACTGAATGGAGTGAGGTCAGAGTGGAGGAATGTTATTAGTGGTGTACCTCAGGGATCAGTTTTAGGCCCTTTATTATTTATAATCTATGTAAATGATCTTGGGCAAGGTGTAAATAGCAAAGTGTCAATTTTTTTCTGACGACACTAAATTGGCAGCTGTAGTCAAAGAGGTTGAGGGTAGCTTTAAAGTGCAGGGTGACTTAAATAAGTTGTTAGCTTGGGCTCAGAAGTGGCAGATGACTTTTAACCTTAATAAATGCAAAGTTATTAACATGGGGAGAGATAATAGGGAATTTAGCTGAGATGGATGGGTATTGGCTTAATTCAGTTGAAGATGAGAAGGACTTAGGAGTAGTAGTAGATAGGTCACTGAGATTTTAAAAGCAGTGTATTGAGGCAAAAAATAGAGCAAATAGGGTGCTAGGTTACATTAAAAGAAATGTTAGCTACAAGAGTAAGGAGGTCATCCTTAAACTATACAACTCTTATGTCAGGCTACATTTAGAGTACTGTATACAGGCATGGTCACCACATTTTAGACATGATATAAACTTATTAGAGTCAGTACAAAGGAGGGCAACAAAAATAATACCATCCCTGAAGCACCTTGAATATGAAGATAGACTGAGGGTATTAGATATGTTTTCATTTGAAAGAAGGTGATTGAGTTTTTTTAAATCTTTTCTGGGATGGATAAATTGGATTTCAGCAAGTTATTTGAGTTAGAAGGTAGTAATAGAACTAGAGGCCACCACTTAAAGATTAAAAAACAGAGGTGCAGACTGGATGTTAGAAAATATTTTTTCACTAACAGAGTGGTGGATTATTGGAATAGTTTGCCACCTGAGACTGTAGACAGCCCAAACTTGAATGTTTTCAAGCGCAGATTGGATGATTATATGGAGATGGAGGGTTAACTTCTTACTTTTTGGTATGTGGATATGTTTCTTGACTCATTCCTGTGGATGCAATTTCTTTTTATTGTATATTTTGGGGGACTTTGATTTTTTTTTGACAGCCTCCTATGGAGGCTTTAAATTGTATATTGTAGCTGCATGGTTGGACATTCCTATATATTGTTAAATTGTATATTGTAGATGCATGATCTGACAAAATCCTATGGATGCATTATATGGGTGGGATTTGACGGATGCGGATGACCTTTGATAGGCCCATGTGGCTTTTGTCATCCGTGAAATTATGTTATATTATGTTATGTTATATTGTTGAGAAAACTATGAACTGAGAAAAGTATATAGAAGTTCTTAAATGTTGTTTACTGCCTCAAATATGGGAATGGTATGGCATCAGACCTTGGATATTCCAACAAGACTCGACCCTATGTCATACATGGAAATCAGTGAAAGCATGGTGTGCACAAAATGGAGTTCAGTTGCTTCCATGCCCCGGAAATTCCCGGAACATAAATCCGATTGAGACTTTATGGTGTGGGTCGAAAAATGAAATGAGCACATAGCCCATTGAGACCAGGAAATGTGTAAAACATTGATTAATGCCATGCCAAGATGTGTTAAAACACTCCTGGATGCTAAGGGTTGCCAAACTGCTGACTAAGGAATTTAGAAGACTTAACACTGTGCCAAAATGAATCTATTTAAAATTAATCAAATTAGTTTTATTAGCATTTTTGTCGAATAATTCTGTTGGTTTAACTCTGTCGAGTTTCTCTTTTCTTTCTAATTTCATTGACTCTTCACATTCAAAATGGCCTGAGGCAATTGTGTTTCCATCCTTGAGGACAAAATTCAAATTAGGGGAACTTTTAAGAACTGAAATATATTTAAACCCCCAAATAGGGTGATTCTTGACGAAGTTAAACAGATGTAGGTGCGAAATTGATTTGTATTTAAATTGAGCGCGAATAAGTCCCTCATCTCTTGTGTTAATAAGTTGAATAACCAAATTATGTGAATTTATCAGTCGTTTGATATAGATTAAGTCGATGAATCATTAATGGATAAAGAGCTGCCGTCGTAAATTGATTACGATATTGAAATAAAATCGCCGTTCGATCTGCTTATGATGATGGGAATTGAAAAGACTGCGTGTTTCCCCCCTTAGAATATAATAATTCGGGGGAGTGTTGCGTCGTACCATGGGGGAGCTGTGTATTTGGAATTATGTTATGCGGTTCGAACCCCAAAAGCAGCTGAACACGTGCCCCATAATGAGGGTCTCACTTTTAAAGGGAAGCTATGAAAAAAGAAAGATAACTCTGATTTCCAAACCCAATGATTAGCCGGGTCTCAAAGGTTGAACAGCCTCCTACCCGGGTTCCTATGTTTTACCAGAACAAAATTGCTGGTTTATTTAGTTTACAATAGATATCCTTCAAATAACATTTATCTCAGGTTTTCTTCAGAGCGATTTTCGTGGCGTAATAAGTTGGAATAAATCTTTCGCCTTTTACTAAAGATTTCCGTGGAGGGGAACAACTCAATGAGTCTATAGACTATTTATCTCAGGCCTTACGGCCTTAATAATATCTACTACATAACTAAAAAGTTTTGTCGACGTGTGAGCGGTGTGAAAAGTGGTTCCAAATGGCACCAAGGTGCTCCACCTCAGCAATTTAATAAACTTATGTGATCCATGCCTGGATCAATCGAGAAGTAAGTGGGTGAAGGAGGTAGAAGAATGTACAGACGGAGAAAGAAGGCCAGAGGAGAGGGAAGACAGCAGAGAGGGGCACCCAGAGTGACCAGCCCCTAACTGATAGAAGTCCAGTGATACCCAGTCAAAGGAGAATGGTGAAAAAGAGGCTACCAGTGAGAAGAATTGGAGACAGCATGGTGAAAAGGGTGCGTGCACAAGTGAAACTCAGGATGGAGGGAAGTGGAAGCACCAGTTTGAGTGGGGCAAAAATACAAAAAAAAAACATAAGGGAAAATATTTAACCTGAGGCAGGTACATTGAAGAATAGCATGTTGGTCATCTAGAGTGGAGGAAGTGGGAGAGAATGAGAGAGTGAAGGAAGTGGTGGCAGCAGGGAAGGCACTTGAACGGAACAGGGTAAAAGTGGCAGGGGTTGGAGTGATGAGAAGGCCATGTGCAGGACAGCGTTATGAGGAAGTGATGAGGAGGACTAATGTGAGGAATTTCGAGGAGCTGATGAAGATGAAAGTGGATTGGATGAGACAGAAGAAAGGGAACATCAGCTTCATTGACACGGATGGTCCACTGAGAGATGACCAAATATGTGCAGCAGATGGAGTGCACCTGAGGGAGGCCGAAAATGACAGGTTGGAAGGACGTCTATGTGAGTGGCTGAGGGCAAGTGCGCTGTGCCCTATGGACGAATGACGACTCAGGCCAAACGAGGGGAGAGAGGAAAGAACAGACATCAACCAGGCAGGTAAGTGCATGAAGATAAGATGTATAAATGTCAGAGGATGGGGTGTAGGAAAGTATGAGGACGTTTGTAAAGAGTTAAATAAGTGGAAGTTTGCTGTTGTGGGACTGACAGAGACACACCTGAGGGGTGAGGTACGAATGGATGGAAATGAATATGCGATGATTGGTAAAGGATGGAAGAACCCGGAGGGGGTATAGCCTCCCTCCACAGGAGAGAAAGGAATCTGATTATTGTAGAATTGTTCATAGTCTGGTCCAATAATTATTCTAGTCCTTGATTTGGACACACCGCTTTTATTTAAGTCGGTGGTATTGACCCTATGACTCAATCCTACGATCATATATATATATATATATATATAGGCTTTAATTCCTACTGAACGTGCGAAAGCTGGTTAGAGGCGGGTTGTGCCGTAGCCAGGATTCTCACTATAAAAGTCCCACTTGTTACTCGGGGGAGGTTTGTGATTATTGAATTCTAAGAGTGCAAAATACAGGTTGAATGAATTAGCCGAAGGGATGCTTAATTAAAGTCTTGCCAAGGGTACGTCAAAAGGGAGGAGCCACAAATAAACACACGTACGGAAAATAAACTTTACTTTACACAAATATAATAATTAGCAATAGTTAAACGGGCAAAATTAAGGATTAAATATTAAACACTGACGTTAAGCGTCTAGATTTATAATGACTCAATGGGAGTATCAAACACGGTTAATTAAATAGGTAATTTAAGAATAGAGGGACACTGGGTTTACAGATTACCATTAATTGTGATGGATTGGAGAGACGACTACTCAGGTCCAGACGGGGTGGTTCGGGTGGCGTTAACATGAGTTCTCGGGGAGAGGGGGGATAAGACGACGGGTTTGGGGCTGCTGGCTGCAGTTCCGGTTAGTTCACTTCTAACTGGATGTGACACTAACAAATAGTAACTTCCAGTAACTATTTGGATGTTCCTTTTCTTACTCAAGTTACGTTGAGCAACAGAGCGTACTCTTCTAGTCATAGACTCTGCGGGGCGGGATTTACTTCCAGGAACAATTTGAGACAGCGACCAGGTTGACTCGTCGGCGCGTTGGTAGTCGCTACGTTACGGCAACGACTCTCGTTCAACGTGAGGGGTACGCGAGTTGGTTTGGGACACTGCTGTAGAGAGACTTGACTTGACTTGTTGTGTATAGAAAGAACAGAGAGGGGCCGCTGTATGTGATATGGCAGTGAGGTAGTCAGAGAGGAGCGTTGCGGAAAACATTTACGAAAAGGACAGCGAGAGTTGATAGGTCGGTGGCTATACACCGATGCGTTGTGTTGTTGGGAGGGCGTAGGTTATGTGGTATTGACTGGGCGAGGGTTAGGGCCAGGTCAGGAGGGGAAGGCTGACTGCTCATCGGGAAACGCACTATTCGTGATGCCTACTGGTTTATGCGAAGAACGGTACGGGCGGCGGGTGTTCGTGGGCCGCGGGATATCGCGGCGCCATCGCGTACCTTCTCACGTGTAGCGAGGTGTATAGTGGGTCTGTGGTGAGTTTGTCGAGTTGTTTAGTGAGTCTAGTGTGAGCGTAGGTGTTGAGAGGAGCTAGTTTGTTGTTGTTATGTAGTGCGTCCATTCTCGAGTACCGCGACGAACGGCAAGCGCGCTTCAGAGCAAAATTCTGAATGCGCTGAGCCTTTCGCTTCCACGTGTCGCTCGCAGCTACGAGCGACAGCAGGGCGTACGTGAGAATGGGACGCACGAGAGCTTTATATAGGTGTAGTTTTAGTCTTTTGCTCGCGGGGTAGAACCTACCCAGCGATGTGTTTGGGCGTGAGGCTCTTGCTTGTATTATGTTCTGGTGTAAATTGAACCTGACGGGTTTGGCGAAAGTTACCCCCAGGATTTTGGTGCGCTGAGTGTATGCGAGCCTTGTTGGGTTTTGGTGGATCATGTCTGGTGTGTGTGAATAGATTTGTAGGTTGTGCATGAAGTGATCTCTAGCGCCGTAGAGTGTCATCTGTGTCTTCTGAGGATTCGTGGCAATCAGCCATTTATCCTCGTAATCTGTCTTCTCGTCTAGTATTCTTTGTGCGTGGAGCGCGATTTCTTCAGGGGCCCGGCCGCTGACAAGAATGGTCTTGTCATCGGCATAGGCCACTATGTAGGTGTGAACGCAGTTTTATGGTGAACGTGGGGTGTCGTTTGTGAACATGATGTAGAGTGTTGGTGCCAGTACGCTTCCTTGGGGAACTCCTGAGCGTGGTTTGAAAGGTCTTGATAGGGTGTTGTTGTATCTATTGTGGCAGCACCGTTCAGTGAAATAGTGCGAGAGGAGCCTTCTGGTGCAGAGAGGTAACTCCGTGTTGTTTGCGAGTTTCCAACGGAGTCCCTCGTGCCACACCTTGTCGAAGGCCTTCTCCACATCCTTACTGACGGAGAGAGTCTTTTGGTGTATCTGTCGTTTCTTTTGTATTCTGTCGTGAACGATGGTCACGGCCACCTGAGTGGACCTGCCTCTCCTGAACCCGTATTGATGGGGGGGAGAACCAGACCCTCTCTTCCAGGAACTCCCGTAGGCGGCAGTTGACCATACGTTCAAGTATTTTGCCTAGGTGCTCTAGTAGAGCAATAGGCCTGTAGTTGTTTGGGTGTTTTGGGTCTTTGTGTTGTTTATGAAGGAGTATATTGTCAGAGACTTTGAATATTTTGGGAAAGTGGCCTGAGGCTAGTGAGGCGTTGAATAGGTGTGTGAGTGTGGGGTATATGTCTGCGGGGAGGTTGTGTATGAGTGTGGCTGGTAGACCGGAGCGGCCGGGGGCGCGTTTTGGTATTGTTTTATGTAGTGTTTTGTTTCCTCGACGGTGATTGGAGTGGTTAGTGTGGACGTGTAATCGAGCAACGCCATTCTAATCAGGGGGGCAGGCCTTAGCTCGTGAGCGTGAGCCCGACACCACTCCTGGATTTCCTGGAATGCTCCTGCGCATGTGGTTTTGGTGGGTTGTGCGTGTGTACTGTGTCCCAATGGGACCTGAATGCGTCGAGGATGTCGTTAGTGTCTGTGAGTGTGTGGTTGTTTATTTTGAGTGTAATCAGTTTGCATGGTTCAGTACCAAGCATCCTTCTTACGTGCCGTCAGAAGAAGGAAGGGT
The DNA here is from genome assembly GCA_963969495.1 of Ceratothoa steindachneri. Lineage (NCBI taxonomy): Eukaryota > Metazoa > Arthropoda > Malacostraca > Isopoda > Cymothoidae > Ceratothoa > Ceratothoa steindachneri. The sequence goes on from OZ018332.1 coordinate 33,492,336, forward strand.
CCGTGAAACGGGTGTCGTCCGCAATGCGGACGACCTCACGCCACTGCCGGTTCCTGTCTAGCTGCACGCACTGAAGGATGCGGACACGTAGTTGATTTATGTTGTGTTGCCATGGGCCTCTGGTGTAGTGGTTATTGTACTGTGTGATGAGTCTATGTGTGTGTATTGAGAATGTGAAGTGTTTTATGCAGGTGTAGTTTTTTGTGGTGAGTGTAGGTTTCGGGCGGTAGTGATGGTGTCTAGAAGTGAGCACCAGTGGTGGTCTATTAGTCCTGGACTGGTGTCCTCCAGGTCGAGGTTATGTGGTGTATTTGTGGATATGTGACTCCTGAATTCTACCCAGTTCGTGTTCTTGTAGTCATATAGAGGTGATATAGGGATGAGTATGGGAGATGTGGATATGAGAAGGCATATTGGTATGTGGTCAGATAGTACGTGGGAACCGGGCGACATGTGAGTGTAGAATCGTGTGGCATGGTCGTTGCGGAAGACCACATCCGGGGATGTGGTGCCTCCGTGCGGACCGAAGAACGTGGGGAAGGCTGGGCCGATATGCTCGCAGCGGTAGCGCCGCAAGGCACCGGCGAAATAACTTCCCGCATCTTTCTTGTGGACATCACTGGTAGCCTCTTTTTCACAATTCTCCTTTGACTGGGTATCACTGGACTTCTACCAGTTAGGGGCTGGTCACTCTGGGTGCCCCTCTCCTCTGGCCTTCTTTCTCCGTCTGTACATTCTTCTACCTCCTTCACCCACTTACTTCTCGATTGATCCAGGCATGGATCACATAAGTTTATTAAATTGCTGAGGTGGAGCACCTTGGTGCCATTTGGAACCACTTTTCACACCGCTCACAAGTCGACAAAACTTTTTAGTTATGTAGTAGATATTATTAAGGCCGTAAGGCCTGAGATAAATAGTCTATAGACTCATTGAGTTGTTCCCCTCCACGGAAATCTTTAGTAAAAGGCGAAAGATTTATTCGTTCTGAAGGGAAACCAGAGTAAATCCTAACTATTCTGTTTATTTTATCAACCCACGGCTTGTTACCTCCATGGTTTTCTACTTTACGCTTTTCGTAATAGTTTCATTTTAGGAATTTATAAATATCGACTTGTACTATAATTTAAAAATAAATGTTCCTTATATTAAGTCAACCGTAAATGTTTTGTTCAAATAATTAATCCCAACTTATTACGTCACGAAAATCGCTTTGAAGAAAACCTGAGATAAATGTTATTTGAAGGATATCTATTGTAAACTAAATAAACCAGCAATTTTGTTCTGGTAAAACATAGGAACCCGGGTAGGAGGCTGTTCAACCTTTGAGACCCGGCTAATCATTGGGTTTGGAAATCAGAGTTATCTTTCTTTTTTCATAGCCTCCCTTTAAAAGTGAGATCCTCATTATGGGGCACGTGTTCAGCTGCTTTTGGGGTTCGAACCGCATAACATAATTCCAAATGACACAGCTCCCCCATGGTACGACGCAACACACCCCCGAATTATTATATTCTAAGGGGAGAAACACGCAGTCTTTTCAATTCCCATCATCATAAGCAGATCGAGCGGCGATTTTATTTCAATATCGTAATCAATTTACGACGGCAGCTCTTTATCCATTAATGATTCATCGACTTAATCTATATCAAACGACTGATAAATTCACATAATTTGGTTATTCAACTTATTAACACAAGAGATGAGGGACTTATTCGCGCTCAATTTAAATACAAATCAATTTCGCACCTACATCTGTTTAACTTCATCAAGAATCACCCTATTTGGGGGTTTAAATATATTTCGGTTCCTAAAAGTTCCCCTAATTTGAATTTTGTCCTCAAGGATGGAAACACAATTGCCTCAGGCCATTTTGAATGTGAAGAGTCAATGAAATTAGAAAGAAAAGAGAAACTCGACAGAGTTAAACCAACAGAATTATTCGACAAAAATGCTAATAAAACTAATTTGATTAATTTTAAATAGATTCATTTTGACACAGTGTTAAGTCTTCTAAATTCCTTAGTCAGCAGTTTGGCCACCCTTAGCATCCAGGAGTGTTTTAACACATCTTGGCATGGCATTAATCAATGTTTTACACATTTCCTGGTCTCAATGGGCTATGTGCTCATTTCATCTTTCGACCCACACCATAAAGTCTCAATCGGATTTATGTTCCGGGAATTTCCGGGGCATGGAAGCAACTGAACTCCATTTTGTGCACACCATGCTTTCACTGATTTCCATGTATGACATGGGGTCGAGTCTTGTTGGAATATCCAAGGTCTGTCGCCATACCATTCGTATATTTAAGGCAGTAAACAACATTTAAGAACTTCTATATACTTTGCTCGGTTCCTAGTTTTCTCAACAATATGCAAACGACTTGTTCCATGCACCGAAATGGCTCCCCACACCATGATTTTCGATGCAAATTTATTGTTTTATTCAGAAATTTAGCCATAAATTCTTCTCCAGGCCGCCTTTTTACACTCTGCATCTGGCCATCTAGCACTGCAATGGTTATTCGTCAGGGAAAACTACCTGCAATAGTAGAAAATACAACATAAGTAGTTGAACAGCCATAGAAGTATTGGAAAAGACATTGAAGTAATGATCATCAAATAAACTTTATGGTTTGCAAAGATTGGAGCTTTAACAAAAATGTTGCACTCTTAAGATTACTAGGTATTAATGGTTTTTTTTAATGAATTACAAGTAACTGATTAGCTAGATGTGTCTTTCTTACCTTTCTCCATTGTTCTGAAGTCCACCCAAGGTGATTCTTTGGCCGGGAATAGTGTGCCTTCATCATTGCTTCCGTGAGTCGACGCTTCTTTCTCGGTAGGGCCGTCTTAACGCATGGGCCTGATGGGCACTTGCCAGGGGCTATGAGAATAGGGGCCCCATGCTCACCTGGGTATGTTATGTGACTTTCAATAAATAAATACTACTACACAGTAGCCTAGACTATATTAAACTATAAATATATGCTTCAATGTTATTGTGTAAATTTGTGTTACAAATGGACATTGCGATTTGTGTCTGATTTAGTATCCCCGGGTTAGTATCACAGTCACCTCTGCTACCTCAGTTGCATGTAGGCTAATGTGTATAGGTCTAATATACATAGATGAAGCTAGATCAGTGCCAGACACCCTAGCTAAGCCCGGCAGTGTTGGGAATCAACACACAGTAGATAGTTTGCATTTAGAATTGTAATGGTTGGAGTATTTGAGGTGCAAAATTTAATTTTAAATATCTGAACGAAAAATCACTAAATATTTTACCTCTGCGATGATGGCAACACCTGTTTTGGTTATGAGGTTAGACCGTCATGAATTTGTTTTTAGCAGTACTGAGAAATATTTGTTAAGATATTAAAAATTGAAATGTGTATTCCTGAATGTGATTAGCAAAAGTAAGTTTATTATTATATTAACTATATATATTTAAGGTTTTACAATAATGACCTTATTGTAAAATCTTGAATATAAACTTACTCCTACCTATCAACCTTACTGTAATACCTTCCCTGAAGCACCTTGAATAGGAAGATAGCCTGAGGGTACTAAATATGTTCTCATTTGAGAGAAGATGTATGAGGGGAGATATGATTGAGCCTTTTAAAAATCTGTTCTGGGATGAATAAGTTGGATTTTAGCAAGTTATTTGAGTTGGAAGGTAGTAATAGGACTAGGGGTCACCACTTAAAAATTAAAAAAACAGAGGTACAGGTTGGATGTTAAAAAATATTTTTTCACCAATAGAGTCGTAGATTACTGGAATAGTTTGGCACCAGAGACAGTAGATAGTCCAAACTTGAATGTATTCAAACGCAGATTAGATGATTATATGTGGAGGGAGGGTTAACTGGGGGCTATTCTGGTCTCATTCCCGTGGATGCATTTTTTTTTATATTAGTGTATATTGCGATTGATTTTGATTTTGACGAGTCTTGTCTTGATGATGATGCTTTTTGTTTTTGACACATTCCTGTGTATGGTTCGAATTGTAGATTCATGATCGGCCACAATCCTATGGATGCATTTTGTGGGTGTGTTTTGACAGATGCGGATGACCTTTGATAGGCCCTTGTGGATCTTTTCTGTTTGGCGGATCTTTTTTACTAAATTTTCACCAATAATGCAGTTTGGAGTGCTGAATACGAATATAACATTTTTTTTTTTTGGGGGGGGGGTGAAAGGAAGTATTAAAAAAAAATTCATGAGCACTAGTTTAGAACATTATTGAAACTCAGGATCATCGTAGGGGAAGTTCTCCCGCAGTGCTAAACAGCCCACCAGCAGTCCGCTTGAATTTACTCCAAAAAGGTGATTTCAACAATTACTTAAGATAGGTAAGAAATTCATAATATAGGCTTAACCGAACCTAACCCACTGTGAATTTATGTGGCGAAAACGGAATAGAAATGAAAATTTGTTTAAAAAAAGATTATGGGATACTTATATCTAAATACAAATGAATGTTTGAAGAAATAATAAAGGGAGTGAACAATAATATTGGGAAATCATATGGCAGTTTAAGTGCGTTTCATTTCTATTTCGTTTTTCTTGAAAATATATCGGACAAACCAAAATTTACAGTTTGAAATTTATTTTTTTTAGATACTTCCTTTCATTTAGCCCCCAAAGAAATGTTATATTCGTATTCAACACTCAAAACTGCATCTTTGGAGAAAATTTGGTGCAAAAGATCCGCCTGCCGCCAAACAGAAAAGACCCCGTTAAATTATGTTAAGGTTGTTAGGTAGGAGTATGTTTATATGAAAGACTTTACAGTAATGTTGTAGGTAGGAATATGAATGTATACATTAAGTTTCATTTATTAACTTTATGGCCCTAATTAATTTTTTGTACAGTCATTGTTATTTAGTTATACTGTATGTCTGCTACTTCAATGACCTAACCACAGTGTGTGCGTATTATTTTAAACCCACTTATTATATGTATATTTCAATGTGTCAATATTAAGTTGTATGTTGTAGGCTTAAGTTTATAATATTCAAGGATGCATGTGCCTCAATTCTAGTATGTTTTAAAGTATATTGATATTTTTGTGATAACTGGTCATGTAAGTCCAAGTACATTTATATTTATATGAGTCTAAAAGTAGGACACATTTTGGTCACTTTAAGGGTTGTACAGTCCAGTAATGCCACTCTTTGGCTTTTTCTCCAAGTTCTTGAAGATTTTAGTTACTTCTTGGAGTCTTGAAGGTTTTTTTTTTTTAAATCTGAAAATCTTGGAGTTTTTCAATAAATATTAAAATAAAATTATTAAGATGTTAAAAATCACTGAGTTGCTTCAAATTTTATGTATTTCTTTGCCATAGTCAGCAAATCATAGTCGGCCAGCTATTATTTGGCGATATTTTTCTTATGTTTATATTTTTTTCTAATTTTATCGGCGTTGCCAGATACAGGTGCAATTTCGTGTTTGGGGGAAATTTTCATCAATAGAGGAAACAATGAAATGTAATCTTTCTTGTTGGGTCATTGTAGGATTATGGATAGATCTCTACAAGAGAGCTGCAGCTAAAGCTATTTTTTGGAATTCACCTGAACCTGAACCTGGACCTGATAGGCCCCAACAAGAATCTTTGGAATCTCCAATCAGCAGAACCTCAAGAAAGTCTGGTAATTATACTTGTGATTGGACAATGCGGTTGCACACACTATATTAAAAGAGTAGAACGGTTAAAATTCGTTTTAAGCTACAATCCATTTCTTCTAATTTGTTATCATTAGGTCATTTTTAAGGATACCAACGTATTCTACACCCCTCAGCCCCTCCTGGAAACACACTTTCCTGTCTTTAAAGTTAAGTTATGTTAGACAAAAAGGTTTTGCTATTCGCAAAAAATATCTTCATTTTGCAAGAAAATTCAAATATTTAGTTCTTGTCCCGAGCACACTTATATTATATAACCTTTCTTCCAGGCGTGGGACTAAATACTAAACAGTTTAGTATTTAATCCCATGTCAGGATGTAGGGTTATATAATACATATAAGTGCGCATGCGACATGCCCTAAATATTTAAACATTCTGCTTCCATAATGAACACCTCCTTCTTTAAATTGTACGAATAGTATTCGGTTGCGGGTTATGAAACACAGGTAGTCAGCCTATTTAGTGATTCAACTTCAAGCCTACCACTGGTTGCCTAATATCTTACAACATAAAATTAATGATTAATTCACAAAAAATGAAGTTCCTAAACAAAATTAATGGTAATTATAAGACATTTAGTTAAACATTTATAATATATATTTCCAGGTGAATTACCCTTTCAGCAGAAATGAAACGTAATGTTTTGAGTGGAGCACAGAAGGGGAAGAGAGCTGCAGAGGAGAAGGAGAAAATTGAAACACTTCCAAAATTAACATCGTGTTCCAACACAGGTGCAACGTCACCCACTCATACCATTCCTTCAGATATAGTATCCACATGTACATCCACTCCTGCAACTTCAGCCACTAGTACTGTTCTTTCAGATATAGCATCCACATCCAAATCCAAACCTGTAACAGTAAAGGAGTTTCCAATCCAAGAGACAGATTCGGGGCTATGGAACATTAGTGATATTAACGGTAGATTACTAGATTCGTAGTGGGCTCCCATCATTTCAGAATCATGATTGCAACTTTTCAAACTCACGCAGAGTGTATAAAACGACTGGAGTAGAGAGTATGAACACAAGGTATTTATCAAATAATGTGTTAAAACGTGAACTGTGGAATGGCGAGTGTGAAAAACGTGAATGGCTACTCTATTCACCATCCCAAGGTCGTTTGTACTGCTTTGTATGTCGCCTACTGTCCAAGGAAGAATCTTCCTTTGCTACATCGGGGTTCAATGGCTGGAAGCACATCGATTTTTACGGTATATTTATTTGAGAAAAAAAATACATATACAAATTAGCGTTACAAAAAAAAATAGTTAATAGTGGGGAAAAAAGTTGAGCGGAGAAGAGAAAGTTACACAAGTACTAGTAAGAAAAGAAATGGGTTCTCCAGGTACTACCGGAGGTGATATTTTTGTATGCCTGGACGATATACTAGATTGCAAGCACAGATTCATCAATTCAATGAGTTCGCCATCTATGTCCCCTGTGCTGGACACTGCCTGAACCTGGTTGGAGTAAAAGCAGCAGAGTGTCATCTACAAACTGTAAAGTTCTTTGACTTTGTTCAGCATCTAAAGGGTCTTCCAACAAGGACGCTCGAGCTTTGTCAAGCGATAGTGGCCATGTTGTTAAAGCGACATCTGGCAACCTCACTGTGAACTATTCAGTAGTACTTGGCAAGTCACGATGGAAGGTTATAGCGTTGAACAGCGTATGCAAATCATCAAATGTTATTATCAAAATCAGTGCTCCGTTAGACAAACATTCCGCGTATTACGTGATTTCTATCCTGCCACAATCGTCCTGCAGAGTTTACTGCTCGACACTTGGTGGCCAAATTCGAGGCAAAAGGGTCGACCAACAATCAGCCAACACCAGTACGTCACCGAAACGCAAAGTCTGCTGAAAACATCGCTGCCGCAAATGCAAGTGTACGGGAAAATCCGAGGCAGTCGATTTTTCGTCGTTCACAAGAATTTGGCCTTTCTGCGACTTCAGTTTGGCGAATTATGTGTATGGACTTGGGTCTGCACCCGTACAAAATCCAACTTACCCAGGAACCTAAGGTAAACGACCATAGACAATGCCGTGTGTTCGCTGATTGGGCTCTAGGGCAGTTGGAAGTTGCCCCCAATCCACCCCCCCCCCCAAAAAAAAAAAAAAATCATCTTCAGTGACGAGGCCCATTTTGGGGTAAATGGATTTGTGAAAAAGCAAAGTTGTCGGATTGGGGACGAAAACAATCCACATGAGATACACCAGCACCAATTGCATCCCAACAAAGTCACCTGTTTGGTTCGGATTTTCGTCTAACGGAATCATCGGTCCGTATTTTTTTGAGAACGAAGATGGGATTGCGATAACCGTCAATGGCGAGACCTACAGCTCGATGATAAGCAACTTCTTGTGGCCTCAACTGGATTATATGCCTGATATGGATACTTACGAACGACATGTATTTCCAACAGGACGGCGCTACATGCCACACTGCGCACCCTATGATAGACATTTTGCACCAGCGGTTTCAGGGCAGGGTCATCTCGCGCGGCGGCGACATCAACTGGCCACCAAGATCATGTGATTTAACGCCATTAGACTACTTTCTTTGGGGCTACCTTAAATCGCAGGTCTATGCGAATAATCCGCAAACAGTTGATGTCCTCAAAAGTCAACATAACGAACACCATCCAGCAAATTAAGCCAGATTTATGCGAGAAAGTCATCGAAAATTGGGCCTCCCGAATACGTTCCACCAAGCGAAGCCGCGGCGGACATTTGAATGACGTCATATTCCACACTTAATGCCATAAAATGTACTTTCAAATTTAAAATAAATTGAGAGCATATATCATATACAACTTGTTTTATTTACATTTAAAAATTGAGCGACCTTATTGAAAGGCCCTATATATTCCTTTTTTGCGGTTTCTACTCTTTGATGGAATGTATTGACATCATCTTGGGGAAAACATTTGGTGGTCAAGCATCTATCTGACACACGATGGTCAACACATTTTGATGCTAATCATACTCTGTATGGCGGGTTCGAGAAAATATAACATTTTGCTGGAGTCTGTATCAGTTGACAATGAACAGGAAGTGAAAACAAGGCGAGAGGCAGAAGGATTGAGCAAGAAAATGGAAAACCCGGAAACAATCTTTCACACAATTCTTTGGAATGATATGCTAGAAATAATGAACAAAACAAGCAAGGTCTTACAGTCAAAGAATGTGAACATCCTTGTTGCCACAAATCTTAAGTCTATAAAAATCTATCTTCGGGAAACTAGAGATAAATTTCGTGAATATGAATTCAAAACCAAGAGTATGCGTCCAGATGCATATTGGAGGAGTGATGAGAAAAAAACGAGAACGAAAACGAAGTGTGTGTCTTACTAGATATGATGGATCATCATCAGCAGAAGAGGTACTTCTCAGTAAAAGCGAAAGGTTCACGGTAGAAACTTTCCTCCCTATACTGGACACTCTAATCTCTGAACTGACAAAACGTGCAGAAACTTATTTACTTACAGATTGGAAATCTGTTTTCTTTCTTCAATGAAGTGAAACCCATTGCTTCTGATCCACTAAAGAAAAACTGTGAACATCTGGCTAATATGTATCACAAAGACCTTAATTATCCCGACCTTTTAAATGAATGTGAGCATCTCAAGTACTATGTCGTAGAATGGACTCTCGACGATATACCATATATAACTATTCGTTGAGGGAACTTATTTAATTATCTTTAGAGTGCGTGGATGTCTGGGTTGACCGATATTATGTATCTTTGATATGCTTAAGAAGTGGAACTGAGCTCAAGGATAATAATAGGTTATCATTAATAAAATAGAGTTTTATTAATAAAAACTATCAATAACACACAAAACGGAAAATATTGACATAAACAGAGAATGGAAAGGGTCGTGGGGAATCTAGCTATCCGAGGATTAAGATAGATTTAAAAAGGTAAAACGAATATAAAGTTAAAGGGATGGGATGGTTCGCTAAACCATTCAAAGCACAGGTTAGGGTTGACATAAGGGTTAAATACTCAAAGGTAACGTTCAGCTTACGTAAATACACTTGTTGTGTAGATGAAGGCGATGTGAAGGAATTTTCGGTCCGCTGGTGAGTTCCAGCCGAAGGGGGGGAATTAAATGATCCTGACTTAGCGTCTTGGGAATGAGAACCGTTTCTTGACGAACGGGCTTGAAGAACAATGGCTGTTCTACGTTGTTCTCTTCTGAACAACAGGGGGGGGGGGAGAACCGTCTCTTGTCTACGGGCTCAAAAGAACAATGGCTTTTCTAACGTTGTTCTCTTTCTGAACAACAGGGGAAGCCTAGTGGACTTGGCGTCACGAAAGCTCGAACCTTGGCACTCAAGGGATATTGTCCTTCTTCTGGACAAGTGATGGTCGATCTCGAGGTCGAGGGCCCTTTGGTGCACAAGGTAAGACTGGACCGTAGTGATGTCTCGCGAAGAAAATCTGGATCTCTAATCTGATCTTAGTGGTAAAGTTTCCAAATAAATAGTCGGGACATCCCCTTGGCGTGGGGGACAATGGAGTGTTTAAACATTGACTCAGGTGCTGCGATAAGGCGCATGGCTTCAAAGCGAAGATGCACGCGGGTAGCATCGTGGTTTTAAATAACATGTGATAGTGGTTGAAATTAAGTGGCCTCAACCCGTTCTATTACACCCCTCCATTCCGGGGGAAGTTGTCACTTCGAAAAAAACGAGAGAAGGGACAACGATAGAGCTCCGTTGTTGGGAACTCGTTTTCTTGTACCAACTGTACCTTCCTGCACCTAACTAGTATTACCTCAATACATATGATTATTTTGATCTTTTGATTATAGAGGAAAATAACCTTTAATACAAACTTAATAAAAAAGGTGGCATGGAGCAACGAAATGACATAAAATTAGTACATATGGGACAAAATAATTTATACGTAATTTAATGGGTACAAATATATATACATACAAAAAAAATAGACATTGAGCGTTACAAAATTCAGACATATACATTAACTAATTATCTTACAAGAGAATCTAATTTAAGTCGTACAAGACGGTATATACATACATGGTGATCCTAATCCTACGAATACAATTACTCTACGCTATTCGGTAACGCATTTCTACTGAGTGCGTCAGCGACCTGGTTTTCGGAACCTTTTATGTAATTTATTTTAAATTGATACTCTTGCAAGAGTAAACTCCAGCGCATAATTTGGCCGTTGGAGTTTCGTACATTCCGAATATATGCTAACGGACGGTGGTCGGTTCCTATCTGAAATTCTTTTCCTATCAAGTACATTTTGAATTTGTCTATAACCGAGATAATTGATAGAGCTTCCTTCTCTATAGTGGCATATCTCTTTTCGCGTGGTAATAATTGGCGACTAGATATGCAACTGGATGACTCGTTCCGTCATCCTCGTATTGAAGGAGTACACCTCCAATGCCCTCGTTGTTCGCGTCGGTCTTAATCCCAAAGGATTTTCCGGGTTGGGCTACTTTAAAAGGGGGGCAGAAATGATGTTACTCTTGAGCTGATTAAAATGGGAAACAGCGACATCATTCCAACGTAGACGATCGGGGAAATTCTTTTTTAAAAGGGAGCTGAGGGGCGCCGAAATTGCAGCGAAATTTGGAACAAATCGCCGATAGTAAGAAGCTGATCCTAGGAACGATCTTAATTGCTTCTTTGTAATCGGGAGGGGCATGTCGGCGATTGCCTTAATCTTGTCCTCTTGGGGACCCAACTGGCTTTGTCCTATTTTGAAACCCAAGTATTTTATGGTTTCGTGGGCAAAATGGCATTTGCTGGGGCCAATGGAGAGGCCATTTTCACGCAGTCGCTCGAAGAGAGCTAATAGGGTGGTTAAATGGTGACTCCATTCAAATAGTTCTTGTAGCTGACTCTTTTGATGTGGTGTCAGATGCGCGTCAATATCCAGGTCAGAGGGTTCAAAAGACTCGCCTGGTAGGGAAGGAGGAAGATAATCGGCATCAGGTTGGATGCACACTGTCTGTATTACATTAAGGGACTCCACGGGGTAATCTTCTTCAAGCGCCGATGTTTCGTCCAGTGCTACGAACGTATCTCCATGGGCGCGTTGGGGGTACTTTTTTTCTTTGGGTCAACGGACAGTCTCCGTGTCCTTGTCTTGGGCCTTATCACCTAAGGGTGTTAGTGATTCACACTCCTTTTGTGCCGTCCCAAAGTCCTGGCTGAGGGTCTCCGAGAAATCGGACGGTATCGGGGTTCTGATGGGGACGGGCTCCTGGGCTTCCTTCTTAGCTCGACCTCGAGTAAGGGTGGCCTGGGACACAGGGTTGGAGCTTACTTGAGGGCTCTGTCCTATAAGTACAGAACAGAATTTTATGGGTGCTGAAATGACTTCAGCCCAGCCATCATAATATTGACACTGCAGGTAACATCTAACGACGGGGAATCGGTTCGCCCGTCCAAGGTAGTCATGTACCACCGCAAATTTTTCGTGGTTAGGGTCCACTGGGAGGAGGAGTTCGTCGGACACGATGACCACGTAGATCCTGTGTCCCTGACGAGAGTCGATACTCGGCAGCCGTTCACGCTGCCCTCCTCAAATTTCAAAGTTCCCGGTGAACTTTTATCAAAAATAAAATTTACCTGGTGGCCTGACGGAGGGGGAGAAGTTGCTGCTTGGGTCTGCACCACCGGGGAAGCCGGGGTGGCATTAATCTGGTGAACTTGGTGGGGTGGTCCGCTTTTAAGCCTAGAATTTTGGGGGTAATTCCAGCTCATGTGGTTTTCTACACCACAGGTGAAGCATATGATTGGTCGCTTCGGGAAGAGAGATGGAGGAGAAATCTTAACGGGAGGTTTGGAGTCCCGTTGTTGGTTTTGGGGAATGAAGTTTTGGGGTTTTCACAGGGCCCGGAAACTTCGTCAGCTTTCCTGGGAAGAGGCGCGAATCCTTCCTTCTTTCCTGGTTGGGGGGTTGGTGAGAAGTTCGATTCTCCTTTGGGTATAAATTATGGCTTGCGGCATAGACATCCGCTTCTTCGGTACATTCTTTAAAGGTCTGGCACCGATGATCCTTGACGAACGCGCGGATCTCCGTCGGGAGAGACGCCAAAAATTGATCCCGCAACACGAAGTCTGTTAAGGACTCGTAGTTAGGATCAACCTTTGAGGATTCTTACCCAAATTTAAAATTCCTCTGAAGAATGTATCCTAAATTGCCGGAATGTCTGTCCGGGCTTAATACGACCTCCTCGAAATTCTTGGCGGTAGAAATCGGGAGTCATATTATGAGCGGCCAATAACTCAGCTTTTAAGGTGCTGTAGTTAATTTTACATTCAGATGGTAAAGATATAAAAATTTCGCGCTATTTACAATTTAACAAGGGAAGTAATCTGGCTACACCTCCAGCCTCCAGATCCATGTTATTGATTTCGAGGATCTTTTCGAAGTGGGCTTAAAATGCTCTGAAATTGGGGAGCTTTAGTGGGAGATTGAGGGGGGGGGGGCTTCTGAACGTGAACTGGCTGAAGGTATTTCTACTTAAACACGAGCTAATTCAATCTGATGGTGAAGCTCAGCTTGTCTTTTCCATTCCTCTCTTTCTTCTCGCTGGATTTTTCTTTCTCCTTCTTCTCGTTGGATCTCTTTCTCTTTCTTTCTCGTCTCGTTAGATTTCTCTTTCTCTTTCTTTTTCTTCTCGTTGGATTTCTCTTTCTCTTTCTTTTTCTTCTCGCTCTTTTCTTTGCTCCTCTTGAACGTACTCAATTAGTTCTTTTCCGGAAAATCCCAAGGATTCTCCTTGCGCTTTAAAGATTTCGAACTGAGTCATCTTTGCACTTGGGGGCACAATAGTCAACCAACTAAGATTCCTTGCAACAAGAATTATGCCTTCTAGAGAATTAGCCTACCTAAATATGAGCACTGACCTATTCGTACTTGGTTTCTCGATCTAAATAACCACTGACTAAAATCACACCAAAAAAACACAAACAAATTATTATAACAGTTCCTTGAGCTACTCCAGCTTCTTAAGTTTCAAAAAAGGGGATAGCAATCGTTAAAACAAAATGGAACTACTATACTCTATTATTATAACGAATAACACTATGCTTTACTCGACTGAGACCAGTGTTTGAAAAGATATAGCGTTAAACGTTACACACTTGATACCAAATTTAAATAGTATATATATATATATATATATATATATATATATATATATATATATATATATATATATATATATATATGTCGTAGAATGGACTCTCGACGATATACCATATATAACTATTCGTTGAGGGAACTTATTTAATTATCTTTAGAGTGCGTGGATGTCTGGGTTGGCCGATATTATGTATCTTCGATATGCTTAAGAAGTGGAACTGAGCTCAAGGATAATAATATGACTATCATTAATAAAATAGAGTTTTATTAATAAAAACTATCAATAACACACAAAACGGAAAATATTGACATAAACAGAGAATGGAAAGGGTCGTGGGGAATCTAGCTAATCCGAGAATTAAGATAGATTTAAAAAGGTAAAACAAATATAAAGTTAAAGGGATGGGATGGTTCGCTAAACCATTTAAAGCACAGGTTAGGGTTGACAAAAGGGTTAAATACTCAAAGGTAACGTTCAGCTTAAGTAAATACACTTGTTGTGCAGAGGAAGGCGACGTTAAGGAATTTTCGGTTCGCTGGCGAGTTCCAGCCGAAGGGGGGGAATTAAATGATCTTGACCTGGCGTCTTGGGAATGAGAACCGTTTCTTGACGAGCGGGCTTGAAGAATAATGGCTGTTCTACGTTGTTCTCTTCTGAACAACAGGAGGGGGGGGGGTGAGAACCGTCTCTTGTCTACGGGCTCGAGAACAATGGCTGTTCTAATGTTGTTCTCTTCTCAACAACAAGGGGAAAGGGTGAGAACCGTTTCTTGGCGAACGGGCTGGAAGAACAATGGCTGTTCTACGTTGTTCTCTTCTGAACAACAGGGGGGGGGGGGGTGAGAACCGTTTCTCTTCAACGGGCTCAAAAGAACAATGGCTGTTTTAACGTTGTTCTCTTTCTGAACAACAGGGGAAGCCTAGTGGACTTGGCGTCACGAAGGCTCGAACCTTGGCACTCAAGGGATATTGTCCTTCTTCTGGACAAGTGATGGTCGATCTCGAGGTCGAGGGCCCTTTGGTGCACAAGGTAAGACTGGACCGTAGTGATGTCTCGCGAAGAAAATCTGGATCTCTAATCTGATCTTAGTGGTAAAGTTTCCAAATAAATAGTCGGGACATCCCCTTGGCGTGGGGGACAATGGAGTGGAGGCTTCGAAGGAATGCACAGCCGAGCCTGAGAACAATACCTTATCTGCCCATAAGCCTAACTCAATCTGGCGAGGTCGGCGCATGGGGCGACGGGGAAGATAAACCTCCTTGTTTAAACATTGACTCAGGTGGCTGCGATAAGGCGCCCGGCTTCAAAGCGAAGATGCACGTGGGTAGCATCGTGGTTTTAAATAACATGTGATAGTGGTTGAAATTAAGCGGCTTCAACCCGTTCTATCACATACTACATGGCCCTTGATGAAAATTGTGAGACTCTCCCTGCATTAAACAGAAAGATAATTGCCGACTATTTGAAATCTGTATTCCAGAATGTTGAAATTTCACTCAGTGTTCATGTGCATGATGGTGACCAACTGTACAGGAGAACGTTCTTTTTCAAGACTGAAACTTATAAAAAATCAGCTTCGTAGCACAATGGGACAGCATCGTTTGAACTGGCTTTCACTCATGTGCATGGAAAATGACATCCTGAAAACCATTGAATTCAAGCTAAATAATAAAGCGATTCTCTGCAAAGAAATGCTGCAAATGCTCGTTATAATAAAAATTTTGTAGTAATTTCTTACTGTGACATCTAATCTGTATGGCTTATTGAGTATTATTGTATTTTTCAAGCCTCGTGTATTGTTCAAATGTTTATCATATTGATTAGTTGTAGCTGTACAGCATGTTTTTAATGTTTCAACACTGATTATGTTGGAAGTGCCAATAAAATAGATTTATGTTTAATTTTATCGACCATTTACATTTTTGTTCCTGTGAGTAGTTGTCGTAGGGGTGCTGCTAGTCCACTGCTTTGCCCGGGGGCCCATAATGCTGTTAAGGCGGCCCTGATGAAAGTGACAAATGGTATTAGGCAAGGTTGTACGGGCTCACTACAGCTATTCCTGATGGTACTCAAGATAATAATTAAGAATATAATGAACAGGGGAATAGGTTTTAAAAATGACAATGTATATATCCCATCTCTGTTCTTTGTTGATGATGGATTTCTTAGCACGAACTCAGTTAACGGCATGAAACAGCAAATAGATATTCTCAAAAAAGTCTCTAAACGGAGTGACCTAGAAATAGATAAACAAAAAAGTTATTGTTTGATATTTAATAGAAACTAGAACAGATATCATACATGAAATAAAGTATCTAGGTGTAACATTGTGTGATAAAATGGATTGTTTCAAAATGCATACCTAAGTGTTTAAAGATTGACCAGGGTAAAAAGCTAGCTAACATGACTTATTCGGTAATAGAAAGAGTGAGTAATAAAATGATAATGGGGTAAACTTATTGGAAGTATTTTGCTGTTCCTATCATATTAAACGCTGCAGCAGTTATAACTTGGAATGAAAAGGAAATAGAGAAGTTACAAAGAACAGAAGCTTCAGTGTGGATGAAAGTGCTGGGGGCACCGAGTTATGCACATACATTAACCCTTGAGGAAGAGGTGGGCACATCACCTATGCTAAATAGAGATATGAAAACTAAATTAACTAATATACAAATTGTTCTGAGAAGTAATAATGCCTTGAAGGAATTATTCATGGAAAGGTTTATGGATGAGAAGGCATAAAATAAGAAATCTTAGTAAAATGAATGAATTGAATAAGAAACAGCTATAAGATAAGATAAATGAATATGAAAGAAATAGGTGGAAGGCAGAAATGGAAAAAAATCAACATTGGAGATGTATAATAGATACAAGATAGATATCAAGAAAGAGAACCGTATGATAACACCTATAGGTCAATACTATTATATAGATGTCGTACAAATACATTAAATTTAAATTGGAGAGTAGCATTAACATGGGGAAACCACCATAGATGGGCGCGATAACCTTAAAATGTATCACGATAACCGATAACGATAACCTTATCGCCGATAACCGATAATCGATAACGGGCGATAAATATATCTCCTGAGGTGATAACCGATAAACCGATAAATCCATAGTTATAATACAATATTGATTATTGAATATATATAGCGTAATTTTATAATACAATATTTGAATACTGTTTCTTAGTTTCTTACCCGGTGAGGCTCTCCTTCATCTCCTCATAGGTTTTGAGGATCCTCCTCCCAGCTCGGACCTACCTATTTCTGCCTCCAAGGATGCGCAGCTCGCCCCTGTGCTAAACTGGAACCAAAAACTGAAATTATCGATTATCGCTAGTTTAGGACCAAAAATATCGGCGATACCGATGAATCGATAACTTTGAAAAAAATATCGGATAACCGATAACCCGATATTATTATCGTGATGATGCCCACCTATGGAAATCACAGTAATCAATTGCAAAGGACTAAAATAAATGAAAAAGGACTTCATATCAGAAAAATGGAACATTGAAAACTATATTAAATTAGAGAGAAGATAAAAGTCGAGAACATACAATTCATCCAAATAAAGATTACTTAAATAAAAACAAGTTATAGAAAATCTATTACAGAAAAGCACCAGAACCAGGGAAATCAAGAAATTTAATATAATGAAAGACAATTAATATAGTGAAGGAAGAAATATACAGTATATAAGAGTTAAGACACCACAGCACAGACGAGACGACGGACTGAATTTGGATTTTTTTTTTTTTTTTACGAACGGAGAGCTGTGAGTGCGCTAAAGGAAAAGTTAACTTTCCTTAACGTCAACTTTTTGATAAGAAGAATAAATATATCCGCCTTCTAGAGTGATTAGAGATTCACCCTGTTTCCACTGGGCAGGGTGTTTACCCTAAAGCCGAAATTCATCCCTAATTTCCTTATTCCACACTTTAACTTCTACTTATTTCACCGACTAAAAGCGACATAACACGATCACCGCCGTGCCCAGAGCCACGTAAAGTAGGGTATAGTGAACCCCAGAAGGAAGCTCCAATAGGGAGCGCGAAGAAGAGGGTTCCTTAAAACAACGAACCCGAAATTCTTTGGAGTCGCCTATTAGCTTAGGCCTATTTAGGTAGGGTGGTCGTGAAGCGCTAAAATAAGTAGGTAAATAGGAAACCGTAGGTTGTTAGGCGATATGGAATGTTTTTTACTCTCTTTTTCAGGATGGAGAGGGAGGAAGAAAACAAACAGGTTTCGGAGGAAGGAACGAAGAAAAGAGCGCCTAGGCGCTCGACTAGTAAAAGGATGGGGCACTATCCCCCAATAAGGAAATGAGGCAGCCTGGAATGCCTACGAGTACAATCTACCAGGAGAACAAGCTGGACAAAGGAAAGCTTTGCGAGGCAGTCTATGGACAGCTAAAAGTAGCCCTCGTCAAAATTATCGACATCCCAAATGGCTACGTTGTAATTGCAAGTACAGAAAGGCATGTAGAAGAATTACTGTCCCAGGAAGGAGTAGAGATACTAAAAGGAATCGGAATAATGCCCAAAATCCCTCCCCAGATAACCGCAAATAGAAGTGTTATCTGCAGGACAGTCAACAACTGGGTAGGTTCCCACGACAAAGAATAAATGAAAAGAGAAATAGAAAAAAAAATCATGAAGGCATAAAAATAAACGAAATAATTAAATTTGGCTACCACACACATGAGTTCTTTCTAAATTTTTACTTACGCCCAGCCGTAAGATCTACTGCATTTCTTGTTGCTACACTTTACCAAACGCCTTTGATACATCCCAACAAACAAAGTCAACGTAACTCCTTTCCCGTTTGGTTTGGGCAACTTTTCCCCACTCCGCTTTTTTCTAAACTCGAATTGCTCTTAGTTTTAGAGGAGTGACTGCTATGATTGATTGTTGTGCTTACTTCTCTCTCGTATGTTCTGATCGGAAAAGGCGGCAAAGCCAAGTGCGAGTGTGGAACCGCGTTTTTGCGATATCACACTCAAACCTAAAGAATTTTTCTCCAAGTGTAATTCCAATGGAAAGTGAAGTGCCTAAGTAAAATCAAACTAAGTGCCAGTACAAAACCTCCCAACGGTTGTTTTTTTACCCTTCGGGGAGGGTCCTTAGACTTATCCGAAGGGTGTCACCCGGCATGTCATTGTCAGTCCTTTTTGTCCCTATCTATTTGGTGAGTGAGGTAGTTATAGTGGGAGAGCAGAATGAAATGAAAGGAATTTTTACGTCCAATACTACTTTACCTTGTCTGTGGTGGAGGTTTCTTCCTTTCCTTCTTACTAGCTGTATATCAAGTAAGAATAATGCAAGAGATGTGGTTCCCCGAGAACCCTCCCTATGAAAACGTTCTGAGTACCCAGATGCAGCCTCCGTAATCAATTCCAATGCAAACGGAAACTGTTCCCGCTCTCGTTCCCACCCCAACAAGCATCCAGAAAAATCCCGAATATCAAATAATAGAAACCTCCAACCAGTAGCTGAAGAAGTTAAATCATCCAGCAAAGCGAAAGAACCCTCCCAACAAGGTTCTCGTACCAGAAAATCCCCCCAACTGACAAAGGATGAGGACTACCTCAGCCTTAAAAGAACACAAACATTCTTATCACGGTAGGAAGATCAACCTAAAGATCTACACCACGGAGAGTACTCCGTTCCCTGCTGTAAAAATGGACTATCAGTGAGGGCGTGAGAGACGGACTATACAAATGGGAGTACTGTGAAGACATCCCGGAGGGTGGTACTTGGGATGGTGCGACTTAACCAGGATGAATTCTCCAAAATTACGGACTCAGAATTCAAGAAAAAGAGATCTAGCAAATGCTGATCTCCACCAGCCAGCCCCTCCACCCCGAATAAGCACGACAAAAGGAACTAGTAAACGATATTCAACATGGACAGACTGACTAAAGCCCTAACAATTCTACAAATGAACGCTGACAGATGTGACAACACAGAGGACTTATAGAAACATGATTAGACAGTGCGACCATGACATCGTTCTGCTCTATCGAGGTTCAAACCACCCTGGGACCCCTAGTGGTGTCCCAGGATACCAAACCTCAAGAAGAGTCTACCTACCGTTACACAACTTTCTCCAACTTCGTGGACACGGTAGAGCAGTCTTATTTGGGGGGGAGTGGGAGCGGGGATCTCAACGCCAGATGCCAGGAATCCGGTTATACCGGACGTCTAAATAAGAAGGGAAAAGAATCTGAAAACCCTTTTAAACAGAAACATTGTAGTCTGCCCTGGGCCGACATCCCCTCCGGACTTAATGAAAATTGTGCAACAAAACCCGATCTCATTCTGACCAGCCCACATTTTCCCTACAACTACTTCATGCCACTTCCCCCCTAATACCAAGCGACCATGTTGCCATAATAATTAAGATATCCTCCAGCCCAATCCAAATTCCTATTAAGGAGAGGAAATTCTTCTGCCGAGCAAACTGGGAGGAGTACCGAACTCTTCTTAATGAATACATACCTCAATTACTTGAAGAGGCCACCTTAGAAGAAATCGATTAAGAAATTACAAATCTAACGAATAAAATGATGGAAGCAGAGGACCGCGCAACAGTGCCCAGAAAAACCTACAAGACTCTATCAGCAACAGCATGGACTCAAGAAGTACATGACCAATCAGGTGAGTACAAGAGACTATATGAAGAAATTAGACTGCTAGGTACAGACAAATAAGAACACTAAAAACTGAAATGACAATTCATATAAGGGAGTAGCAGACGACCTTATGAAATGACATGATAGGCAAGCTCGACGAAGAAATGAATCTACGCACCTTCTGGAATACAGTATCGAGACTAAGGAAACCCACCCGACAGAGACATCTACCTCAAAAAATACGACCGGGAAAAAATAGACGACGAAGCTGAAACTGAAGAAGAATTTAAGAGTCTTCTGGAAGAAAATATTTACCATCTCACCAGAGGAAAACGAACACTTTGACCTTGACTTTGAAGACGACATTCACGACTATCTGTGACAAGAACACGACAGGAACTACCCCTCCAAACACGTATCTGCCGACAGAGAGATGACGGGCTATGGAAGAAAGATCACCATAGACAAACTGACAACGTCACTATCTACTTTCAGACAGAGGGCACCAGGAAAAACAGTTGACAAAAATAAACTTCACGTATGCCCCCCACAACATCATTGAGGGGCTCGTCAACATCATGAACGCATGCCTAAACGCTGTCTACTTTCCAGACGAATAGAAGATCGCTAAAATGATCTTCATTCCAAAACCCGGAAAGCCGCCTGACACGCCAGCAAACTTCGCTCATTTCCCCCCTCGAAGTGGTAGGCAGGCAAACAATTCGAGAAGGTGCTTGCTAACAAAGTTCATGAATTCACAGAGGCCAACAACCTCCATAACCAGAATCAGCATGCATTCACAAGAGGGAGAAGGACTGACACCGCGTTGGCAACTGTAATAGAAAAGCTAGCGAAGATTGCTGGCAAAAAGAGGTATCCTGACTTGGTGCTCAGAGTCGTCAATAAGGTATTTGACAAAGTATGTAGGACTGGACTTCAGTACAAAATATTAAGACTAGGACTAAACCCAAGTTAGAGAAAATATTAAGTAACTTCGTAACAGACAAGAATGCGTACGTACAGTTGAAAAACTACGTGCCAAAGACCTGAACATTGCAAACAAAAAAAAATTACAACGCGCTTATTAGATCAAAGCTGCTGTAGCCACTTATACCCATCAACACATGTTCCCCAAAACAAATTAGATCTCTCCAAAAAGTACAAAATAAAGCGGTACTCATAATTACCAACGTTAGGAGGAAAGAAAGAAGGAGACAGAGTGACCTACACCAGGAGATCCAACTGTCCCCGATTTACGTCGAACTTCAAACAAGAGCCCGTAAAATCTGAGAGAAAGTTCCGGGATGAATGACCGATGAAATCCTACAAAGACACATTGGCATTCTGATGCAGGACAGATGCTGAAGGACGAGAAACTTTACTAAGAGTAAAGAACAGACTGAAAGACAGGAAAAACCTATCTACACCTAAGACTACGCCTATGAGACAACGGAAAACTCCAATGCACGACCAATCTGACAATAAGAAAACCCAAAACATAAGCAAATGCAATCAACGAGAGTGTCGTAGGGGGACCCCACACCTGACACCCGTTTAATATAATATAGATATTACTATATGTCGTAGGTTTATGCTAGAACTCAACCCTCTTCAAAATTCCTCAGCTCGAGGAAGAGAGGCCTATGAACGGGTTAGTCCGTTATGAGCGTGGGTAAAATTATGAATACAAATAAGAGTGCAGTTTTAGGTTATCCAATGCTTAGCTTATCTTGGAAAGGTTCTGGAGTAAGAGAAACAGTGCACAATATATTTACAAAATTAAAAGGCTTTTAATTAAGGTATATAAACATAAGAGACTTACACGAGTCTCGGTTTCAAAGAGCTACCTGGGCGGGTCGACCACAGTACACACAAACTGACAATGGCAGATGGGACGCTCAAATGACCTTGAGCGCACGCCAAGCCAAATGACGGAGGCTTAAAAGGGGGGGGGGGGAGCTTGCACAGGAGAGTTCCGCGTTGCGGTTACCTCGAAGATTTGGTCCGAGGGAGTACTCCTGCCTTGACAAATGACTATTACGTGAGATGAACTCAGATCTTGCCTTCGGATTTAGAATACCGAATGGAGAATTTGATGCGTTGCATTCGGGTAACGGGTACCGACGAGTATGGGGGTGACTCGCGAGTTATAAAGGATTACACCGTGCTTGACGAGTTCTACCAGGGTTCACGCGGAACTAACGGGACGGTAGGACGGGGGATACTCAGGACACAGGCGGTTACTTACTGCTGTCCAAGAATGAATGAATGAATGATGTGTATAGAAAGTACAAAGAGGGATCACTGTGTAACACAGGTGAACAGGCAGTCGTAGGGCAAAGGGTGCAGAAATAACTTGAGAGGGGATAGGAAGAGTTGATAGGCCCGTGGCTAGACACCGATGCGTAGTGTGGTTGGGTGGGTCTCGAGATGTTCGTGACTGGACGACGGTTGGAGGGTGTTCAGGAAGGAGAGCATGTCTGCTTAGTCAGAAACACGTTATTCATGATGCTTTTAACTTATGCGAAGAACGGTATGGGTTGCGCGTGGTCATGGGCTGCGGGGTATCGTAGTACCATTGCAACATAGTCCTTCGTGTAGTACGGTGTATATGGAGTCTCTGGCGAGTTTCCCGAATTGAGTTGTTTTGTGAGTCTAGTGTGAGCGTATGTGTTGAGAGGTGCTAATTTGTTGTTGTCGTGTAGTCTGGTCATTCTCGCGTCATGGGAGAGCGACAAGCGCGCTTCAGAGCAGAGTTCTGAATGAACTGAGCCTTCTTCTGTCACGTGACACTCGCAGCTACGAGTGACAGTGGGGCGTACGTGAGAAGAGGTCGCATGAGTGTTTTATATAGGTTAACTGAAGTTTTTTGCCCGCAGTGTAGAACCTATTGAACATTGTGCTTGTACGTGCGGCTCTTGCTTGTGTTATGTTCTGGTGTATATTGAACCTAAGGTCTTGTCAAAAGTTACCCCAAGGATTTTTGTATGTTGTGTGTAGTCGAGCCTTGTTGGGTTTAGATGGTTCATGTCTGGTGTGTGTGAGAAGATTTGTAGGTTATGCATGAAGTGATCTCTTGCGCCGAAGTGTGTTATATGTGTCTTCTGAGGATTCATGACAATCAGCCAATTATCCTCGTATTCTGTCTTAGCGTCTAATATTATTTGTGCGTGGAGCGCCATTTCGTCTTGTCCACGGCCGCTGACGAGAATGGTCTCGTCATCGGCGTAAGACACTATGTATGTGTGACAGCAATTTTCAGGTGGGCGTGGGGTGGTTTGTGTACATGATGTATAGTGTGGGTGCCAGTACGCTACTTTGGGGAACTCCTAAGCTGCCAGAAAATGGAGGGGTTAGTGCAACTACCTCTCGCCACTGCCGGTCCCTATCCAGCTGCATGCACTGTAGGATGTGGGCACGTAGGTGGTTGATTCTGTGTTGTAGGCCTCTAGGGTAGTGATTGTTGTATTGTGGGATGAGTCTCTGCGTGTGTATGGAATATGTGAAATGTTTTACGTACGTATAGGTTTTGTGTGGTGTGTGTAGGACGCGTGCTGTGGTTATATTGTTTAAGATTGAGCACCAGTGGCTATCAAACATGTTTGGATTGGTGTGGTCCAAGTCGAGGTTTTCTGGCGTGTTATCTGTTATGTGTCTCTTGAACTCTTCCTAGTTCGTGTTTTTGTAGTCGAAGAGAGGTGGTGTGGGTATGAGTATGGGAGATGTAGATATGATAAGGCATATCGGCATGTGGTCAGAGAGTACGTGGGGACCCGGTGAGATGTGAGTGTAGAGGCGTGTAGCGTGGTCGTTGCGGAAGACCAGGTCGGGAGACGTGGTTCCTCCGCGAGGTCCTAAGAATGTAGGGAAGTCCGTGCCGATGTGCTCGCAGCGATAACTCGGCAGGGCACCGGTCAGATACCTTCCTGCATCATTCGTGGTGTTGGAAAGGAGTGTTGGGTGGAAAGCGTTGAGGTCCTCCGCAAAGAAGATAGGAAGGTTGTGGTTTGATAGAGCCCGGAGTGGGACTTCTATGTTTAATTGTAGGCGAGGTGGTCTGTAGTGCATGACCACTAAGATTGGGCCGTAGCTTGTCTGTATCTTGCAGGCTAGAAAAGAGTCATCGTGTGTTTGGATGAGAACGGTGTATAGAGCGCTTTAGGGGAGAGGGGAGGTTGCCGAAGGATGAGGGCTGGTGGTAGGAGGGTGTTTAGGTATAGAGGAGGAAGGAGTGGTAACTGTGAAGGGAGGGGGGGGAGGCGGTTGGAAGAGAGATGGGAGCAGTAGGAAGAGGGGCAGGTACGGATGGTACAGTTGTGAGAGGGGAAGAAGAAGGCGGGAGCGTGGTGAGGGTGGGTCCAGGGGGGAAGGTGTTCGTACCCATCGGGGTGGGGAGGAGCGTGGGTCTCCTGTGTGTATGCTCGTTAATTAGAGTCCGTGCGAGGCGAATAGTGTATTGAGTATGTTTGCGTATAGTCGGGCGTCACCCCTCAACATGTCGTTTGCCACCGTTGAGAGCAAGGCGGCCAGGTGTAGCTTTCGGTGTGTGGTCTCGTGCAGTCAACAGACGCTTCGTCGGGCAGGGTGCAATTTGCCTGGTTCCCGCCGTCTCAAGATAATCCTCGGTGGGCCCCTTCCTGCTCTTAAGCACATATCAGGCTCCTGCAAAGTCGGGCCTTTAGCCCGTCACGCTTTTGCGCCTCGTTACCGTTGATTAAAAAGGGTCGACCAGGTGTGTCCTCTCTCTCTCTCTCCTTGAAAGAGACGATCGCGCGCGTCTTCTCCCCCTCTCTCTCTCTCTCTGACAGAGAGAAACCCATAAAGCACCTACAAAGGCTTGAATGCCACTAGAAAACTACTAAAATCTACATGAAACAAAAAACACTAACAAACATGTACTACCATCACAAACCCAGAAAAACAGACACATCAACAACGAAACAATGAGAAGAACACCAGTCAGAAAAAACGCCTGCAATTCCTTTTAACCAGAGAGCTCTACCCTGCAACACCCTTTCACTAGGGATCTCTATATATCCATCTACTACTATTATATATGGGTGCACGTTGTACTCATATATGTGCGTATTTTCTCCACACTTTATTATGCCCAATGGTTGTAGAGGGAGTTCTCCTCCAGGTGAGACACCAGTCTTTGGTTGAGGATCTTTTCGAAGAGCTTCCCGCCAAATTCAAGGAGTGAAATTGGCCGGTAGCTCTCTCTCTCTCTCTCTCTCTCAAGAAATCATTTTTGCCCTTTTATAAGCACCTGGGAAGTTAGTCGTTGAAAATCCTTGTCAATCCCGATTGTCCTGGGGCTTTCTGACGCAATGAACCGACCGCGCCTTCGGTAATCTCGGCGTCTCCGTCGCGCTGTCTATCCACCTTGTCGTTGAACTCTTCCATGATGTTACTTTCGAACTGTATATCGTAATCTTCGTCTTTCTCTTCATTTATACTGAAGAACCTTGTTCAATAACTTCATTTGATTATCCTTTGAGATGTCTGATTTTATTGCAAAAATAGTTAGGAGATGCCTCGTGATCGAGATTATCGATCGCATTGTGGAAGATGAACTACTTGAATTCTTTCATCTCTTTAATGTGATGGAAGATTCAAATAATTAAATCAATAAGTTTATGGCTTGTTAATAATAAATGAGAACACTTTCTCTTAAATACTTACTTTGTTTTCAGCTAAATTAATATAAAACTGACATACAAAGCCAAGTAAATTTACTTCCAAACTTAAAACTTTTTTTTCAGCTAAATGTGCTGATTAATATTACTGTTATTTCCTAAGTTTACAATATATTGTAGACTAAATGACTGTATTTTAATTTCAAAGGAAATTACTTTTGTTTAAAATTTAAGGACACTAACTATTTTAAATTTTTAATTCTTTGATTTTAAGCATCTTTATTCATGAGAAAAATGAAGAAATGGCTTCGGAGATTAAAACTCAATGGTGTGGAAAAATCGCGCAATTTACTAAGAACAAAAAAACTCAGACTATATAACTTGCAAATATTGGACATTGGACATAACAAGTGAGAAATATAGTAGAAGAGGGTTTTAGTAGGAGAAATAGTGGGGAAATAGGGAAAAAAATGATAGGAAAGCGAAAATGAAAGGTAGAATGAAAGACAGATCCCTGGTGAAAGGGTATCACTGGCTTTCTTTGCGTTTTGGTTTTGTTTTTTTGATAGTATATGAATACACTATCTGGTAAATGCGCTGGGCATTCAAGCCTTTGTATTAATATATAATATCTCTACGTGGCTTTTGGAAGATTTTCATCTTCGATTCTGGGTGTTTCACACCTAGATTTGGATTTTTTGTGTTGTTTTTGTTTTAATTGTTTTTTGGCGATATTTCGCATAAAAATTTGGGGAAGTGTCTTTAGAACCAAATTAAGCAAGTGCTAATTCGGTGGCTAAACTCGTTTGGCTTTGTTCATGTTTTTCTGTGTTATGAATGGGGGTTATTTAGTTTTTAAGTGAACTTTGGGTCGACGTTAAAGTCATTCGGTAGTCTACTGCTTTTGAAACTAATTGGTCATTTTAATTTAGGTAAAATGTCGAAGTCGATGTGCTCCAGTACAAACTCGGGAGGGAGGTGCCGGTGCACCTTGTCCCAGATTTTGGTTGCTCTGAGGTGAAGCTCCACGTTTATGGGGGTCATCCCCAGTTCACCATGGAGTTCACTCTGCCTTCTCCCTTCTCTCCTTCGGGCTCCCGTAATGATATATACTGCCTTATTCTGGACCCTTTGCAGTTTCAGGACTTGGGTCTTGGAAACTACGTTTATAGGGATCGGGGGGTACAGGAGTTTTGAGCGAATGCACGCATTGTAGATCTTCAGTTTGTTGGAGGTACTCAGGTTTACGAATTTGAAAAATTCACCCAAGTCCCTCCGTGCATTCTGTGTAGTTTTTGCTACATGGCTCCTATACCCACCAGTCGTATTTTGTAGTCCCAGAACCGTGCCCTCCGTGCGGTATGGGATGCGTGCACCCCCCACACGGATGTCTGCCAGAGTCCTTCGGAATAATAGAATTACACGGAACTTTTGGGCATTGGTGGATATCTTCCATCTTCTCTCGAAAGAGTTGATGTTTTCGATTTCCACTGCCGTACTTCGTGCCATGAAATTCGCATTCCGATAAGGCCCCGTACATATCATTGTTATATCATCCGCAAATTGGACGTATAAGGAACCCTCAGTCAAGGGTTGAGGAAGGTCTATGGTGTAAATGTTATAGAGCAGGGGAGAGATGCACCCGCCTTGGGGCACCCCCGCCTCGAGTTCGAACTCAGGGCCGCTATAATCTTTTATACTCAGAAACGCTCTCCTCTCCATCACGTAGTCACAAAGAATCCTCTCAAGTATGGGATTGAGGCCTAGTTGTAGGATCTTATATTGTAGGCCTCTCCTCCATACCTTGTCAAAGGCCTTTTTGACATCGCGTAGCACCAGATTTGCATGGCGTTTTTCTGATTTTACTTTTGCCAACTTCTCGGTAATTACGGCTAGCGCCGTGTCTGTTCCTCGCTTCGCACGGAAGCCATGTTGTTGATTGTTATGAGAGTTGTTTCTCTCGAGGAACGTGTTTACCCTGTTGGCCAATATCTTCTCCAAGACTTTCCCTGAAAATTCTAGGAGAGATATGGGCCTGAAGTTAGCTGGACTGTCCGGTGGTTTACCGGCTTTTGGAATGAATATCATTTTCGCTACCTTCCAGTGGTTAGGGAAGTATCCCACGTTTAGGCATGCGTTCATGATATTCATGAGCCCCAATAGGATATTGGGCGGGGCTCGAATAAAATTCTCCTTCGTCAGTCCTGTACGCCCCGGTGCTCGCTGTCGGAAGGATTTTAAGGTCATAGAGAGTTCCTCGGCAGTAATTCTACCGCCGAGTCCCTCCATTTCCCTGTTCTGTGATACGCAATGGTGAGGGTGCGTTCTGTGTATTTGGTCATTCAGGTCGTCAATAATTTCGTCTTCGAAGTCCAAATCGAAGTCATCATTCTCTTCCGGGGAAATCTTAAATATAGATGCCCAAAAGAGTCTGAATTCCTCTTCGATTCTTTCCACGTCAGAAATTTCAGTGTCATCACGTATAAGTTTAATAGTCTTTGCTGGCTGTCCGCCTTTTAGTCGTTTTACCGTCTGCCAGAATGTACGTGAGTCAGTTTCTACATTTAGTCCGTTAATCAAATTATTCCAGAGTACACTCTGTTGGTCCCTTATAAGAGTCATTAGTTCGTCGCGTATGAGTCGCGTTTGTCGGTGTGTGTTGATGTTGGGGCCAGTGAGGTTCACTTCATTGATCCGTTCCTTATATTCCCTCGCGAGGGTTTTCATTCTAGGGGTCCATGAGGGGGCAGGGAGAGTTTTATATTTAACTCGGGGGACGGCTTCCTTGTCGGCTTTTAATAGATTTTCATTTAATTTATCCAACTCCTCGTCAATTTCTTCAAGGGAGGCATCATTTAAGAGTTCTGGGTTATAACTTTCGAGGAGTTGATTATACTTATCCCAGTTGGCTCGAGCATAGCTCTTTCGCTCTGGGATAGGGATTTGAATGGGGGAGGTTGAGACTTTAATAAGGATAGCCTGGTGGTCGCTGGGAATAGGGGGGCCCGGCTCAATGAAGTAATTATAGGGGAACATATTGCTGGTTAGCACAATATCTGGTTTGGTGGCTGACCTGTGAGTGATATATTTGGGGAAGTCTGGTCCAATTCTAGTCATAATGTGTCTATCAATAAGTGTCTCGAGATTCCTGCCTGCTGGGTTGGTCGACGTATAACCGGAGGCAGCGCTTCTTGCATTGAGGTCACCGGCAAAGAGAACGGTTCTGCCGTGACCACATAACTGCAAGAAGTTTGGGAGGGGCAAATACCCTCTCCTTGGGGGTTGGTACCCCGTTGCCAGGACCAGAGGTCCCACTGCCGTACGGACCTCCACAGCAAGGTAAGATTCGTCGAGTCCACTTATTGATCTGAAGTCAAGACCTCTTTTCACAGCTATGGCGCATCCGTCAAAACGTTCTCCGCTGTGATTTTTGATCAAGACTTCGTAGGGAAAGATCTTTATCGGGTTAGCGTCGTTTATTCCATGTTCGGAAATAAATATAACGTCTTGGTCACTTTGTCTTAATACGTTTCCGTATATTATTTTTTTGTTTGTCCATCCGTCAGAGTTCAAATGTAAAATTTTTAGAGTCGTCATTTTGTAGTTTACTTAAGGGTTTTCGAGTGTAATATGATGTTTGAGGACTTATTCTCTTACGAGTTTAGGTCCTTGTGGAGTGTTTGGGGGTGTTATGGTTTTTCCTGTACGTTTTTTCCTGTATTTGCCGTCGGTAAGGGTTATAAAGGAGTCCGGAGTCAGTTTAATCAGGCCTTGGAGTAAAGCTTCCTCGACCTGTTTTTAACTGAGCTCGTCCGAGGTGAATTCCCATTTGTATATTCCGGCTATTAAGCCTTCGGATACATCAAGGGCATCCATCTCCTTAGGAAAAGGGGACCTTTCGGCAGCGAATACCTTCAAGTTAATTTTTCTTGAATGGTATGCGTGCCTGGATTCCCTCTTACAAGAAGAGAACGATCTCGGGCGTCTCTGGGGCTGCGAGGTTTTTCGTGAGCGGGGCGAACGTGCCCCTCCCTCGGCTCTCGCAACTCCAGTCTCCGTTCCTTCGTTATTCACCTTTGTGGGTGTGATTGCGTGGGTAGTTTTGTTTTGCTGAGTTTCTTTAGATTGTTTCAGTTCAGTGCGTGCTTTTGCAGCCTGGATCATGGGGTCTCTGGAGGAAGCTGGGGTTGTGGCATTGCTGGGGGTTGGGAGCTTCTGACAACTAGTCTCGCACTGGGGTTTGAGACTAATTTTCAGAATCTCTTCTGATCGCGGGTTCGAGGGGAACCACATCTTCTCCATTCCATTATTAGTTAGCATCTTATTAAGCTCATCTGCAAAGCACCCCGGGGAGGAGAGATTCGCAATATGAGCATAATATATGCAACACATAATTTTTGTCGAGTTTTCATTTTCGACGTGGAGAAATGTAAGATTCGCTTTTGCCTTCGCTACCGCAGCTTTTGCAACCTTGGCATAAGTGGTGTTGGCTTTCGTTTCCTCTTCAGTTTTTTTCTGTGTGGCTTTCTTTTTTAAGATCTGTTTCTTGATGGGGCAGGCCATGGAGAGTGTCTTATGTTCCCCCGCGCAGTTTAGACACTTCATGGTGGTGCTTTTACAGCTCCTCCAGAAGTGGTTGTCCGATGCACAGATGGAACATAAGGTGGCATTCCCTTTGGGGCAGTTGGCTGTAGTGTGCTCCTCATACTTGTAGCATTTGAAGCACATTTGGAGGTCGATAAACTCCTCACGTTCGACCTGCTCGGGGCAGATCCGAACGTTAAAGAGGAGCATACCACACTCCGCAGCCTTAACCGCCATTGCCGAATCAGTAAACACAATCTTGAAAACGTGCGTGTAATCCTTAAATTTAAGGATTTCCGCTATTTTAGCCCAGGGATGGTTTTTTTCAACCTCAGCATGAATTTCTTCGATGCTGTGGCTGCCGACCCAAGGATCGAGGCGTCGAAGAATAATGCTGCGGTGGGTTTTAATCTGTGGAGGCGTGTGGGGTCTGAGATTGATCTTTTTTAGGGATTCTGCCGCTTTTTGAGAGGTGAGGACCTTCAGTCACTCTCCTTTTGGCAGATAGCCGAGTATCCATTGTGCGTATCTATAAGTCGTACTAGGGTTACCCCTAGTTCCCCGTGAGTGATGGCGAAGACATCTCCCCGATCTGGCTTGGGGCCATCGGAGAGAGTCCTCAGCGGTATCCGCCGAGTCTCCCTCATTTAAACCTCCATTTCCGCATGGGAACTGGAGAGATAAAAAGTATGCGAAGACTCAGGGTGTGTGGCTGTGTTTGTGTGTGTGTGTATGTGATATTTATCACCAGTGAGAAAGAATAGGTCAAAAAGGAGTAGTCCCTGTCCAAAACAAAACAACCCGATCAAAATGGCACTTTACCTTGGGTGCAGGCGCTTCTCGAAGGCCTGCAGGTCTCCGGTCTACCACAAAGGGAGTCCGGTGTGGAAAAAGGAGGGGGAGGGCGGAAGCAAGCTCACCCTCGCTACCGACGCACGAAGCGAGTGAAATTTCACTTATTACTAGTAAAAACGCAATGTCACCTTCGAACGTAAGCTGAATCTGTATTCCTGAACGAGCAATCACTAAACGCGCGTAACAACAAATTTCACCAATAATATGCGAAGTACAACTTAAGGTTGGCTTTACCAGGTCACACGTGAGAAGAGCCAGACTTACTCAGGCAAGCAAAGCAGTCAACTTGCAAATAAGGAAGGAATATTTCATCTTCATACAAAATGTTACTGACAAGGATTGGAAAGCTGAAACAGGATTGTTTCAAGTGGTGGTAATCCCGACATGATCAGAAGAGTTACAATAGCAGTTATGAAAAATGTCTAAATTGCATACAGTGGCACACACCGAGCATTATCGATGGTTTGCCCAATGAAAAGGTCACGAAAATGTGACTTAAACGGAACGCTTATTATGGACAATCAATGCTGTAATGGGTAACAAATCTTCACAAAACTTTTGTTTCCGTTATTTCTTTGAGTGTTTTTAATACTAAATTTTACGCTGATTTTAAATATGTCCCTACTTTTTCTCTAATATAAAGAAATGTATTGGGTACGGGTAAAGCACACTTACATTTGTCGCTAATCTATTTATTTTCTTTTTCAGGTTTATTTCATAAATATTGACTTTTTTGATTATGGCTACAAGAGGATGCAGAAATTCACCAGATTCGTTCTGTTTTGTGTGTGGTTTCTATGTTGGACCTTAGCATGTATCACATAAAATTGTGAATGCTGGTGTAAAGTACTGGATTGCTTATAGACTGTGTACTTTAGAAGAGGTATGGGTTACCCAGAAAAACCATCGGCGCCTCATGTGATATGTGGAAGTTGTCGATCAAATTTAGATGCATGGCTGAGAGGTGCAAGAAAAGCATTGCTATTTGTTGTACAGAGAGTTTGACGAGGGCCAAAATACCATCACGATGATTGCTATTTTTGCATGATTGACATATCAAAGTACAGAAAAGTTAAGGGAAGAAAATCCCTTCCATATCCCAACATTTCATCCTCTATTTAGGCCTTGATGATACCTATCTAAAAAGCCCTAGACTCGCTAACATCTCCGAAGTGTGACTGGGAACTACTTTGATTGTTTTTTTTCCCTGAATTGTTGAGGTTATACTGAAGTTGAGGTCTCGATGGAAGGTCAAACTGGGTTTAAAATTAATACAGACGTGGTGTTAGGCTCTATTCTCTCTTATAACTCTCACAAAATTCTCCTTTTATATACATAAATAACAAAAAACAACACACTTCACGTGGAATGACATTACATTTATCAAATCGGATGAATTTTCTCTTTCCAATGACTTAGAATTTTTTTTTGTCAAAAAGAATTGTTTAAAGTTTGAGTTTTCTTTCTTTTATTTTTTACCAACCTGAATTCTCAGCTATAGAAAAATGCTCTCTATTTCCCTTTTATTCAATTCGAGTTTATGCCAGGTGACCCAATTAAAACTTTTGTTTTCATCTTAAAACCAGCTTAGATTGTTGGTCAAAAATGATGTTTGAAAGAAAATTTTCATTTTGGGGCAAGTTTGCCTAAAGTATCGCCTAGGGCAAACTGCACAATCGACAGAATAAACTTCTTTATTATTGGTATTATTGGGAACCAACATTTTGTACATAGTAGACTCATACTTAAATACGATTGAAATGTTTAAACATTTCAGGAGACGGGGGAGAAAAGAAAAGGCCTCAACAAACCGGGCTCCTCAAAACCCCAATGTTATTAGGAAACACCATTTTAATTTACCGAGGGTTGCAGCGTGGCGTGGAATATCAACATTGGAAATCCTAGGACCATTATTTGTTCACCAAACTCTCACTGGTAATGTTTATGTAAACTTGCTGCAGGAATCCGTCGGTCCACGCATTGAAGAGATATTTGGTAACGAAGAGATTTACTTCCTGCAAGATGGATCACATTCTTACAACCATCATGTTGCAATGGCCTATCTCGATGTAACTCATTGGAACACATGGATTTGGTGAAGAGGTAGCGTTAATTCCTTGCCCATTCCTTCACGCGAAGGCACCTTTATTTTTGAGGATACCTCAAAGATAAGGTTTCGGGCGCAAATTAGCAACGGAAGGCGAATCAAGGAAGGAAATTAGAGACTAATATCTCGCAATTCCAAATGTGATGCTTCGTAAAGTTTTCGAATCCATTGAATCTCTTTATCAACTGTGCGAACACGCAAGGGAAGGCCGGACTAGGGGGAAAAACCAAACCTCTCTTTAATTTATTTAATATTCTTTAATTTAAACCATTAAAATTGTATCTATTTCAATAAACTGCTAAATTTGACGGTTTGCATAACAGAAAAATGCATCGAATT
Organism: Ceratothoa steindachneri; assembly: GCA_963969495.1. NCBI lineage: Eukaryota > Metazoa > Arthropoda > Malacostraca > Isopoda > Cymothoidae > Ceratothoa > Ceratothoa steindachneri. Next base: position 33,526,344 of record OZ018332.1, read on the forward strand.
ATCTCAGCCAGAAATAAATGTATTTTAAAAATTAAAAGAATATCAACTAGATCGTGGCTGGAGGATAACAGTTTATTCAAAGTGGGCGCCATGAAGTTCTATCACGGCCTCAATACGGCTCCGAAATCTTATCGCATTCGCTCCTCACTGCGTTCCTAAGACGATCTTCGAACACTTCCTTGATTTTCGCCACTAGTTCGTTCTTGATGTTGTAGGCACAGCGGCGGTTGGCCTCTTTCCTAATCTTTTTCTATACAAAGTAATCCGTGGGATTAAATTCCGGGGAATTACTATGTCAGAAAGTAGAGATGATGAAATCGGTTAAATTCTCCAACAATCACTTCTGACTCTTTCCGGAAGTATGGCCTTCAATTAGCTCTACATAGCAGTCTGAATTGTGCCTAAGACCCCGCAGAAAGATGCGGGGCAGCCCGATGTCATCCTGACTGAAGAAGCGCCCAAAGACCATCACAGTTGGGGGAACTTGGTATTCTTGATACATGGAACGTCGGATGGATTTTAGGTAAGCCACCTGTTGTTCCGAGTGCTGTGCAATTGGTACTGAGAGTGGTTCTTTTTATCTGAGAAGAACCATATATCCCTTTGCTCAACAAGGATGTTTCAGCTTGTTCTATCACTTCTTTAACATTGTCCCCTGCGCCTCTTAACAAGTGGTGGCGAAGGTCCCCATTCGGGACCAACTTCATTGTAATCTCCGTCGCAGCTGTCCACGTCACGTCTTACAGCCTCTTCAGAGCTATGGGCATCATTCATAACGTCGGCATTTTGATACCAAGCGCGAATCGTCTTAATGTAACACATGTTCAATATTAGGATTGCTTTCAATCTTCCACGTCAGCTAACCTTTACTCAACTTAAACTTTACTCTCTATCCTATGCTATCCAAGGCCGTTGACTGTTAATCGATATATCAAAGTGTTGCTGACAAAAAGACATTAAAAATGACTAAGGATCATGACATGGAGTTCTAAAAGCAGAAATTTTCTGTGTAAAAGATCTTAAAACAAACTGTAAGCCTTAACGTTCGCCATCTAAACCGAAACACATTTAAAACAACATACTCGTATTAAAAAGGGGAACAATAGTTATGTAGCATTATCTTAAAAAGGTGCATAAGGATAAAAGGACAAACAAAGACATTGTAAATAAAAAATAAATGAAAATTCCTACAAACACATTTACGTACCTCGTTGGCGAAAACTAAGAAAAAAAGACTAACGAGATGCATGGGAGTGCGCAGGAAGACAAGGAGATTGGTTTGTTAGGGAAAAATTAAACTTAAAATAGATGTAATTGATCTGAGGAGCTGTCAGAGTTGAGAGAAGAAGACTATTGGTAAATAAAGAGGCTGGGTCATGAGCAGTTGTTAAGAGTTTTTAAATTATTGATAGAAATATCACTCTTACAATTTAAACAAACACGGGAAAACTTTTCCAGTTCTGCGAACAAAATCTCGCCCTCAGCGAGCGTACTGTGCTCCAAACGTACTTCCCATAGATTACATCTAGGAGATCCTGTGTCATGGAATGCAATATATCAAACATCTTTACAAACAGTAGTGACTCCGGGTTGTTTGTTTTTTTTTCATTTGACGTCAGATATCTATGGTTTCTTCCTTGCCTTGAATTTTTTTACCCTTTGGTATTTTTGAATCTCCTTTTAACTGTTTTGACTGATATTTCTGAACTTGGAATTTGATTGAACTCACCAGCAAGTTCAGAAGATGGTTTACTACAATTGTATAATTAAGCCCTTATGATAGATGGCATATAGGTGTTTTTTGACCTTTTCTGTCAATTATTTTCCTTGATACAAAGTTCTTTGACTTAATATCCTTTTATAGTTGTTTGAACAACATATTTTGAATAATATATTTTTGCAATTTCTCCTTGTGATAACTCTTAGCTATGGAAAATTTGGATTTCTGCTCTGTGTGCATCTGTAAGTTCCTTAGTTTTTTGTCACCTTCCTTATTGTAGTGGATTGCACTGCCTCTTAATCCACCCTGTCACCCCCACAAACATAAAATTGCATTTTCGTCAATAATCCCATGTTAAACTTATAAGAGGGGTCTTCAACAAGTTACAAGGAAATGGGATAACCACTGAAAACTATAATTATACTGATTTAAGTTTCTACTTATGTGCTATTAGTCATGTACACAGAAATTACTCATCTTCATATTGAATGGCAGTACTTTAAATATGCCCCCTACAGTGATACCATGGATTCCATCAAAGTTGTAACAAAGACAAACATCAAATTTCTAGTCAAGCTTAGTTAAACTTATCGGCAAGTTCAGTTTATTCCATCTTGAGCGACGTACTAAAGCTCAGTATGCTTTCTGCTAGACGGGTGCCAAAGTTGTTGCGTGAAGATCAACTGAGTAAAAGAGTTACTCTTTCCTGCAGATTTTGAACAAGTGAGACGAAGATCCCGAGGATTTTTTGAAAAGAACTTTAACCGAGGATGAGACTTGGATTTGCCAATATGATCTGGAAGACAAAGAGCTGTCTAAACAATGGTTGCCAAGAGGCGGAAGAGGGGCCATCAAATCAAAGTCTGAACGATTAGGAGAAGATGTAATGACCACTGTTTTGGGTGATACCGAAAGTGTGATAGTTGTTGACTTTCTCGAAAGGCGACGAACCATCAATACTACCTATTACGAAAGTGTTTTGAGAAAACTTCACAAGAGTATGAGTGAAACGTCCAGGAAAGCTTCGCAGACAGTCATCTTTTATCATGATAACATCCCCGCTAATTACGCCTCTCTGACAAAGTTAACAGTACGCGAAATTTGTTGGGAGTTGGTCCCGCCTCCAGGTACAGAAATGACCTAGCTCTTGGCTTGCTTCTGTTGATGTTGTTAAAAAAGATGTTTTAACTTGTTTTTTTTATAGAAATGGTTTAAATAGATGGTATCATCGCTTGCATAAATATTTGACATCGATGAAACCTATGTTGAAAAATAAAATTCTTCTTTCTTTTTTGTTTTAATTCTATTCCATTTTTTCTACGAACTTTTCGAAGACCCCTCATACACTTATTCCTATAATCTGGCAGCATTCTTCCTTGTAAGCGTCCTTTGCAAAATCACATTTTCCGTTTGTATCCAACGTTACTCATCGAAAGGTTTGTTTTGTTAAAGTTTAAAAGGGAAACATTTTTTTTATATTGTAAGTAGCTTATCTAATTCATGTATTTCTCTTCCCAGTTCACTTTAGCTATCAGTGCATACTGTATTTTACATACCCTACCATCATTACATACATACGCCTTATTGCAAATAACTACACGATGTTAAATACGGCAATTCTTGAGTTTGGGCGCACGCTAGGGGTCGCTATATCTGGGCTACATGTTTGGGCTACAATTTAGGCCTTATGACGTTAGACGGTAGCTTTGGATGTGGCCAATCACAGCGTTGTATTTGTTTTATTTGTTTTGGGGTCTCTCTTCTTTATTATTTAGTAAGTGCCTGCACTTCTACTCGTTTTTATTAATTTGTATTGTAATGAATTTTTCTATGCTTCATTATTTCGTTTAGAGATAAAATTGCACAGCTTCTCTTAATGTTAAAATAAACCATTATTTTCACACACTGGCAACCCTTAATTTGACCTCATTTCAAACATTGGCAACCCTTAATTTGACCTCATTTCAAACATTGGCAACCCTTAATTTGACCTCATTTAAAACATTGGCAACCTTAATTTGACCTCATTTCAAACATTGGCAACCCTTAATTTGACCTCATTTCAAACATTGGCAACCCTTAATTTGACCTCATTTAAAACATTGGCAACCTTAATTTGACCTCATTTCAAACATTGGCATACCTAGAGCCAACCAGTTAAAATAGCGCGATTTTTGTGCATTTGGTTTGTTGGACTTTAATACGACTGTTGTCAATACCTCGGTCAATTTAATAGACTTTTGTATAGATCATGGCCTCATTTTTAAAAGCAAAGATTTGCAACAGCTGTTGAAAAGAAGCGCAGCTCGATTATAATAGTAAAAGGTGGAGATGGTTTATTTAGTGCTGCGAAGTGATTATTTATTAGGTAATTTAAGACAAAGATAGGTGCCGCCAACATTTAGCAATCGCCTAAATGCTAACCTTTCGAATCAGGAATATACGAGATATTTTTTTAAAAGTTGCGGGAGGGGGGGTGCACCCCCCACAATTAAGTGGGGGATATGGGGGCGAATCCCCTTTTTGAAAGTAAGTAAAAAAAAAAAAACTGTTTTCCGGAAATAGCTTAAAGTAGGCGGTGCTATCGTCTTTAGTAGTTCGGTAAACGTGCAGAGGTGATTGCATTAATTGTAGCCCAAAAGCGTAGCCCAGAAATAGCGCCCCCTAGCGTACGCTCATCAACTCAAATATTCCCTTAAATGCATACACCCATTGTTAAATATAGCATTCCCATTGTTACATACATCCATACCACAATTACAAATCACCCTAAGGTATTACCACCCAAATTGCTATTCTAAGGTTTAATTCTACTATTACTTATCGAACTCTCACCTAGTTAAATTATCTTTACCTATTTTTTCAATTGTATAGGTTTATTGTGCAATAGCGTACATTTATACATAATCATAATAAAAATAATAATAAAAAAAATAATCCGATACAAATACAGTAATAGTATGATACAATAATATAAATACATGTAGTATACGTGTACACATTACACAAAGCGGGCAGCCCGTCAGTGTTGGCGTGCAGTAAGACGTGGTGGAGCGTCCCACGAGTTTCTTATCTGCTGCAAGTGGGTGGCGGCGGTCTCCATCACCCGTCGCCCATTTCTGTATTCCCTTTTCATTTCATTCGCGGTCATCTATCCGATCTATCAGAACCCTCATCAATTTCGCTCACTACAGATGCTTAGGTCAAATTTCGGAAAATGCCTGGCCTCGAATTTGGGGATAAATCATAAGTGTTTAAAAACAATTGTTTTTTTAATGTAGACAAAGTTTTCACTGGAAAAATTCCCTCTCAAAATCTTTTTGTTCTTTTGTTCGGCTATTGCAATCGCATCATATTGTATTATATATAATTTTTAAGGTAATTTCGAAATGAGGGCTTCGCTCCCCAGACCCCCACTTAATTTTGGAGGTTGCACACCCCTCCCCCAATATTTTTAAATAAACTCGAGTATTCCTAATTCGAAAACCTATGATTAGATTCGAATTCAAAGGCGATTGCGAGATGTCGTTAGGTCTCTAAGTTTTATAGTGTTGCTTGACTTAATACATATAAGCTTTGCCCTCAAATGCTATTTAAATCAATCATTATTTCTTTAAAATTGATTAATAGGACGTGTCCCCATCATATATTAATTCAGAAAAAAAATCCCTTCAAAATGATATATAATACAATCTGATGTGATTCCAACTTACAATGTTGCTCCCAAGATGCGGCCAATCTATTTTTCGTCATAACATCATAATTAAAAATTTGCGAGCCTTAATTAGCGGAACAGCTATGGCGTATTTAAAAAAAAAAATCAAGATATTTATAACAAAGCGCCCACAAAATTCGAGGGTAGGCATTTTGCGAAATTTGACCGATATTTATATTAAACTCTCAAATGCTATCGTCAAATTCGCTTGCAAATTATAAATGGATTACGCATATATATATATATATATATATATATATATATATATATATATATATATATATATATATATATATATATATATCGATTCTCCAATATAGTTTATCTTTCTTATTTTTTCGTCTATTGTCTCCAATTCAATCTTTCGGAAAAAGTTGCCTAAGGTCGTTAAGTATTTAGTCTATGTTTTTATAAATTAAAATTCAACATGGTGCAGTTAGTATGTAGGGAGCGTGTTATATAATAGGTAGGCTCCTGGCACCAAAATTGCAGGATTAATAGGCTCAAGGAGAAACTCCACAAAATGGACGCTCGGTGGACTTAGCAAATCCGAATAAATTGCCTTTCATGTGAATAACAGGAATACTATGCAGAATATGAGAATGAGTAGATGAAAACATATATGATAATTTGTGTATATTAATTTGTATACAGAAATGGACAATATATATATATATATATATATATATATATATATATATATATATATATATATATATATATATATATATATATATATAAACGGTAAAAAAGGGGAGTTTTTAAAATTGTATGCGGGAGGGATTTCAGTTCTGTAAACCGATTTTTTTGCCAAAATAGGCATCCTGCAAGAAATTTTTGAGGGTAGCAAAGATTGTTTCCTATTTCCATAAGTGGGCGTTTTCGCGATAACGATACCTGGCTATCAGTTATCCTATCATTTTTCCGAGTTATCGATTCGTCGGTATCGCCGATACTTTTGGTTCCAAACTAGCGATAATCGAAAATTTCAGTTTTTGGTTCCAGTTTAGCACAGGGGCGAGCCGCGCGTGCCTTGGAGGCAGAAATAGGTAGGTCCGAGCTGGGAGGAGGATCCTCAAAACCTATAGGGAGATGAAGGAGACCCTCACCGGGTAAGAAACTAAGAAACAATATTCAAATATTGTATTATAAAATAACGCTATATATAGTCAATAATCAATATTGTATTATAATTTTGGATTTATCGCTTCATCGGTATCACCTTATCGGGCAATAAATGTATCGCCCGTTATCGATTATCGCTTATCAGTGATAAGGTCATCGTTATCGATTTATCGGTTATCGTCATACATTTTTTCGTTATCGCGCCCACTTATGCCTATTTCAAAGATCTTGGAAATCTCAAGATCCAAGAATTCCGGGCTGGAGACCCGCAACCCCCGGAGAAACATTAAGATTTCTAAGATCTTTGAAATAGGTAACAATCTTTGCTAGCGTCAAAAATTCCTTGCAGGATGCCTAGATTTGGTAAAAAAATAGTTTTACAGAACTGAAATCCCTCCCAAATACAATTTTAAAAACTCCCTTGTTTTACTGTTTTCTGAGTTCTTTTCTTAACTCCCAGCCTCTTGAAATACGTTAAATATTTCTGTTATATTCAAATATTAGTCTACCATGTAAAAAATGTTGTTGATTCCTAATAATAACAATAGTATAGGGGGGTTTATTCTGTCGATTGTTCAGTTTGCCCTAAGCAATGCTTTGGGCAAACCGGTAAATCATTATAGCAATGCCCTCTGGGCATTCCTATAATAAAATCCTCACGGGAAACTTTAATATATATATATATATATATATATATATATATATATATATATATATATATATATATATATATATATATATACATCAATTATTATATAAAATTCATATCATGCAATTCTTTTACTTTTGTCAATTAAATCGTTCAATTATTTTACTTAACCTTTGTAAATTAAATCATATTTTATGTACAGCTTAATAATTAAGTAATTTATTCATTTTACTTAAATTGTCAATTCGATTAATTTATAACTTTTTGCAATTCAAATATCCTATTGACGAAAAATTGAATTCATTTAACGTACTACTGTTTCAAACATCTCTTAAAATTTCACACACAAACAAACAAACACACGCTTTCAGCTCGACCTTCTGGAACACTATTCTCTCCCATTCGACTCTCGCCATTCTCCGTATAAAGGTCGGTAATCATTCCTTCTACAATTAGTCATTTACCTCCAAACAAATCCTACTTAGTTTAATTCCACACTCTCACAATTCTCTGCAAACGACCATACGAGAGTAGGTCCTAATTCTATTTACTTCTCATATTGCAGCCCCCAATTCAGTCCATCATAGTCACCATATTATTCCACCATATTATTTCACATTTATTTCACGTACTTCAATTCTCTTCGCATCTTGTTACTGTAAATCATATTTTACCATATCTTACATCGTATACCTAATCCAACTTATCTCATTGTACATTCGTTAATTCTATGAATATATTTATATTTGTTTAATTGTTTTTCTTAAAACCCAGTTCATTATTTCAAAATTTATTTCGCTTTCGTCTTAGTCCTAAAAACTATCAGCAGACAACTTCGATCAAACAAATTTATGGTTATGGTTTCCGAAACGCTATCTAGGCTGATTTATTAACAGAAAATAAATCACATGAATAATCATACACTATATCATTAAGTGTACGCTCGACGCAACATAAATACAATATTAAGAGGGGGGAATGCAGTAGCGTTTCTTCGTCCATTTATCCGAAAAGAGTCACCCTATCAATTGGAATTCGGCCAAATTTATTTACAAATCTGATGACTTTATTTGGAACCAAAAACTGAAATTTTCGATTATCGCTAGTTTGGAACCAAAAGTATCGGCGATACCGACGAATCGATAACTCGGAAAAATGATAGGATAACTGATAGCCAGGTATCGTTATCGCGAAAACGCCCACTTATGGAAATAGGAAACAATCTTTGCTACACTCAAAAATTTCTTGCAGGATGCCTATTTTGGCAAAAAAATCGGTTTACAGAACTGAAATCCCTCCCGCATACAATTTTAAAAACTCCCCTTTTTTACCGTTTATATATATATATATATATATATATATATATATATATATATATATATATATATATATATATATATATATATATATATATTGTCCATTTCTGTATACAAATTAATATACACAAATTATCATATATGTTTTCATCTACTCATTCTCATATTCTGCATAGTATTCCTGTTATTCACATGAAAGGCAATTTATTCGGATTTGCTAAGTCCACCGAGCGTCCATTTTGTGGAGTTTCTCCTTGAGCCTATTAATCCTGCAATTTTGGTGCCAGGAGCCTACCTATTATATAACACGCTCCCTACATACTAACTGCACCATGTTGAATTTTAATTTATAAAAACATAGACTAAATACTTAACGACCTTAGGCAACTTTTTCCGAAAGATTGAATTGGAGACAATAGACGAAAAAATAAGAAAGATAAACTATATTGGAGAATCGATATATATATATATATATATATATATATATATATATATATATATATATATATATATATATATATATATATATATATATATGCGTAATCCATTTATAATTTGCAAGCGAATTTGACGATAGCATTTGAGAGTTTAATATAAATATCGGTCAAATTTCGCAAAATGCCTACCCTCGAATTTTGTGGGCGCTTTGTTATAAATATCTTGATTTTTTTTTTTAAATACGCCATAGCTGTTCCGCTAATTAAGGCTCGCAAATTTTTAATTATGATGTTATGACGAAAAATAGATTGGCCGCATCTTGGGAGCAACATTGTAAGTTGGAATCACATCAGATTGTATTATATATCATTTTGAAGGGATTTTTTTTCTGAATTAATATATGATGGGGACACGTCCTATTAATCAATTTTAAAGAAATAATGATTGATTTAAATAGCATTTGAGGGCAAAGCTTATATGTATTAAGTCAAGCAACACTATAAAACTTAGAGACCTAACGACATCTCGCAATCGCCTTTGAATTCGAATCTAATCATAGGTTTTCGAATTAGGAATACTCGAGTTTATTTAAAAATATTGGGGGAGGGGTGTGCAACCTCCAAAATTAAGTGGGGGTCTGGGGAGCGAAGCCCTCATTTCGAAATTACCTTAAAAATTATATATAATACAATATGATGCGATTGCAATAGCCGAACAAAAGAACAAAAAGATTTTGAGAGGGAATTTTTCCAGTGAAAACTTTGTCTACATTAAAAAAACAATTGTTTTTAAACACTTATGATTTATCCCCAAATTCGAGGCCAGGCATTTTCCGAAATTTGACCTAAGCATCTGTAGTGAGCGAAATTGATGAGGGTTCTGATAGATCGGATAGATGACCGCGAGTGAAATGAATAAGGGAATACAGAAATGGGCGACGGGTGATGGAGACCGCCGCCACCCACTTGCAGCAGATAAGAAACTCGTGGGACGCTCCACCACGTCTTACTGCACGCCAACACTGACGGGCTGCCCGCTTTGTGTAATGTGTACACGTATACTACATGTATTTATATTATTGTATCATACTATTACTGTATTTGTATCGGATTATTTTTTTTATTATTATTTTTATTATGATTATGTATAAATGTACGCTATTGCACAATAAACCTATACAATTGAAAAAATAGGTAAAGATAATTTAACTAGGTGAGAGTTCGATAAGTAATAGTAGAATTAAACCTTAGAATAGCAATTTGGGTGGTAATACCTTAGGGTGATTTGTAATTGTGGTATGGATGTGTGTAACAATGGGAATGCTATATTTAACAATGGGTGTATGCATTTAAGGGAATATTTGAGTTGATGAGCGTACGCTAGGGGGCGCTATTTCTGGGCTACGCTTTTGGGCTACAATTAATGAAATCGGCTCTGCACGTTTATCGAACTACTAAAGACGATAACGCCGCCTACTTTAAGCTATTTCCGGAAAACAGTTTTTTTTTTTACTTACTTTCAAAAAGGGGATTCGCCCCCATATCCCCCACTTAATTGTGGGGGGTGCACCCCCCCCCCCCGAAACTTTTAAAAAAATATCTCGTATATTCCTGATTCGAAAGGTTAGCATTTAGGCGATTGCTAAATGTTGGCGGCACCTATCTTTGTCTTAAATTACCTAATAAATAATCACTTCGCAGCACTAAATAAACCATCTCTACCTTTTACTATTATAATCGAGCTGCGCTTCTTTTCAACAGCTGTTGCAAATCTTTGCTTTTAAAAATGAGGCCATGATCTATACAAAAGTCTATTAAATTGACCGAGGTATTGACAACAGTCGTATTAAAGTCCAACAAACCAAATGCACAAAAATCGCGCTATTTTAACTGGTTGGCTCTAGGTATGCCAATGTTTGAAATGAGGTCAAATTAAGGTTGCCAATGTTTTAAATGAGGTCAAATTAAGGGTTGCCAATGTTTGAAATGAGGTCAAATTAAGGGTTGCCAATGTTTGAAATGAGGTCAAATTAAGGGTTGCCAGTGTGTGAAAATAATGGTTTATTTTAACATTAAGAGAAGCTGTGCAATTTTATCTCTAAACGAAATAATGAAGCATAGAAAAATTCATTACAATACAAATTAATAAAAACGAGTAGAAGTGCAGGCACTTACTAAATAATAAAGAAGAGAGACCCCAAAACAAATAAAACAAATACAACACTGTGATTGGCTACATCCAAAGCTACCGTCTGACGTCATAAGGCCTAAATTGTAGCCCAAACATGTAGCCCAGATGTAGCGACCCCTAGTGTGCGCCCAAACTCAAGAATTGCCGTATTTAATATCGTGTAGTTATTTTTCAATAATGCGTATGTATGTATTGATGGTAGGGTATGTACAATGCAGTATGTACTGATAGCTAAAGTGATCTGGGAAGAGAAATACATGAATTAGATAAGCTATTTACAATATAAAAAAATGTTTCCCTTTTAAACTTTAACAAAACAAACCTTTCGATGAGTAACGTTGGATACAAACGGAAAATGTGATTTTGCAAAGGACGCTTACAAGGAAGAATGCTGCCAGATTATAGGAATAAGTTTATGAGGGGTCTTCGAAAGGGGCGTAGAAAAAATGGAATAGAATTAAAACAAAAAAGAAAGAAGAATTTTATTTTTCAACATAGGTTTCATCGATGTCAAACATTTATGCAAGCGATGATACCATCTATTTAAACCATTTCTATATAAAAAAACAAGTTAAAACATCTTTTTTAACAACACCAACAGAAGCAAGCCAAGAGCTAGGTCATTTCTGTACCTGGAGGCGGGACCAACTCCCAACAAATTTCGCGTACTGTTAACTTTGTCAGAGAGGCGTAATTAGCGGGGATGTTATCATGATAAAAGATGACTGTCTGCGAAGCTTTCCTGGACGTTTCACTCATACTCTTGTGAAGTTTTCTCAAAACACTTTCGTAATAGGTAGTATTGATGGTTCTTCGCCTTTCGAGAAAGTCAACAACTATCACACTTTCGTTATCACCCAAAACAGTGGTCATTACATTTTATCCTAATCGTTCAGACTTTGATTTGATGGCCCCTCTTCCGCCTCTTGGCAACCATTGTTTAGACAGCTCTTTGTCATCCAGATCCTATTGGCAAATCCAAGTCTCATCCTCGGTTAAAGTTCTTTTCAAAAAATCCTCGGGATCTTCGTCTCATTTGTTCAAAATCTGCAGGAAAGAGTAACTCTTTTACTCAGTTGATCTTCACGCAACAACTTTGGCACCCGTCGAGCAGAAAGCTTACTGAGCTTTAGTACGTCGCTCAAGATGGAATAAACTGAACTTGCCGCTTAGTTTAACCAAGCTTGCTTAGAAATTTGATGTTTGTCTTTGTTACAACTTTGATGGAATCTATGGTATCACTGTAGGGGGCATATTTAAAGTACTGCCATTCAATATGAAGAAGACTAATTTCTGTGTACATGACTAATAGCACATAAGTAGAAACTTTAATCAGTATAATTATAATTTTCAGTGGTTATCCCATTTCCTTGTAACTTGTTGAAGACTCCTCTTATAACTTTAACATTGGATTATTGACGAAAATGCAATTTTATGTTTGTGTCATGACAGGATGGCTTAAGAGGCAGTGCAATCCACTACAATAAGGAAGGTGACAAAAACTAAGGAACTTACAGATGCACACAGACCAGAAATCCAAATTTTCCATAGCTAAGAGTTATCACAAGGAGAAATTGCAAAAATATATTATTCAAAATATGTTGATCAAACAACTATAAAAAATAATTGACAGAGAAGGTCAGAAACACCTATATGCCATCTATCATAAGGGCTTAATTATACAATTGTAGAAAACCCTCGTCTGAACTTGCTGGTGAGTTCAATGAAATTCCAAGTTCAGAAATATCAGTCAAAACAGTTAAAAGGAGATTCAAAAATACCAAAGGGTAAAAAAATTCAAGGCAAGGAAGAAACCATAGATATCTGACGTCAAATGAAAAAAAAACAAACAACCCGGAGTCACTACTGTTTGTAAAGATGTTTGATATATTGCATTCCATGACACAGGATACCCTAGATGTAATCTATGGAAAGTACGTTTGGAGCACAGTACGCTCGCTGAGGGCGAGATTCTGTTCGCAGTACTGGATGAGTGTTTTGAAAAGTTTTCCCGTGTTCGTTTAAATTGTAAGAGTGATATTTCTATCAATAATTTAAAAACTCTAACAACTGCTTATGACCCAGCCTCTTTATTTACTAATAGTCTTCTTCTCTCAACTCTGACAGCTCCTCAGATCAATTATATCTATTTTAAGTTTAATTTTTCCCTAACAAACCAATCTCCTTGTCTTCCTGCGCACTCCCATGCATCTCGTTAGTCTTTTATCTTAGTTTTCGCCAACGAGGTACGTAAATGTGTTTGTAGGAATTTTCATTTATTTTTTATTTACAATGTCTTTGTTTGTCCTTTTATCCTTATGCACCTTTTTAAGATAATGCTACATAACTATTGTTCCCCGTTTTAATACGAGTATGTTGTTTTAAATGTGTTTCGGTTTAGATGGCGAACGTTAAGGCTTACAGTTTGTTTTAAGATCTTTTACAAAGAAAATTTCTGCTTTTAGAACTCCATCTCATGATCCTTAGTCATTTTTAATGTCTTTTTGTCAGCAACACTTTGATATATCGATTAACAGTCAACGGCCTTGGATAGCATAGGATAGAGAGTAAAGTTTCAGTTGAGTAAAGGTTAGCTGACGTGGAAGATTAAAAGCAATCTGAATATTAGAAAATGAGTTACATTAAGACGATTCGCGCCTGGTATCAAAATGCCGACGTTATGAATGATGCTCAAAGCTCTGAAGAGGCTGTAAGACGTGACATGGACAGCTGCGACGGAGATTACGAAGCCGTAACCAGCAGAAAGTGACACAGGCGTTCTGACTACGTCCACACGCCGAAAATTCATCCTACAATTATAGGAGAAGGTGATGGAAGACACGAGGAAGGAAATCCGGGCTTTAGTGATAGATGGGTGTTGGAGTCGCCACAATGAAGTTGGTCCCGAATGGGGACCTTCGCCACCACTTGTTAAGAAGCGCAGGGGACAATGTTAAAGAAGTGATAGAACAAGCTGAAACATCCTTGTTGAGCAGGGGGATATATGGTTCTTCTCAGATAAAAAGAACCACTCTCAGTACCAATTGCACAGCACTCGGAACAACAGGTGGCTTACCTAAAATCCATGCGACGTTCCATGTATCAAGAATACCAACTTCCCCCAACTGTGATGGTCTTTGGGCGCTTCTCCAGTCAGGATGACATCGAGCAGCCCCGCATCTTTCTGCGGGGTCTTAGGCACAATTCAGACTGCTATGTAGAGCTACTTGAAGGCCATACCTCCGGAAAGAGTCAGAAGTGATTGTTGGAAAATTTAACCGATTTCATCCTCTCCACTTTCTGACATAGTAATTCCCCGGAATTTAATCCCACGGATTACTTTGTATAGAGAAAGATTAAGAAAGAGGCCAACCGCCGCTGTGCCTACAACATCAAGAACGAACTAGTGGCCAAAATCAAGGAAGTGTTCGAAGATCGTCTTAGGAACGCAGTGAGGAGCGAATGCGATAAGATTCGGAGCCGTATTGAGGGCGTGGTAGAAATTCATGGCGGCTACTTTGAATAAACTGTTATCCTCCAACCACGATCTAGTTGATATTCTTTTAATTTTTAAAATACATTTATTTCTGGCTGAGATAATGCGATGCATTTTTCTGTTATGCAAACCGTCAAATTTAGCAGTTTATTGAAATAGATACAATTTTAATGGTTTAAATTAAAGAATATTAAATAAATTAAAGAGAGGTTTGGTTTTTCCCCCTAGTCCGGCCTACCCTTGCGTGTTCGCACAGTTGATAAAGAGATTCAATGTATTCGAAAACTTTACGAAACATTACATTTGGAATTGCGAGATATTAGTCTCTAATTTCCTTCCTTGATTCGCCGACCGTTGCTAATTTGCGCCCGAAACCTTATCTTTGAGGTATCCTCAAAAATAAAGGTGCCTTCGCGTGAAGGAATGGGCAAGGAATTAACGCTACCTCTTCACCAAATCCATGTGTTCCAATGAGTTACATCGAGATAGGCCATTGCAACATGATGGTTGTAAGAATGTGATCCATCTTGCAGGAAGTAAATCTCTTCGTTACCAAACATCTCTTCAATGCGTGGACCGACGGATTCCTGCAGCAAGTTTACATAAACATTACCAGAGAGAGTTTGGTGAACAAATAATGGTCCTAGGATATCCAATGTTGATATTCCACGCCACGCTGCAACCCTCGGTAAATTAAAATGGTGTTTCATAATAACATTGCGTTTTAGAGGAGCCCGGTTTGTTGAGGCCTTTTCTTTTCTCCCCCGTCTCCTGAAATGTTTAAACATTTCAATCGTATTTAAGTATGAGTCTACTATGTACAAAATGTTGGTTCCCAATAATACCAATAATAAAGAAGTTTATTCTGTCGATTGTGCAGTTTGCCCTAGGCGATACTTTAGGCAAACTTGCCCCAAAATGAAAATTTTCTTTCAAACATCATTTTTGACCAACAATCTAAGCTGGTTTTAAGATGAAAACAAAAGTTTTAATTGGGTCACCTGGCATAAACTCGAATTGAATAAAAGGGAAATAGAGAGCATTTTTCTATAGCTGAGAATTCAGGTTGGTAAAAAATAAAAGAAAGAAAACTCAAACTTTAAACAATTCTTTTTGACAAAAAAAAATTCTAAGTCATTGGAAAGAGAAAATTCATCCGATTTGATAAATGTAATGTCATTCCACGTGAAGTGTGTTGTTTTTTGTTATTTATGTATATAAAAGGAGAATTTTGTGAGAGTTATAAGAGAGAATAGAGCCTAACACCGCGTCTGTATTAATTTTAAACCCAGTTTGACCTTCCATCGAGACCTCAACTTCAGTATAACCTCAACAATTCAGGAGAAAAAAACAATCAAAGTAGTTCCCAGTCACACTTCGGACATGTTAGCGAGTCTAGGGCTTTTTAGATAGGTATCATCAAGGCCATTGTGATTTTATTAATTTCTTCCAATCTCTGCCAGAGATCTTCAACATCAGTCGGTCTCAAAACCATAACCTTCTCAACGAGTATCTACCACAAATTTTTGTATTGGGTTTAAATCATGGCTTTTCAGGACAATTGATCAGGTCGTTATTTTCAGCATTCAAGAACTGCATCAGTGTCTTTGCGGTGTAGTACGGAGCATTACACTGCAGGAAAACAAGCTCACGTAATCCCGATGTTCAGTGAGACGGAGGGGGGGGGGGATTTTCCTGAACTTGATTTTTATATACCGCAGAGTTTATTTAACTTTGGCTCGTAAACGAACGAGCGACCAAACTACACAGCTTGAAAATTACCTCACATCCCAACGCTACCATCTATAAATTTAACCGATTTCTTCGTGTATGTGGATTCAATCTTTCACATGTAAGAAGCCTTACATGCTGCTTCCCACCAGATGAGAACAAGTTAAATTAGCTTTCATCACTGAAAGAGTTTCCCATTTTCAGCACTGCGCAAGTGATGCTCGGTAGCGGAGGCCAACCTAGTTGCTTTATTCGTTTTACTCATGAGTGTTTTCTTTGGATGGAGCTTGTATTGAATCCCACCTCTATCAAGTGACTCAAGGCAGTCTGGCGAATCACAATCAGGCTCAGGCTCTGGCCACCCTGAGGTGAAATACTGGTTGCTGTCGAAGGGGGGGGGGCGTATTCGAAGGATACCCGTTTTCCTCGTTGACTCGCGAGAGTCATTTGTAAGAAAAATATTACATTCGAGCATTCCCACACCATCCACACATCCACATATGTGCTCGCATAGCCGCCCCCATCCCCCTTGGTGGTGCAGTCGCCTCTGAGACGCTTCCCCAGGACGCGTGAGAATGGTGTTTCCCTTTCCTGCCGCCTACAATTTCCATCGCTCGAGACAGAATTTCCACTCGATCCTCGATCACAAATTTCAAGAACCCGATGGATCAACATTAGCTTCTCTAACTATTCCGACTGGTCCCGTTTCCGTCCCTCCAAAGTGCAATGTAGTGGTTCTCGATGTTAAGGTTCGAATTCCGAGACTGACTTAAGTGCACAATTTCAAATTCCCGGCAGAACGGAGCCAGCCCTTCAAAATTTCCCTCTTTGCCACTTTTTCTTATCTATCTTTCCAGGCTTTAAATAATCTACCCCTGAACTAAGGAAGGTTCTCTAAGCTGACTGCGCTTGGAGAATCTCCCCCGAAGAGACCACTTTATATCTTTTCGAAACGTCACGCTTATTTATCGATTGACTTTTCCTTGACTCCCATCCACCTTAACATTGTAAATTAACCAGTACGTTGGTTCCCGCCTTTCAAACCAAGGCAATGAGACTAACACATTGTCTTCATGGGGCTTTATTATGGGTTTTGAAGAATTTCCCGATCTTAAATAGTCTCGCTATTTTAATAAATGAGTAATGTCATCAATAGCGGTCTACAATACACGTCGGATAATGTTACTATACATACGGGATGAATATTTATGCGTAAGATGAGAATGATGTCATCGTTCGCTAGTTTTGGACGGACACTTTCTTCAAATACGCATTATGTACCTGATAACTTTTTTAATTTTCTTGTCCTATAAAATGAAACTTGGAAACTATCAGAAGTAAACTTCAAAGAATATTCTGTGCAATTTTCGTTGAAATTAAAAGAGTATTTTTAAGAAAAAAGTAGATTTTTGTATTGATGTTCCGGTCGTATTATGACCATTCAAATCAAGCCCTTTCTTGAGCTAATTTCCCTTTGTTTACTTCAAGTGTCTTTGCTGTTAAGAAACTTAGAGGAAAATACAAATTAACTCAGGAGTTTTGGGTGTAAGTTAAACCTAAACTCTCTGGGAATGAATTTAAAGATTTTCTAATAAATTAGTGAGGTATTGGAGGGTATCTATTATTTATATTGTAAATAAAAGAAATTTATTAAACTGATGGGAGGTGTTGGATTAAGGAGGTTTCCTATAGTCTGGTTGGGTTTGCCATGAAGGGAAAGACAGTCAGGCAGGACGAAATGGCCAAGTCGACGACCTAACTTTATTTCATTGGCTCACTCCTTTCTTTAAATTCAACGGTTTTTGTTTCAAACCTAACTACAATATTTTGCTACAAACACTTCCTTGGATAAAGGGAACAAAAACAGTGTATCCTTATTCGTCTTTTGGGAAAAGAAACTGTAAATGATATAATTCCAAGTATCAGAGAAACGCATCATTTCCTGATTTCCAGTTATGCGAGGGACGAATGAAACATTGAGAAAGGTTCACTCAACTATATGCCAATTATGCAAGGAGTGAACGAAACATTCAGAAAGCTTCACTCAGCTAAATAACTGACCAAAGTGAAATTTGAAAATTGAGGGCAGTGTGTGTTTGTTGCCTTTCTTAGAAATCTCAGTCGGTGACTGCCTGAGCGCTTGTGAGGGTGATTGTTTTTGTTGCTTTGTGCTCACATTAAATGTTCGTTTTCACATAGATTTTTCTAGGACGTTGAAATAATAGCGAGACTTGTATTTAGTCGATGTTCACTATATTTTAATGTTCTTTCTGGGCAACTGCGTACAAACTAAAGCTATTTCGTGAAATTATTATTGAAGATATTCAATAACTTTATACGAAGAAACATAAATTATTAGGTCATCCGGACAATTCATACCGCTATCGAAAAATAACAAATATATTTTAATTAAATTTAATCAATTATATAGTCTACATTTTGTTAAATAAACTTTTCTCATTTTATTGGTTTATAGTAAACGAAACAACATTCTTAGAAATAATAACAAATAGGCATACATTTTGAGCTAACAGCGAACTTCTCGAGAGTTAATGAGCCTACCTAGAAAATTAAATCCAGCTAGGCTAGCCTATTACCGGGAATAAGCAAATTTTGAGGGCAACGAACAAGCTAGAACTTCTTAAACAGTAGCAATAGCGTAACTAAGGTAGGCTAGTCACTTATTAGAGAAAGGTACGTCGTTAGCTCAAAATCTTTCGCATCCTAATTCTTATTTTATGAAAGAATTTCGTTTCGTTTATTTAAAACAAATAGCGTGAAAAAAAAGTTCTAGAACGAAAATGTAACTATTTCATTGATTAAAATTAATTAAAAATGTTATTTTTCGCAATTACATGAACTTTCCCGATGATCTAATATATTTTGATTGTGATCTTCGCTCAATTACAAGGTAGGCGCGCGCTCTCTCTCTCTCTCTCTCTCTCTCTCTCTCTCTCTCTCTCTCTCTCTCTCTCTCTCTCTCTCTCTCTCTCTCTCTTTCTTTTTGTTCTCTCTCTCTTTCTTTTCTCTCTCTCTCTTTCTTTTTTTTTATAACGAAAATAGAGGGAGAGGTGACGCCCCCTTGTCGCGGGAAGAGAGCTTGTGTGGACCTTGGACTTTTCGAGCTATGTTGGCGGGGGTACCTCTTCTGGGTACCCCTGGTAGGGCTTCCCTTGTCGATTTGGTCGGAAACGAGGTTCCAGACTAAGTGCGTCATTCCTTCCTTTTTCTACTCTATCCCTCTCCTTTTTTTACTTTTATGCTATCTCCCACTCATACAAAAAGAAAAAAAACAAAAAAAAGCCTACTCCTATCGTGTCACTCTTTCCCTTTCTTCCTCTATCTACCTATAAGGACCTGGCAGCTACCTCATGCGTCAGAAGAGAGGCTTTGGAACCTCTATAAACAACGCCATTCGACGCTCACTGGTTGCGAGAGACTAGGACTTGAGCGGTCTTAGGCGTTGGGGCACGATGAATGGGATGAGGGTAGTGCCTCGTTAACCCCTTCCCTGGCGCGTAATTATTGACCGTTCCCAGTGACCGTTGACGGGTGCTTATGGTAGCATTGGTCCGAGGTGACGGCCCTTTGTTCCCATGTTGGTTGCCAGGCCAATAAAAAGCCTTGGGTCGAGTTCCTTGGTGTGGCGGGATATCCATTGAACGCTACTCCGAGATCCTGGCCGTCGTGAAGGGAACTAGTAGGAGTTTAGTACAGGGCGTGCTTCGTTGTTGTTCACCTGGTGAGAAATCGATGGCCCCTTCGGGGACCGTCAGTGCTGCTTGGTTGGGAGCCACGGCACGCCGAGGTTTGACGACTCGGTCGGACGAACAGCAGCACATGGAGCGTGCCTTCTGAAAGATCCGAAACCTCTCCGATCGATAGGCGGGAGCGACTCACGCTGGGAGAACTCACCAACCCCCCTTTTTTATCATTGATTGGTCACGAGTTTTCAGAGAGAGAGAAAGCGCTCAAAATGACAGGCAAAAAAGGACCCGTTCGTCTCAAACACAACTGTGCAATATGCCAGTTAGAAAAGTGGTGCGTTGACTTTCCGGAGGGCTGCTACTCAAAATGCAGCCCTGAAAGTATCTGCACTACTTGCATATTGACGCGAGAGGTGGAAAAATTAAAAGACCTCTATAGAGCCTCAGAGGAGAGAGCTAAGGTCCTTGAGGGAAAGTTGGAGAAGCTCGAAGCCCTTAACGTAGCTCAGGTTCGATGCCTAGAAGAGGCGCCGCCCACTGACGTTTCGGAATCCCCTGGTAATGAAGCGGACATTCCGGCATCATCTGAGGCTAAGCCAGCTGAGGCGAGAGAAAAGGAGAAAAAGAAGAAAGGAGAAACGAGGAAAAAAAGAAAAAGAAGATAGTTGAAACAAGAGTAAAACCCAAAATAGAAGAGAAACAGATAAAGAAGAAGAATAAGAAAGATAAGAATGTTGAGAGTAAAGAGGAAAAGGGGAGGCCTCTTCCACAAGGGAAGACCCCGTCTTCAGAGACCAAGTGTCCGAAGGTCACCCTCATTGGTGACTCGCAAACACGGGATCTGCAGCCGCTGCTAGCGGCCCGCCTTCGCACTAGCGTGAAGGTAAGCTGCCTGTCAGGACGGGGTAACCACACCATCAGAGTAGAGGCAGAGAAACCTCAGATTTCTGAGAATTCTGTTGTTGCTCTGATGGTGAGCGGCAACGACCTCTACCTCAGAGGGGGTAAGGTTGGCCTCAGTGGTAAGACCATCCAAACAGTGATGGGAGCCGTGGACGACATAGGGCTTAAAACCCGCAAACGTGTGGTGATTGGGATGCTTCCGAGAAGAGGTCCATCCCGAACCGCTCACGAAAGAAACGTCGCGGTGAACAAAAGGTTGGCGGATCTCTGCACGGCAGAAGGAGTCTTCTTCGTGGACCCCTATCGTACCTTTATCGGTAGAGACGACCTCTACCAAAGGGACGGGGTACATCTCTCCTTTAAAGGGAAGGCCTTTCTCGCCAATCTAATTCAAGATGTCGTGGAACGCACCCAAAGGAGCGTTCGAAACAGAGCGAAAGCGGACGTGCGCCAGGATGCCCGTGTCACTCCTGGAACGACCTTCTCGGAGGTCGTCAAAAAGGGTGTGACCACGAAAACAGAGAAGCCGGGAAACGGAAGAGCGTAGGGAGTCCTACACTAGGGGACTCCCTCAAAGTTCTTCTGTTCAATGCGAGGTCAATCAGGAATAAGTTTCTTGAGCTCCGTGGCCTCGTAGTAACAGAGGAACCTGAGATGGTGGCCATAACGGAGTCGTGGATAAAAACCTCAAGCCGAGAATTTGAAGGTGAATTCACGATTCCCGGTTACCAGCTCTTCCTGAAAGATAGGCCAGACAGAGAGGGTGGCGGTGTGATGTTGTATGTCAAGGATACTCTCAACTCGACGGATTGCAGCATCATATCCGACCATGAACTACTAGGTGTTGACCTAGAGATAGGTCCTGCCAAATACAGGACCCTGGTGCTTTATAGACCTCCTGCCCAACTCGTTGAAAAGGACAGAGATCTGTACCAGCTACTAGGAGAACTTGTCGAAGACAGAGTGTGTATCGTCATGGGTGATTTCAACACACAAGTTGACTGGGAAACCAGAGAACCCTGTGGCGAGAACGCACTACCCTGGAGTTCACGAACAACGAGTTCCTCACTCAATGGGTGAGAGAGCCAACGAGAGGAGACAATATCCTCGACTTGGTTTTCACCTCTGAGGATGACATCGTTGAGGACCTCTCTGTTGGCGAAGAGCTCGGTGGCAGTGACCACCGACTAATTAGATTTGTAGTCAAAGTCCCCAAGGCAGAGCCTGCAACTAGTAAATTAAGGAAACTGGATTAGAGAAGAGCAGACTTTGCAGGTCTACGCGCGGGACTGACTGACGCGAGGCTAGAAGAGTGCGATGCTGTTGAAGACTTGGAACAGTTTCAAAACCACATTCATGAGTCTTCAATCGCGTTTTATTCCTCTGAAATGCCCCCGTCGGTCTTCTGTTCAACCAAAGTGGTTTAATCGAGAAATCGGGCAACTGCTTAGGGAGAAGAGAAATGTGTTCCGGCAATCGAAGATCTCGGGTGACTTTGACGAATACCGGAGGCTAGCCAGGAGAGTGAAGTCCAGTATAAGGGCGGCTAAGCGGTCTGAGGAACTCCGAGTGGCGAGACTCTGTAAAGAGAATCCCAAGGAGTTTTTTGGATATGTGAACAGCCGTAAACCAATCTGTCGAACGTTTGGCCCTTTGAGGAATGAGGAGGGGACATTAAAGCATTCAGATGCAGAAAATTCTAACCTCCTCAACGACTACTTCTCTTCAGTGTTTACTGAAGAGTGTGGTCCCATTCCCCAGCCGACGGATTCCAACTCGGGGGAAAAGCTGGAGGCAATGGACTTCACCGAAGGAGAAATAAAGAAAAAGATCGCTGACCTAAAGACGAATAAGTCCCCTGGACCGGACGGGTTTCTACCTAAAGTGTTGAAGGAAGTGTGCGATGAAGTATCACGACATCTGTGCGCTATCTTTAACATGTCAATCCGGACCAAATGCGTTCCTAGAGACTGGCGTGAGGCGGAGGTGACTCCTATATTCAAGAAAGGAGACCGTAACCAACCGTCGAACTACCGACCTATCAGTCTGACTTCGATAGTCGGTAAACTCATGGAAAGCATCATGGTGGACAAAGTGACGTCGTATTTAGAGTCAAACCTGCTACTGAGGAGTTCCCAGCACGGCTTCCGAAGGCAACGGTCATGCCTGACGAACCTTGTGGAATTCTTTCACTTCGTTTTCAGTGAGCACGACCGGGACAAGGCGGTGGATGTGGTCTACCTAGACTTTCAGAAAGCCTTTGATAAGGTACCACACCACCGCCTTCTCCGGAAAGTGCGAGCGCTAGGCATAGACGGAAAGGTAGCCGGCTGGATCGAGAACTGGCTAAGTGGCAGACGGCAACGGGTGGTGGTGAATGGACAGTCTTCTGAGTGGGTGCCCGTTACTAGCGGGGTGCCTCAAGGTTCTGTCCTGGGACCACTACTATTGATCATCTACGTCAACGACATGGACGGTGACATGGTTGCCAAGATTTCCAAATTTGCCGACGATACCAAGCTTGGTATGAACGTTGCAAAGGATGGAAATACTGCCCGCCTGCAGGAAGATCTTGGGATGATTGGGGAGTGGTCGGACACGTGGCAAATGCCTTTTAACGTGGGGAAATGCAAAGTGATGCATATCGGCCACAGAAACCCCCAATCTCAGTATATCCTTAAGTGCACTGCTATGGAATCCACCGACACTGAGAAGGACTTGGGTGTAACAATCACTAGTGACCTCAAGTTCTCGAAACAGTGCATTGAGGCGGAGAAAAAGGCCCAAAGGATGCTAGGCTATATTAAGCGCCAGTTTGGTTATCGGAACCAGGAGATTGTACTGTGCCTGTACAACTCACTTGTCCGACCGCACCTAGAGTATGCCGTACAATTTTGGAGTCCTTCATTGCGAAAGGACATCGCGAGATTGGAACGCGTACAAGCCAGGGCAACCAAGCTGATTCCCTCTATCCGACATAAAAGTTATGAGGATAGACTAAGGAAATTAGATCTGTTCTCGCTGGAAACCCGTAGACTGCGTGGTCAGCTCATCGAAGTTTTCAAAATACTTCGAGGGTTCGACAATGTTGACTACCGGGATATGTTCACACTGAGTGAGAACAGAACGCGCAATCACGGCTTCAAACTTGAACTGAAGCGTTACAACCGCAATCTCTGTGGAAATTTTTTCACTTACAGTATCTGCGGTATGTGGAACGCACTTCCAGTGGAAGTTGTTAACAGTGAATCTGTTGACCAGTTCAAGTCAAGACTAGACAAAGTCTTGAAAAGTGGCCGTTTAGGGACGCAAAACAATTGAGCAGCCTTGTGCCCGCTCAATTGCTAGTCCAAAGGTACCCTCTTTGAATGGACCGTAAGGTCTCCTAGGGTACCTTCTTTCCTTGTTGTTACTCTCTCTCTCTCTCTCTCTCTCTCTCTCTCTCTCTCTATATATATATATATATATATATATATATATATTAAGAAAAATTATTGCAGTAACGCAATTAATTATACGGTTAAAAGGCTATTTTTGGCCAACCCAGTCTTCCTCAAAGCCCTCGGGAGGAGCTCTTCTCACATACACGAGAAGGTAACACTTAAAACTAGCGTTCTCTCAGATAGCCAAAAAACTATCTTTCGATTGACCTTTTCAAGTGTCACCCCTGCTTATCGAAGAGAATAGAAAATTTAGTTTTATGGAAAATTAATTTTCTATTCTCTTTGATAAGCAGGGGTGACACTTGAAAAAGCCAATCGAAAGATAGTTTTTTGGCTATCTGAGAGAACGCTTATTTTAAGTGTTACCTTCTCGTGTATGTGAGAAGAACTCATTCTGAGGGCTTTGAGTAAGACTGGGTTTGCCAAAAATAGCCTTTGTAATATATATATATATATATATATATATATATATATATATATATATATATATATATATATATATATATAATTTCTAACTCTAAATGATTTAAATATACCGATAATATAAAGAAGAGAATTTCTTCCTACAATATAATCACGAAAAACATTATAGCATGCATGACGTTTCCTAAGCTTATGCACGCATATATATATATATATATATATATATATATATATATATATATATATATATATATATATATATATCTGATAGTGAAATCACTGTATAGGAACATAGAATTTATTGACGAGACTAGTTTCGATATGAAGTTTACCATACCCTCTTCAGTCGAATAATGACGAAGAGGGTGTGGTAAACTTCATACCGAAACTAGTCTCGTCAATAAAATCTATGCTCTTATACAGTAGTTTCACCATAGCTGGGTGCGACTTTAATTTTTGCATGTGCGACTTTGCCGCTGGATCTAGTGCCACGGCGATTGGCCACTCTACCCCCCCCCCCCTCCAGTGCGACTTTTGACTGCGACTTTTTCTCCCAGTGCGACTCCGCTAAAGTACAATTAAACTTTAGCGCGATAACAGAAACATGCTTTTATAAGGCAGAAAACACATATTTATTCATTTTTTTCTTTTTTTAGTTAAAACACAGCCTAAACTAATATCTACAGGTCCTCCTCCTCCTCCTCCATGTCCTCCTGGCTAATCTTCTCTTCCAGGAGGTCCATGTTCCCTTTGAGGAACGCAAACTTCTCAAAGTTGACCTCATCCAGGGAGGTTCTCCTGTCCCTGACGACGTGCCCGGCCGTGCTGAATAGCCTCTCCACAGCTGCAGTGCTGGGCAGAGGGGTATTGTACTTAGTGAATAAGTTCACTCCTATTTTAATTGCTTCTTACACTTCACAGTAATCTTTTCGTCTTAGCCACACGAAAAGTACAAAGGCTCATATTAAAATACGAGAAAATGAGATCAATTCGCACGATGGACGCCACAATGGTTTTAACTGACAAGACAGGTTCAAAACTTGGTTCACGCCTCAAAAGTGGATGTAATTTTACTAATTTCTAATCAAATTCAGAGTGACAAACTTTTTGGGGTACGTTTAGGTAGTTTCATGTAACGTTAGTCTCATATAATGTGAAGAATTTAATTTATCGTAAAAGGAAAGTTAAAAATCCTAAAAATAAAGTTAGCTGTTACCAACTCAAATTTGACACTTTTAGCCAAATCGGGCTTTAAAACTGGCTTAAAACAGCCGCGGCAATTTCTCTCAAAAAGTCGTCTTTTTTCCTGTTCAAAGTCGCGGAAAATTGGCGGTGCGACTTTGCTTCGTCCGACTTTTTTAAAACGTTTGCGACCTGCGACTTTGCGATTCCGAAGTTCAATTCATAGTGCGGCAAAATCGCAACTCGTTGCCGCAACGCTCAGCTCTGGATACAATGATATACAAGTTACTCAACAAATAATTTTCGGTGCTCACACTATATTAGTACTTCGTATGTAGATCTTTGCTATCAATTAGGCACTGGCATCTTCTGCACTAACCGAAGACATTCTTCTGGTGTATTTTTTCTCCATTCCTTTTGTAATATTCTTAAAGTTCTCCGACGGTGTTTGGGTTTCTCCTTCCTTCTCTCTTCTCCCGTCTTCCGCCAATTCTCAATCGGATTGAGGTTTGGGTTCTAAGCAGGGCATTCCATGGCACTTACTTCCTCATCATACATGTAATTCTTCACCAAGGTGCTTTATCCTGCATAAAGCACCTCATATGGGGCACAGCATGTGCTTGTAGAAGTTTTTTATACACCTGAGCATTCACTCTACCCTGCAAGAGGACAAGTGGGTCAGTACCTTCCGCCGAAATTATGCCCAACACCATAACGCTCCATCCATCAAAGTTGACGCTACTCTTCACGCAGTTTATGGATAATCTTTCACCAGGTCATCGATGGACGAACCTCCAACCATCTAAACCAAACAAATTGTACATTGATTCATCTCTGAAGTGTACTTTGGACTATTGGTCTTCAGTCCATAGAACCTGCTTAGTGGCGAAGGATAATCTTGCTTTATTGTTCTTAGGCCGGATCAATGGCTTGACTGCTGGTGTCAGAGATGTTAAAGGTCTTTCCCTCAGGCAGTGATACTCTCTTCCTGAAGATACTAATGGCCATAGTTTCATTTACTTCTCGAGAAATCCTTGGTGCTGTCTTGTATCGGTCCGTTTTTGAGATACGGACGATAGCTTTGGTCATCTCTTTTTGAGGTTTTCTTAGGCCTACCACAGGAAAATCCACTGATACATGAGCTTGTGGTATCGTCACGTGATATAATATTAGGTTAGTCAGAAAGTCCTGACTCACTTAAGAAGCGGAAAGAAAACAAAATTTGGTAAACATGTAGATTATCGGCCCGGCCTAGGAAAAATTGTTTTGTGTAAATATTATCGTTCACCCGTGTTTGAACCTTCGTTCGCGTTATCTTTCACCCGTGTTTGAATATTCATGCGCGTTTGAGTTTTGTTCGAATGCTAGTTGCCGCCATTTTTGGGGGGGAAATCTCGAAATTAAACCCACCGAAAATGCTGTTTACGTAGGCCATTTTATTTACCAAATTGCCCGAAAAAAAAACGAAACACTTTGTTTCCCGTACTTAATTGCATTGGTTATCATTCCGAAATAGCGGAGAGGGAAGCCTATTTATTTTGCGCGCCTGCGTCGTATTCGAAATCTAACTGACGCCATCTTTCTTATCCAAAAATAAAGAACGATAAGCGCTGTTAACTTACTTTATTTCGGGGGGTACACTTCAGAAATAGCGATGAGGAAGGCGTGGAATCGTTCTTTAATTCCCGTTTTGGTCAACGGGAAGCGCTTGCAGAAGATGGCGGTTGCAAGATAGGCGTCGAATTGAGCGGTTTTTCTCCCGTATTTGGGAATTGAACCTCTCGCATCTCGCCAGACGCGTTCAATATTCTGGGGTCACCTCTAATTGCCGGCCACAGATTTCGCATTCACTTTTAGTTCGCACTAAATTATGCACTTCCAAAAAGTTGTTTAGGTAATTTATCTCTAGCAGAAACTAGGCTTAATAATTCCGCAATAGACGACGGACAAACTTGAAAATTCGATTGCATTTTGAAACTGCGGTGAAGACGTGCGATTGAGAATTTTCAAACTGCGTAAAAGGGGAATGTTTGACACCCAAACTGCTAAAAAACAAGTAGTTCCTTGAAATGATCTAGCTAATTACATTTAATTGTATAAAACAAGGTAATAAAAAGAGTAAAATGGTGAAAAATATATTGAAAAATAAAAATGACTCCGAATGGGGATAATAAAAAGCTATTAAGTATGAAAAAAAATTGAAATTAAGCATTTCTGACGTCATACCCCCCACCCCCCACCCCCTATTATAATTTGCAAAACGATTAAAGACGCTGACATGATGTAGTTAAAGCATTCCCGTCTGTAAACGGCAGAACATTATAACAATTAGGATTATATACTGGGCGGCTGTGCCCCCCAGACCCCCCCCAATTTAATGAAACTCAGGATCATCGTAGTGTGCCCCCCCCCCTTTTGCTTACCCCCACACGAGCCGTCCCCTTAAAAATGAAATCGAGCATTTCTGACGTCATACCCCCCACCCCCCACCCCCTATTATAATTTGCAAAACGATTAAAGACGCTGACATGCTGTAGTTATATCATTCACCTCTGTAAATGTCAGAACATTATAACAATTAGGATTATATACTGGGGGGCTGTGCCCCCCAGACCCCCCCCCAATTTAATGAAACTCAGGATCATCGTAGTGTGGTCCCCCCCTGGTGCTTACCCCAACACGAGCCGTCCCCTTAAATGTACTCCAAAAACGTGAAACATTTTGGAACACGTACGAAAAAACTACGGTTTATCGGCCGGGATCGGCCGGGCCGATAATCTACATATTTACCCAAAATTTTATGAAGCAACACCAACATTTATTTTTCAAAATAAAGTCCATCTTTCTCTACGATCTTCTAACCAGCGACCAGCCAGCATCCGAATCTGCACCAAATACCAGTCAGCATCCGAATCTGCACCAAATACCAGTCAGCTGGCTTTGAGTAAAAAAACTGGTATCAAGCTTCCGCTTCTTAAGTAAGTCCCAACTTTCTGACTAACCATATATTATGTAAGACACTTTTAAAGCGCTTAACTCTTTCAGCTACGACTCTGATGGAGAGATGACCCTCTTGACGTAGCTTAACAATTAGCTCCTAGATATAGGCACGTGTAGTGGGCTTCATAGGCGTGTTTGTTGCTCGGACCTTGAGTGAAAGTGCTAAGAATTCATGGAAGCTACTACCCTAAGTTAGTTGGTTGTCTCGAAGATAGAAATAATAGAATTACGCCGTCTCGATCATTTTGACCACCCTATTTTTGGAATAGAAATGTTCTTTGACACGTAATTTTCAGTTTCATCCATTTTAGCCGATAAAATGTACATGCACAACTTATAGCCATGTTATTTTATATTTGGAATTTATGATACATTAATTTCCATTATTTAGTTTGGAGCTACGTTAAGTTTTGCGATGGAAACCTAAGTACCCGAATCATTATGGCCGCTACTGGATATATACCTTCGCTGGTCGGCTTCCCTCCTCTCTTCTGAGAGGTGGGCAGCACCTAGAAACGCCACCGCACTCCATGGTTGGGTCCACTGTTCGCTAAGAGATGTGATATTGTGTGTAGTGCATGCTTGTGTGAAGTTTGAACAGTCTATGAGTAGGTGTGTGATGTTGTCTGGCTTTGGTTGTATCCAGTCCATGTTGGTGTGGAGGCAAGGTTTATTCCGCGTTTGTATTGTTGGAGTATAGTGGAGTGACTTGACCTGAGTATGGATAAGATTACTCGGTATGTTTTATGTAATGATTTCTCTGATTTTTTTTATTAAGGGGCTGTTTAGGATGTTGTTTGGTGATAGTGTATTCAAGTCTCTTTGGGTGAAGGTAGAGTTAATGTGTTTAGTGGTTGGGGAGGAAGGTTATTGTAGATGCGTTGGAAGTAGTGTATAGGGGCTTCTTTGTTGTGTCTGGGTGAGGATGGAAGGCTTTGATGTCAGGTGATGGATTTGTCGGGGGAGGGGTCAGTGCTCTGCTGAATTGTTGAGTTCCAAACATGCCTAGGTGTATTGATTAGGACAACAAACAACTTTACATTTACTCAATTTTCAGTTGTTTTTTAAAACTTCCACTTTACACTTTTCAAATTTGACTCTCCCACCTATTAAGTATTTTTACATTTATGTGTCTTATTTGTAAGTCATTTTTTTATCGTATCAAGTGGAAAGGTAAGTGCTCACTTTTATTAATTGTGTTCATCTCTCTATAATCGTCAAACGTTCAACGTTGCAAGTAACTATTCCTTTGCCCTAGTGACAAAGCTTCAACCGTTCAAACTATCCAAACTGCAAGCGTGCAGACTTTATTCAAACCTAAATAATTACCAAATCAAACATCGTTAACAAATATCATTATCATATTTCAAACTATTTAGACAGCAAACGTGCACTTACTCAAACTATTACCTAGACCTTTAACTATATTCCTATTTTAACTTCATTTCCACTAAAGAGGGAATCCAGGATATAACACCGCTTTTCAGGGTCCTCTGAAGAAGGCAACAATATTTTAAAACACGAAATCAATTAAGTTCGGATCGTTTATTCGTTTTCCATTATCCACTATCAAACATCCAAACATCCACCCACAGACCTCTTAAAACCTGGACTGAGCTCAGAATATTGGCCAATTGCATACTCGAAAACCAAAGGTAATGATTTTTTGCTGTAGGTTTTGCAGTTTTCATATATAGATATTGAGTCATGACAATGTATAGGCCAAATTTATTGGTGGTAATTGGTGAAATAAGAAGAAAAGTTAACTGTATTTAATTTATCAATCTCTGCTAGATTACTGCTGACTGACACCCCCCCCCCCCCAAAAAAAAATATATATATAGTATTAGGTTTTAACTTCTTATTGGTTTCCATAAATTCTCAGATCATGAATGAACACTAAATATCAGTACAATGAACAAGACAAATCATTCTGACTTTCACCACTAACCTGTGTCAAAGTTCTGGTCACGAGAAACAAATTCACTGTCCTCTGTAATTTTACATTGCCCAAATGAACAGTTTTAGTTTCTTACCAGTGCTCTTGTTGCGAGCTACACCTGAATCAATTTTGCGTTTAGAATGCACTTCAACGTTTCTTTCTTTGCTGTAGTTAGATGTGAAGACGTAGAACAGACTGGTCACCATTTTTGGGTACGATATTTTCAAGAAGTTGTGACCACTAGCACAGCTCAATGTATCCAGCTGGTCATCTTCTCCCCCAAGTGTAACAACGACCTTCTAGCTTGAAGGTCTCCTTAGGGTTGCTACACCCAAACAGGGAGTAGCGTCTTCTTTCCTCCTTCGTGAGCCACCTGTATATGTGGCATACATTCCTGGTCAGGCAGACAGTATTTATAGGGATGATACAGAATTAATTATCTTATTTTGTATTTATCTTCACTCCTCCTAAGGTTTACATTTCATATTAATTCATTTTGTTGTTTGGTTTTTTGGCTTTTTTGTGGGCGTTTCCTCTCCTTTGTATCATCCTTATAAATATTACAATTTTCAATACTTTTGTTATTCCTTGATAAAGAACTCGAAATAAAGCTCGAAAATACTGGAAATCCTCATATTAATTTTCCCTGTGGGCTCTGTTGCATATATATATATATATATATATATATATATATATATATATATATATATATATATATATATATATATATATATATATATATATATATATATATATATATATAACTCGTATCATTTTCAGAAAGGTTGAATGACATTAAATGAAAGTGAGAATGGGAGAAAAGAAAAATCGCTGATACCCCGAGCCCCTACCCAACCATTGTCCTCTTTTGGGGAGCCAGTACATGGGAGAGGGGGGTTACTCCACAGTTGTTCTCCAAAACTCCCTCCGCAACAGAGCCTCGGTAGGCTCCGAGGGAGAGGGGTTTTTGTGGGGGAAGAGAGCAGGAGTGGAAGAGGGAAAGGCAAGTATAGAGAGTTGGAAGTAAAGTAGAAGACAACATTTGACTTAGGTGGTAAATGGACCTACAACTTAACGTGGAATCCGAACCACGGTGTTTTCATTTTTCCCCCATTTCTTTATCATTTGCTGCCCCTGTGTTTAGCCCGAGGAGTAGATGGTAATAAAATAATCATAGAAGGAAGTGTGATATTTGCAGATAGTTGTAACTTTGCGCGGAGGTCAGGCTTATCTCTGGTATCTAAGCTATCATATATTTAGAGTTTTTAAGAGTTCATCTGGTTACTATCGACTAGGGCAAAAGTTGCCTTAATCACGGTATATATTTACAATTAAAGTTCGGACTAAGTATTCAGGCTAAAATGCTTATTTTTGTTTTTAAAGTGCGGTGTGTTTAGGCGTTCGAACTGTTAGCATTTTTTTTATTTCTGTTATGGCTGGTAAGCAATAGTTCTCGTATGTTTTCTTTAGTTTGTAATGATACTTATTTAAATGCTATTTTTAAATACTTGTATCTTCCTGTTCTGTTTTGTTTTATCTTATTTGTTTTATATGTTGCTAATATATGTTAATTCTTTTTTTTCTATTCGAGTTTATTTTTCATCTTTCGTCTGTCTTAATTAGGGTATCCTTACAAATTCGGTTATAGGTCCTTTCTAGTTCAAGTAGTCTTATTCGGATTTCTATTGTAAATCTCATCCTCTTCCCTTTGATCCGCTTTTGTTCTGGCACTCGGAAAAAGTATGTTGTCTCCACCCTGTTTCTGGTGCTATGTGGTTGACAAGTTCTTCATCTTTCTTTCCGTTTGTTTTTATCTGTAGTATTCTTAGTTTTCTTCCTTCCATGGTCGTGGTTCGTGGGTTGAAGTTGCTCTTAGGGAGGGTAGTGTTTGGTATAGGCTTTAAGTAGTGCATTTTATTTATCGTCTTTCTTTTCTGTTCTGTTCTTATTGATTTTACTTTCTTTCCTTTACTACATTTGTTGGTTGGTTGAGCTGGTGTAGTTTCTCGCGCTGAATGGTTCCGAATTTTCTTCTCTTTTTGCGTTTTACTTCTTGTTCTATCCACATCTTCATTATTAGATTCATCAGAGCTATTTTATGTCTCGGTTTCTTCGCTTTCGGATTCTTTCCTTACTTCGGTTTGGTTATCTTCTTTCTCTTTTGCTTCTTCTAGTAGTGTCTTTTTAGTTTGTTCATATATGTTGATGTTAAAGAGAGCAGGTGAGTCTATGTTCTTTGGAAATTTCATCGGCCCCTGACCTTTTTCTTTCAACAATGAGTTTAGGTTCGTCGTGTATGATCCTGGTTGCGCTGTTTTCATTAGGTGTGAAAGAAGAATGCACGTCAGTATCTTTACGTTGAGGATACCTTCGATGTTCAGTTGTGTCGCTGCATTTGGGGTTGCATTCCTTGCCGCTGCGTAGAGGATCCTGTTTCTCTCTTTTCTGTCTTTGTTAATTATCTCTTTTCTCTTAATCATTTATTTTCTTTTGAGGCAGGAAATAGCCATTGTTCTATGACTTCTTTCGCAGTTGGTGCATCTCTTAACTGTACTAGTACAGTTTCTCCAAATGTGTTGTCCGCTACATTCCAAGCATATTTCTTTATCTTTATTTTGGGCAGCTAACAGTAGTGTGTTCATCCATCTGGTAACAATGAAATCACATATCTATGTTAATAAACTGGTATTTTTGTATGTTTGTCGTTGGGATACACATGTTGTATGCAAGGAGTCCTTTTTTCCCAAACTTTAATCGCAATTTCTGTCGATTTGCACACAATTTCCAATGCATGGGTGTGCTCCTTAAATTTGATTATGGCGTGGATGTTTAGCCACGAATGCTATTTCTGTAGCTCCCGTTTTAGCTCTTCTGGTGTGCTCACTTAGCCACGACTCTATATTCAGACAGACGATGCTTCGGTTGACTACAATTTGGAGAACAGGGTGGGGATGGGGAGGGGGACTCACTTCTAGGTCTATTTTTTCCAAGATTTTATTCTTCCACCGTGAGAGGATTTTTTTCCATGCCATTGCTATCTGAAGGTCTGTAAATATACTTGCTGCCACATCCTGAGGTTTCATTTTCTTTCCATTTGGGAACAATCATAATGGTAGCCGCTTAGTGAAATCCATGGAATCCATTATTCCTTCCCACCCACCCAACCCTCAGCTGGGTGTATTCTACTTCGGCGCTCCTCTCAAAATAAGTCCTAGCTGCGCTAATGGGAGGAGCCCTCTATCTATTCCTATTTCTATATTGCTTTTCCTAATTGGTGAGTGCACACTCCCTGACTACCCTACCTAAATTTTCCTAACCTTATAAGCAGTCCTATAATCCGGTTGGGGCTCGGCACCTCTATATGGACTCCTTCTCTCGCCCCCTAACGGAGTCTCCTTCATAAGTTCACTACATCCTACTAACGACTGACTTTGAAACATTGCTAGTGGTCAGGCTATGCTCCGCTATGTTAAAATACAGCAGTGAGATGAAAAAGTGGTTAAATAGAGGTAAATGTTTGGTTTAGAAAAGTCTGTAGAGAGCACCGCTTTGAGGTGATATCCGTGAATCTGAAACAGGAGATATCTCCAATCAGTCCGAGCCACGCATATATTTCTTCTGGAGTAGCTCTTCTTACGTTTGTCCGAGGTTGTACGAAAATATTAGATCTGGCAGTTATGCCTACTCCTAGATCAATTCAGTTATATTCTTTATCTCTTTTATGCGAAGTAGTTAGTTTTGCCAGCAAACCAGATTGTGAGAAAGCGAACGAATGAATCCTCGCCCTTTTTAACAAAGGTGTATCTATTAAAGAAAGGTTTATATATTACAACAAAGAATGGTTACAAACGTATCAACAAACAAAGCGAAGGAATAAGAAAATTTTTCATACGTACTAACAAACGCGTAAGGGAAAACATCAGAAACAAATATATATTCAGAAATATGTAAAAGATTTTAGGGGAGAGCTCATTTGCTTTACAAAGTAATTTTATAATATAGCTTCAACAGATTAAACGAGTCATTTATCCCTACAGAAGTAGTATATTTTCAGCAAAATAAATCATCGTAAAAGAACGGAAAATCTAAGAAGTTGAATTGTTTTTACTTATCGGACTCAATTTTAAATTCTTTCAAAGAACTTCCGTGGCGTGTGACGAACTTTTAATGCAATGGGTGGGGTTCTTCCATTCATTAAGTCATATCTACATATCCTAATACTTGTCTACTTCTTCACAACAGCTAAAGGATTCATCAGTTACTTGCTGTATCCCTTGGCTAACTTTTTGTTCAACAAATACTTTATTAAATTTGTGGATCCTGCTACAGATTTGATTCTATTTGGGCCAACTGGGATGGTTACTAAAGCTCTTATCAAAGTGACGCCCTTCCTGAGCCCGTCTCCGCTAGGAGAACGCTTGGATTCTATCTTTCTTAATTTTGGCTTAGGAATAATTGGCTTTCTTGCAAATGTGATTTCCAAAATTATAGAAAATGCTGTTTCCTATAGCCTTCAGGGTTTCTATACTGGGCTTGCCGTCGCTTCAGTTCTCCTTGGGGGATTCTTTGACCTCATCTTCAGAACTGTAAGTCTCCTTACTGGTGGACTTTCCCTTGGTGCTGCTCTGGGAAATTTATCTGGAAAGTCACCCAAGGATTTTAAAATCCCAATATCTGACCTGAATACCACCATGAGTCAAGTCCAGAAGGTCGTAAAAGCGATGGTAACAGGAACTTCACAAAAGGTGAGTGTGATTTCATGACTTGAGTTTTTGTTGTATTTGGTGTCAGAATTTGCCTCAATTAAGATTTAAGATGTGACATTTGCATACTTGTAAATCCCAACATCCTATTTAGATGAAATTTTAAGTTAAGCACTGATAGCCATTTAACATCTACATATGTATATCTGAATAGGATTTAATCAAATCTAATGCATTCATTATTTTCCGAAGAACGTTGGTATCGGTTTGACATAAGACCTTTTGAACACTTTAATTATATTTAATATTCGTTTTTATGGCTTTAATTTTGGCTGTATATTATCTTTTAGCGCTTTTATTGTTAATAATGTCATTCAAAGGTCCCTAATCTTGTGAAACTACATAATTTTCTGAATGTTTAATGTTATTTTGTATAATCAAGGTAAGATATCAGGAAATCTGTCAACAATCGAAGATACGGTGAAGTAACCCATTAGGCCTGTCTCCTAAACCATTTGAGCAAAATCTTACTTTATCATTCGCATACTGCACAGATCACTTTATCACTGCGGGATGCATAGAACATCATAACGATGCAGATCCTAGATTAATTTAACTTCTTAGCGGATGGAAATGATCGGTATAGAGAGTCTGGCCAGTTTTGTTTTTTTTCAACCAAATGCTGGAGGTCCCATATGTATCTAGAATACATTTATAAATATTTAAATAAATAAATGCGGTTCTGGTCTATAGATAATGTGCAAAACTTAATTTTGGAAGGTTTTAATTCAAAGTTGAGGGAATTCCACGTGGAATTTCTATTCCAGCCCGGAAGTTCCATGTGCTGGAGAAGATTATGTTAGGCTTAAATTGGTAAGCCTACCCCCCCGCCCGCTTCCACAAGCGGTAGCCTCAAACCGCGTCCACCATGGTCCACATTTACACGGGATAGAATATCCTCGTGCGAGAAGATTCGAGAGTAGAGCTGTTTCCCGCTAACCCCCCGCGGGGAGAGCCTCGGACATAAATAGTGCTCGACTCCCGTGAGGCAGACTCAGAGTTGAGAAGTTTTGCCCGGACCCAAGAAGATTGCCCTAGTTCCAAGTCAGGTGATAACAACAAAGCAAAGTGACGGATGAACTAGTTGTGTATTGGAATTAGCCCCAGCCAGTGAGGTAATTCCATTTAACTATCGCTACCGAGCGATTTTTCTGACTTCACCCATCAACTCCTGTTGAATCCCTCCTCGTTCGCCCCTCGTTTTCGTGTTGCCGAAATACTCTGCCCTGGACCGGACTTTACCCCCCCCTCTCCCCCCCCACACTTTTTGGAGAACCGTCATCACTTTAAATTCCCGCTCAAAAGCTCCGAGCGTACTCGCCTCACGTGCAGAAGACATCCGTGAAGTCTTACCCCGACGTATCACCCGGAATCCTCCGTAAGCCAACCCCTCTTCCCATTCAGTAACCCATTTGAGTTAATTCCTCCCAAATTTGAATAGTCTCCTCCTGTAATACCATAAATTTTAACTTCATAGTCTGATTCATAACTCCAATCCCCCCTCCCTCCTTCCCCTCGTTCATCTGATGTAATTTTGCCCATCAATTCTCACATTATTTTTATATAAATAAAATTATATTTTTGTACATGCCTCTTTAAGTAACCTTGAGCGTTGCCATTGCCCATATTATACCTGACCTCGTTGCACTCTTATCTCGCCCTCCGCCCGTCGAAACTCGTGGTGTTCCGTCCCTTTGTCGGCTCGCCTTTAAGTTATTGGTCCCTTCCCCATAGATATAATATGGTATTGATTTAATATAATGTCATACCACGACACAAAGTATAGGGAATCTTGAGGAAAAGACTAGAATACAGGAAACAGGCAAGATGGGAGATATGTATAAAATATTTTGTGATTTGTTGATATATGATTAATAAAGTTTAATTTACTTTTTTCTAGTAATATTTAACTATACCTCGTATATATGATGGGCTATGGCTAGCATTTTCCAAAGCTGCAATATATAAAGGGTGTTCCATGAAGGGCGCTGAATTTGAAAGGTGAATAATTAAAACGAATTTTTATAAACATGGTTATATTCTACATATTTCTAATGAGTTATGTCTCCTGTTCAGGGATGGAACCCAATGTCGGCCATATGTACACCTGCACTGAGTCTGTATTCATTTATGCGTTCCTCGAAATTTCCGATAACTCTCTCTCAGATGTGTAGCTCGATGCCTCCCCTCATACGCCTGATTTCAGCCTCGAGTTTGTCGGCGTCTACCTACGAGTTCACATACCCCCATAGGAAGGAATCACAGGGGGTAAGATCACAGGACCCCGGTGACCATTCCTGGTCACCATTTAAGGATATGACTCGTTGCGGAAATTTTTCATGAAGTAATGCAAGTGTTCTGTGCGAACTGAGGCAGATCGCTCCATCCTGCTGAAACCAGAGGTTATCAATCTCCGTATCTTCAGAGATCGGCCCCTAACTGA
The DNA here is from genome assembly GCA_963969495.1 of Ceratothoa steindachneri. Classification (NCBI taxonomy): domain Eukaryota; kingdom Metazoa; phylum Arthropoda; class Malacostraca; order Isopoda; family Cymothoidae; genus Ceratothoa; species Ceratothoa steindachneri. The sequence continues at coordinate 33,564,530 of OZ018332.1, forward strand.
GTGGTAATCATGTCTCGGTAACGTTCTCCGTTAAGGGTAACTGCATTACCCTCATCATCTTTAAAGAAGAACGGTCCAAGCAATCTACCTGTCCAAAAATCACACCACGCAGTCGCTTTCACTGGATGCATTTCACGCTCCTGCATTATTCGAGGATTTCATTTCCTCACATTCGGCACTCCTCTTTATTGACAAACCCACTCAAGTGGAAGTGGTCATCATCACTAAAGATGATTTTCTTCGCAAAAATTTCTTACGCTGTTAGTCTCTCCGTCACCAAGTCAGCAAATTGCTTCCGCCTCCCGTGGTTCGGTGGCTGAGGATGTTGCGTAAGTTGAGTTTTGTACGCATACACATGGAGATCTTTATGCAGATTTCGATGCAATGAAGTGGTTGGGATGTCCAATTACTGCGAACGTCGGCGAATCGATTTTCCCGGACTCAGAGTGACACTGTCTCGCACAACAGCAAGTGGTTGCTCTGTCCGACAAGAACGTTTCCTCCCAGGCGATTTGTCCGTTACTAATGAGCCAGTTGATTTAAACTTCGTGATTAGTCTGTGACCCGTAGCCTCGTTCGAACTGTTTGCGTCGCTCTTTCTTCGTTTTGGTAAAATATCTTCACGATGAGAACGCGATGCTCAGTTGTAAACTACTCCATGACGCTCCGCACACAAGCATTTTGATAAACAAATAGAAGACTATTAATCAGAGCGTAGATAGATAGTAAACATGATAAAAGCATGCCTTCAAACTTAAAAAGACAAAAGTGTTGCCCAATTCCAATTCGGCGTCCTTTATGGAACGGCCTTTATATATATATATATATATATATATATATATATATATATATATATATATATATATATATATATATATATTAGTGAAAAAGAAAAATTGATTGGAGCTAGTACATTCTATAACTACAAGTTAAGGAAAACAGAACCTTTACACAACATATTATTTTACCTCACCATGATAATGTCTTGTATGTAGTACCAATGTTGAAACAACTTGATATAAATGTAATTTTTAAATACAATTATACATTAAAATGTATGTTAATAAAACACAGCCCAAGGAACGGTAATAATGTAATATATAGTATACCTTGTTTGGATTGTAATTTATTCTATGTAGGTCAAACTTCTAAAAATATCTCTGTAAGAATTAATCAGCATCAAAATGCAGTATCTAAGATATATACAAATAATGCTTTGGCCGTCCACAGGCTTAAGATGGGTCGCCAGATTAACTGGTCAAAAGCAGATGCTATAATGCATATAAATGATTTTATTGGCAGAAATATCTTTGAATCGTTCCTAATCTCCAGCACAAAGGAGAGTAATGCAAATATTAGCCCCGGTTTGTTTTCCTTAGATCCAGTCCTATCTTTCTTCCTTAAATCAAACTTATCAGAGGTCATAAAATATCTGACCATCTGATTTCATAGAGAAAACATTTTTATATAAATACAGTGTCTCTTTATTTCATAAACCATTGTGAGTCTGAAAATGTTATTAAGATAACGAAAGTACTACCTCCAAACAATCTTTCTTTTTCTCTACTGGTACAACCAAATATTTATACTTATTCACGTGTTACCTCTCCTGATTTGTACCCATATATATATATATATATATATATATATATATATATATATATATATATATATATATATAGTTTCATCATTCCCATAACGTAGGCTAAGGCTTGCCTTTTGCGTGGAAAAATTCTACATTTAATCGCTTATATATAAAGTCATAAACCTCAGTTTCTGAGATGCATTCACATTACAGCTATGAAACCGAGTGCCTCAATTCCTTCCACGGATGTCCTTCGTACCAAGCAAATGAATCACACATTTTCTAATGACAAACATAACATATGCACCCACTCTTTTTACAACACCTTCACAAAACGGATTGCACAAGCTCCGCCTATAGTAGAATACACAAAACCACCCAAATCGCTGCACCTAAAACAGATTACCCCTTCTCAAAATGATTCTTTAGCCATCGTTCATAAAAATCACTTACCATTTACGATTTTAATCAGTTCACTAGCCTTCTTCCACCGAGGTCAAGCTTTAGATCCAACTGAGACCACTTTATTACTTACCCGTAAAGGGAACTTCGGAAAGCTTCAGAGGTGGAGAGACAAGGAAGGATATGTCGTCCTTCTTTCCTCAGAGTCTTTGTCTCCACATTAACGATCCTATTACCGGGAGACAATTCTTAATAGACATCGGATCTGTAATCCCAATCATTCATACAACATGCGATGATCTATAACAAGAGAAGAGCAACGCCCCACTACAAATAACAATAGGATTCTTTATATGAACTTTTGATGAGTCAGCATTTAGTCTCTCGGTGGAATAAAGAAGAGACTTCATATGGAAGTTTCTAGTTTGGGATGTCAATTGCGCGATTTTAGGAGCCGGTCTCTTATCACACTATGATCTTTTGGTCTATTAAAAAGTATGTTTGGTGGACGGCTTAACTAAATTAACAATCCATGTTATTAGTGAAAATACGATCTTCCCTTCAATATCGTTTTCAATTTCAGGGGACTCCTCATTACATTACTTCAAAAAATAAAACGAATTATTTAAGCCCAACAACACGTGAAATAGTGAAAGTCTGCATAGCATAGCATATAACGATCCAAGGGGCACCAGGTGCAAATAGGCCTTGGCGCTTATCCTCCAAACGATTAAGTGTCGTTATGGACGTTATACAAACTATATTGAGGCAAAATACGTTAAGCCCGAGAAAATCGTATATGTACCCCCATTCATTTGGGGCAGAATTCAAACAACAACTCCATAGATGTAACTACCGTTTAAACTCAGGCACAATAAAAGACAACTATCTGCTTCTAAATTTGACCGACTTTTCTGCAAACCTGTATGACAAGAAGAGATTTTTCAAGGTTGAGTTGCGAGAGGCCTTTGAAATCCCCAGGGAGCCTTCATCCGTCGAAAAAACTGCTATGATCTCACTCACCACAGGGCTTATACGAGTTTTATGTCCTTCACAAGGTATGTGCAATTCATCGCAAACATTCCACAGTACATTAATCATGCATTGGGTTACATGAATTTCATATTTGCTTATATAGACGACCTTCTTGCAAGCAAAGACTAATCTGAACATTTGCAACTTTGGGGCAACTCTTTGCAAGTTTTAAATTGGGCGGCTTAAGTGCCAAAAGGAATCTATAAGAAATCCTATCATTTTAGATGCCTACATTATTTGGTTTTACATATAGAATTCAAATATCACCTTAGCTTGGGATAGGATATCCCTGAGCCATGATTCATCCATCTCTTGTTTTTTTCACGGGAGAAATATTTAGCAAAATCTTCACTCAACATTTTAACAACCCTTTCAAAGCTTTGTGTGTGGCAAGGACAGTTGAGCAATTCCATGGGTGTGTTGAAGTTCTCACCTTGGAGGCGTTTAGAGAGCTGGTAAGAAGCGTTTAGAGAGCTGGTAAAAGGCAACTCTGCCGCTTTTAATGACCGACTGATCAGTTCACCTATGCTGGAAACATTGCAATTGGGGCCAGTTGTCCTTCTTGTCCTAACAGATGATTCCCCCAGCTGAGTATTTGGGTCCAAGGTTCCTCTGAGATCCTGGATTTTCTTATCACCCTCAATCCTTTCCTGTTGATCCTCAGAGCAAGGTGGTGTTTGGATGACGAGTAGATCTTACACTTACCATAACACTGTCTAGCACCTTCTTCATCTGGGACCTGGAACAATCCATCTGCAAGAAGATATGCCTAGGTCCTTCGATCGAGGAATTCTTTTTGACTTTCACGTTGAACTAACATAATATACTCAAACGATGAATTCCACAATGAATTGCAGATTCTTCCAGTTCTTCCTTTTAAGTCCATGCTTTGACACCCAGAACATAAAAAATCTGTTTTTTTCATCTGAACCAGAGGTTATGGTTTACCAGTCCTATCTCCAAAAGAGCCAGCTTTCCAGGAAGCACTCTATCCCGGACTGCGCAGGTAATTTTGTAGCCATAGTGTTAACCTTATTTTTTTATAATTTGACATAGATTTTTGATCAGATTAAGTTCTGGACTATTACCAGGCCAATCTAGAACACCAATTTCATTATCGTTGGGCCATTTACTAATGATCTTTGTTTTGTGACAAGGTGCCCCATCGTGCATAAAAGTTGTTTTCTCATACAATGCCACTGTCGGTGGAAGCTTTTCCTTTAGCATGGCTAAATATCGTTCATCATTCATGGTTATGTTCTTAGGAAAAAAAATAAAGTCCCCTTACTAAAATAGCTAAGGCGACGTGGGCGGCGCCCATTCTTGGATAGCTTCTGAATATTATAAAAGAGGATTCATTACTAAAGAGAACTTTTTTCCAATCATCAACAGTCCAATTGATGTGGTTTTTACCAAACATCTCTTTTCTTGCGCATTTCGGCATTCAGCACAGGTTTCTTAGCAGCATGCCGAGATGGCAATCCTAGCTCCTTTTACAGCCGATGTCGAATTGTGCGCTCAGATACATTTTTAAGCAAATTATGATGCTCAGACTTAATCTCTTTTGTTGTTATTGTCTGTTTCATTAACACACTAAGTTTTATTAATTTATCAGTACGTAAGTTCGTCTTTCTAGGTCTCCCACTACCACATTTTCGGACTGGAGTACCAGAAACATCAGTTATATGGCGGGAAACCCATAAATTCACAGTACTTTTAGATATCTCTAAATGTTTTGCAATTTGTCTTTGTGATTTTCCAGCCTTATGTAATGAACAATAGCACCTATTTTATCACACGATAGTGGTTTCTTTACAGCCATTATAGGCTTTCTTAAAATACAGCACTTTTAGTAAAAAGAGTTGTTATTTATGAAGAAACAGTATGCGCTGGAACTTGACGACACATCACTCACAACCTCTGCTAGCAGCCAACTGACGCAACATAGGACCAGCAAGCTGCATGACTGTTCTACAAAACTAAGTTTACCCTAAGTCTATATCCACATGAGATCATATTTTACAGCTTTCTGAAATATGTAAAAATAAAATACATGTGTTTTGGATGGTGATCGGGATATTTTTGGCCGGCACTGTACCTAGTTCAATATAATGGCAAATAAACTTAGCGATAGAGTAGTACTTAATTCTTTCAATTTCATTTAAAAAAAAAACAGATTTGTTATTTTCATGAGTTTTGCCTTATTTTCCATTAAAATAGCTTGAGTGCAAAGAAATCGCCGTCTGGCAAACAATAACACTAGGCTTAGAAGTTGCCATGATAGTCGCATTTAAACATCCATATCACTGTTTTGTTTCAACAATGTAACTTTCTGTAGACGAGCGTTTGCTTATTGTTGGAGCTTTTCTGCGTATTGACCTTTCAAACGTATGTGTGTGATATGATTTTCAGTTGGGATTGCCTCATTCCGAGGATGAATTAGACACCTCATAATTGCTGGTCGGGTTTAATTGACCATACACTTGAAATTTATGTTTACACAAATGATAATTCTATGGTATTTACAGGGTAGTTAAACAACTCACGGCTATTATTGAGGAGAATCTCAGCGTGTTTTGACACTGAAGTCATGCTGACAAAGGCCCGAGATGGACTTTCAACCGACAATTGCAGGAAGCAACACCTTTTCGCGATCGAGGCATCTCCAATCGCGTCGCGAGAAAATCACCTACAAACAAATTTCGGTAAATCTTAATATCAAGGCGTTACACCATGGGCGGAGCCCCCTCATTCCTGGTCGTATTATTAATCGTCCACTAACGAAATCGTATAATAGATGACTTGGTCGGAATTGACGGCTTGAAGGCATCAAGATCATCTCTTTCCAAAAATAAAATATATATATTCATTAATCATAATTCTGAATGTATATTTCACACGATTATTTATAATTTATGTGATTAATTCATGTTTTGAGTGGAATGTGTCTGAAAATGTGTAAAACTAAAACATTTGAAAAATTTAGAGATTCATTCGTTGGTGCCCACACAACTTACGGACTTAGAGTTCACCTAAGGGCTTCCTACCCCTGGTTTTTGCCATCTCTCCAATCATATAGAATATTAGTATTAATAAACATATTTCCTTCGTATGCAGTTGTGGATGGCAATAGACTGTCAACGTGTCTTTAAAATTCATCGGGCTATAATAGAGACCGTGATGAAATTAACAAAACAACATAAAAATATTAGTCATTCTATTACGGTAGATGCAGTGAAAGTCCTGCTACCTTTTATTCCCTCTAGATCTAGAGTAGAACCTCCAGGAAAATTAACGTTCTCTTCGTCGATCTCCTCTACGCAGGTCTTGAAAATCAGTCGTGAAAAGAAAACTCGGGTTGGTTGTTTACAAAGCCTCCCCGATTGCCAGTCCCTTTTTTTTCGTTTCGGTTTCATTTTTAAACAAAAATTGGGTGACTTTAGTTGAAATACCTCCCGGCAAGAATTACCTCAGATTTAGTGTTGTTAATTAACAAAACACGGCCAATTGCTTGAGAAAAAGAAGCGGTTTTCCTTTTAAGCCGGGAGGTATTAATTGTGTCATAATCGGGGCAGGGATGAAAAACGGAAAAGTTAAATGAATTTAGAAAGGAAAAACGAATAGTGTCGATTTATGAAAAAAAAAATGAGGATTTAAAAAAATAATATGTAGCCATTCTCTAGTTAAATATTCTAGTCTGATAATCACTGGAGTTACAAAAAAAAATAATTGTAAGTCGTCTAAGTTTTTTTTAGCTAATTTAGGACAATTTTGCAACGCTGAATCCAAAAATCACTTCCGTTTCTTCTGATCCGGTGAAATTTTTGTGGTGTCTATTTTAAAAAATATGATCTTATAAATAAATCGATTACATTTTTGTGACATTTTCGGTTGATTTTTTTTAATATATATCACCCTAAATAGGTTCTTAAGATAAAAGAAAGTTTTCTAACATAATTTATTAATTAAAAGTTACAAAAATTGATTAGTGTACCTTGAATATTAGACATTGATGAAAGTAAATACATGTGAACTGGATGTTCGGTTATCATTGTTCAGAATTCAGGTCATGAACTCCGTTTCTTCGAACTTCTAGAATGCTCAACGGTAGGGATGTCTCCCTTCAGAATCCATCAGTCATCATGACTGCATCCCAGCGTCCCTCATACCTGGTCTCCATCTCTTTCATGTCCTGGTGGAATCTCTCCCCCCCTGCTCGTGGCTCATTGATCCCAGATTCTCAGGAAACCGATCTATAAGGGAGAATAAGTAGCGCCTTTTGATTCTCCTGTTGCATCCGAGGTTTCTGAAAGCACTCAGCATATTGATGACAAGTTCTGTGTAGTTCTTGGTTTTCTTGTTGCTAAATAAGTTCTTCACGATCAGAACAAAAGCCTTCTGCACTTCCAGTTCCATTTCATTCATCGAGTTTTCAAACTTGTCGAGAGCTTTAGGGGAACTGTTTGTTTAACCAAACCGAGCTTGATGTGCAGTGGTAGGAAGAGTATCCATTATTTGTCCAACAAAGGATTGTTTACTACGTTCCCTGCCTATGCAATGCACAAATCCCTCCCGTTCAAGCCAGTCCTTCTTCGTGTAATGCTGAGCTCGTCCCCTACTATCCCATATCCACAGAAAGCACGGGTACTTGATGAACACGGACTGTTGTCCCAACAAAAAGTTCGCCATCTTCGAGTCAACACAAATCAACCACTCATACTGATCGAAACAAATTTCCTCCAGCACATAATTCACCCCTTCTCACTTCTCCTTTAGTGTAGTCGAGTGAGCGAAGGGTACAGTGGCAAACTGGTTGCCGGTGTGTAGCATAACACATTTCAGCTATCGCTTGCTGTTGTCAATAAACAGTCTCCAATCTTCAGCTTAGTACTGTGGCACTCCGAGCTTGTGCAGAAGCTGCCCAACATATGTACAGTACATCAAATCATTCTCTTCAGATGCCTTTTCCGGTAGAAGGCAATGCGAGCACTATCAGAGAGGAAGTATTTTCTGTTATAATCTGTTAGCTAGCTTGCTGAGATCCCGAACTAGATCATTTAGCTACTTTTGGTTAAATGGATGTAGAACACCATCATCAAAAACTACTCCCTCATTTCCTTCAACGCAGGAGGAAACTTCGTCATTATTGTCAGGAAGTTCTCCAAAGACAGGTACTGGAATTTCATCCCAATGAACTACAGGACGACGTGCTGATTGAAGATCGGGATACATGAGGCTGCTCCTGTTCTTTGTTGATTCCAGTCAAACCAATGGCGAGGAAGTAGCAATTAGTGCAATGGTTTGTCGGCTCTCTCCAAACCATGGGAATTCCAAACTTCAGACAACTCTGTGCCTTTGGTTCAACGACGCAGATATTCGGTGTATGTCTTTTATACTATGTGTACCGCCCAAGCTTTATGGAACTTGTGACTGGATTTGTTAGGAACAACGGTGTATTTGCCACATATGTAGCAGAATACATCGGGCTTATTGTATTTTTGCAAGATCTCGCTGAATTCATTTCATTCACCTGCAAAAGATTCCAGCTCGTACACAAATGCAGCATGTAAACTGTTTAGAATTCGTTTATTTAAATAAATAAGAATTTGATGGGCATCATATAAATGGAAAATACCCGCACATGTAAAATAAGTTAAAAAACAAAGCGATAAATCAAAAAAGTTCACTTTATTGAGAAAACCAATTTAATTTTTGGATTCGGCACATCAAAATTGTTCTAAATGAGCTAAAAAAAAAACCCAACTTAGACAATAAAGTTGGTTTTGGTCAGTGCAATCATGCGAAATTACTGAAATTCATTTAATCCATTCAGGACAAAGAAGAAAACTAAGGCTTAAACCAGCGATTTCGTCTTATGTTTTATATGAGATCAAACCAGGATCAAACATAAATTTAAAAAGAAGTGAGAGAGAGAGAGAGAGAGAGAGCAAACGGAATAAAATAATATAAACACTTTTACCCGTTAATGAAATTGAAAGAGAGATGGGATTCGAACCAATACCATCGAGAACTCTTCGCTTTTCAGATCGCTGAGCTAACCACTATGCTACGCATCCATCTATTGGTTAACGCAGTGGCCTGAAAGGCGAAAAGCGCTCGATGACATAGGTTCGAACCCCACCTATTTTTCACTTTCACTAATAGGTAAAAGTGTATATGATTTTATTCCATTTGCTCTTTCTGTCTCTCTTCCTCTTCCTTTTTAATCTATTTTTGATCCTGGTTTAATTTAATAGAAAATAATAAGACGAAATCGCTTGTGTACCTCTTCCCTTATATTTCCTATGGGTTAATGAGCATACATATATAATTTGATAACATCGGTGTTGAAACCCTTTGACGAAACTGTATAGAAGTGTTATGACGACCAGAGACTCGCTAGCAATCAATCTCTAAGAGACAGAACCAAAAGACAATCGCCATAGACGGAAAACCAGCTACGGCTTAGCAGTGCAAAAGATCTTTTTTAGTTGCGTGCAAACGGCTCAAGTTAATATGTCGGTCGGTCGGAGAATAACCATTTAACTTTTCAATGAGTTTTGGAAAGTTTTGAAGGTCCTAAGGTCAGATGATATGTTTGTTAATTTATAATACGTTTGTTTTATTAAATCTTTTTACTTTTCAAAGTATTGAAATAATTGAGAGCGTGCGACTTAGATCTGTTGACCGGGTTTAAGTGTATGGCTTGAACTTAAAAGGTAGAAACATTTATTTATATGTATAGTATTAATAAGGCAAGTTTTTAATCAAATTATTTATCAAGTTTAAGCTGATTACAAATCTCGTGTATTATAAATTTATCTAATTTAAATAATTTTTGACTTAAGCTGAGCTTTTGTATCTTTCCTCTATTTTACTATGTCTGTTTTCGCGTTGTTAATCTCAATAAAGTTGGTTTCCTTGTAACATGATTCCGGCTTTATTCCAGTCTATTCGGATGTTGTACTCCTAGGAATCACCGAGGCATTCTTGACATACTCTTATGCTGCATTTGTGCTCTTGTATTCCCATACGGGTTTCACCAATAACCATTTTTTTTACTAATGCCACAAAAGGAATCTGATCTAAACAAACAGAAGAGATCGGAGGATGTCGTTTTTATTTAATAAATTGTCGAGTGGCTGCCTCGGTTACATTGATGATCATTTTATGGCGACGTTTGGAAATTTTCAAAATGTTTGCAATAAGATAAGATCAAGCGATTATCTGTTGAGAATTTGTAAAGGATCTTATGAGAGAACGTTTTTTTCTAGTCTCTAACACAGTTTAGCAAAGAGTTTGGCTATTTGATAAAATTAATTTCACGGTGTAAAAATTTTGGAACAGGCTTTGAAAGTTTTTAAATACATAGTGTACACTGATATTTTTTTACATTTGTGGACTGGCTTAAATAAAAAAATACGTATACAACAATTCATTAATAGATTTTTTTTTTTTGCATACATTGAGAATTGGTAAGGTATTGTTCTGATTCGCAAGAAAATTTTATATAAGGGGTAAATGTATTAAGAGCAATAAGGAAGTTACTATCCTCACATTCTGATGCCCAAATACAAACTATATCGTCCACGTAACGATGCAATGTGGCTTTATGTGGAAGAATTCTCCCGGCATTTTCGATTCAAAGAATTCCATGTACCAATTACTATTAAAGCTAAAAACAAAATCATTTATGTACATTTTTATTAATTCATTTAATATGGACTGGTAGAATAGTGAAGTTAATTTTGTCAAAACCTAATGGAAATTACATCAATATAGGTAATTTGTAATTAAATGTTAAGGGTGTGGTTTTTAATTTAAGGACTAATAACTTCATGATTTTTATGTATATTAGTTCCGGATATATTATCCGATATGGGGTTTTAATAAGGATAAAGGCTATTTAGACAATTTGTATACTGGTGATCCTATTAAACTTAACTGTAGGTATTGTTGAAAGGCTCAGCTTGTGTTTTCCAACTCATTTTTGAGTTTTGGGAGTACAAGAAACTTTCATATCAATATTGTATAGAGTCTGGCTCTCTTTTTAAAAGATTATTCATTCTTCCCAAGATAATCGGCCCAATCTATTATTACCTATTCACTAGATATGTGAGCTTGGGTCACATTTCAACTTAAATAAACTTTTAAAACCTTTTAAGGCAAGAATCTAATTTGGTTGGGCAGACTTAGGAATATACTCTAGCTTTTACCAGAAACTAACATCCTCCATAACTTAGGGTAAGATATTTTTCTAAGTTAACGAATGCCTCTGCAATTTTGATGTAATTTAGAGAGTTTGAGGAAGAGAAGCTTAAGCCACATCAACGAGGCGCATCTGCCGGAATGTTCTGCTTGGATCAATCAATAACAAACCCACGATTGGAATCTTTATTTCGATTAGATCAGTCTTGCGAGCTGCTTGGCAAGGTTTATTGCTTTATAGGTGCTGTGAATTATAGGGGTAACTATAAAGTCTTGAGGAGATCTTACTAGTGAATAAAGCGTTGGATTTCTAACGTCTAGTCACCGGGTACAATTGCAGCGAGAGCGGACACAAAACTTCAGCATTTGAGAGAGAATACCTGCCTATTGGTCAATGCGTTGTGCCTACCACCGCTGAGGTAGTTCGCTCCTAAACACCATCTCGCATATAACTAATCACATCATCGTAACCATTTTCCTTCCCGTCTTCCCAGTAGGATATATATACTCTCCCCTACGTTCCGGCGCCCTCATACCCACATGCCCTTGTCGCGGAAGAGGTGCCCCCCTCGAGTGATGTTCAGCGATTATTGGTTGTGTCAAAAACAAAATACTGTCCACCTCGTCTGCAAAAGGAGGACTGGTGCCTTCATTGTCATTCTGATCTTTATGCAACTTTCATTATTCGGTTAGTGGACCGAAATGGGGTCGGAAAGCACAAAAATATACATAATTTATCGTAAAGTCTTGAATTCCTTCCCTGCGGAATGAATTCCTAGCACGGAGTTTCCTCGTTTGTGAACTCGTAGCTTCTTTTTTTTCCATCACTGTGTTCATAATGCAGAGAAACCCTTTGAAGCAAGTAAAACGTCCAAGCGCTTTCGTTTTTTACTATCGCATCTTCAAGAGGCGGCACTGAAGTTAGAAGAGTCATGGCCACCAGGTATGGGAGAAATCGATCTCTGAGAGACAGGACCAAGTGGCGATAGGTAATAAAACGAATGATGAATAATATATAATTGTTTAACAGAGCAAGATTTTTTTTAATGTATAACTGACTTTAAAAGGCAAAATTTAAACATTTATACATATTTGTTGAATTGTTAATGCGAGTCTTTATGCAAATCATGTTTACGTTGGTGACAAATCTTGGTTATTATAATCACAGAGGATCCTCTGGAGGGGTCAATTATGCCTGTGGCTTTAGGGTTTTGAATGCAAAGTTATCCTTCTCCTAGGCGGAGTTGTCATGGCTACGAGCTCCACCTGCCCGTCTCCACCGTGGTGCCCAGTCACGGCGGTAACTTCCCTAGTAAATAATGTCAGCTTAAAAAAGAATCCGGGCGGAGATTTGAACTACCAATCCAACGATTGCCGGGCAATTTTGCACTTAAATTGAGTTTTTCTCTTGCATACATTTTATTATGGCTAATTCCACAATGTCTCAATAAAGTTGGCTTTTATTAACCATGATCTCGGCATTATTCCAGTTGATTTAATGGTGGTATTTCAACCATTAAACGAGAAGGGCGGGGGATTCTTGGCTTTTTTTATGCTGGATTTTGTGCTGAAAATTAAAGGTGGGTTTTGTTAGGGAATAAAAGTGGTCCTATTCTTAGCTGGTCTGGAATTACTCTGGGGGTTCAGTTGTAGGAATTTGTCTATTTGTAGATGTGTTTTCCTTAAGATGCTTTCTGGTAGGAGTGTGGGTCTGTTTTATTAAGTTAGTGTTGGTATTAATGAGATGGGGGTTCTTGTTTTAGTCTGTGATGGTGTTTGGGCGAGATTAAGTGATGAAGTGTCAGGTTCCTATCATGTCTAGGCGTACACCAGTTGGGAATATTTTGGTTTCTGTTTGTAAGTGTGTGATAAGATTGATTTGTAGGCACCATGTGATAATTTTAAGCATTTCAGTAGGCCAGTTACTGCGTAAAATTAAAAATTAGAAAATTCCTGTTTCTTATATAAATACAAATGATCACCCTAAAGTAATAATTGCAAACCAACAAATTTGCAACCTAATGTCGGTAAAACCCACCCACCTCCCTCAAAGAGAAGATTATTAAAAAACTAACTTCAGTAATAAGGTTGTCAGAAGGTGAACTCAAGAGAAGGTACAAAGATTGTTTGGGTAAATGCATAAAGGACCCAGGAACTCAAAGAGAAGGTACGAAGAGGTTTTGGGGAAATGCATGAAAGAGTCAAGAAGGCAAGAGAAGGCACAGACAGTGTTAGGGGAAATGTATAAAAGAGCCAAAAACATTACAGAGTCTCGAAATAGAGAAGAACTGTTGAAGTTTCTAATAGAGGATAGATAATTGAGTCCCTTGAAAGGAGACTCATTAGCACGGACATACTTTTTCCCATTTAAAATAAAATTAGAGTCGAATTCAAAACCTATTTTACTCCCGTTTATAGAGTTCCCAACTCACAAGTGGAAATAAGGGAATAACATATACAAGGGATGATTTATCAGGACCTTATAGACCCTTAATCTAACCACTGGTATCCTCCGATGATTTTAGCAAAGAAAAAGATGGGACGAGTCTGTTGGGCCCACATCGTAAGATTGGAATAAGACGCTCAAAGACGCCTAAAAAAAAAGCATTTTGAAGTTTTATGAAATCTTATAATGGGTTCACACGTAAACCAAAAATATAGCATTTGATGTAAGGGAAGCCGTATAGATAAAGTAATCTAAAAAGAGCACTTTCCTATATAGTGATTACATCTCTCTTGGAAAACGTCTAAATGGACAGTGATCAAATGACTGGATTATTTTCGTGTTCCCTAAGCTGGTGGGATTTGAACAAGCAATGCAATATCTAAAGTTAATGGATGCAAACTACAAAATTAACACCGGGTGCCTAAAAAGATACAACCAGATCACTTAAAGAAATGAGGAGAAACCTATGCAAAGCTCTGAAATTCAGAAGCTCGTTCTATGTAAATTTCATAGCTCGATCCCAAAAGTATTAGGTAACTTTATAATTGTAAACACTATCAAGGTTATAATTTTATTATCTTCTAACGCTAAAGAATAACAGCGTAGTTATATTTTTCAAAATTATTATAATTCTCTCAATCATTTCCTTATTTTTACCAATAAATAAATAAAACAAAATTTCCGTTAAATCAACAAACTTTAAAACCATCTTAAAAAGAAACGAAAGACAAATATAATAATTTTTGTTCATTAATTATAAAATCTATATAAAAGTCTGTACGAAACAATTACGATCCAATTTCTTTTATATATTTAATATCAATCGAGTTAATCGCTGATTGAAAAGAGAAAGTTATGAAATGAGCATAAAATGAGAGAAATGGTAGCATTTGGCAAACATTGAAAGCATGTTTTTAGAAGGCACCATGTTCTTTAATTAAATTTTGAAAACAGCCATCAAATGACTTTAATCTTATAGAAAAACAATTAATATGATGGCTCTGTTTTGTTATGTTAAGATTAGGATATATGTGATTAAAATCAAAACAATTTACTATAAATTAATCTCCAAAATAACTTCTATTTTAATTTGTTAAAAGCTCAGAATCGAGCCCATTTTTGTTGAGCAAATACATTAAAGAAGCTTATTAACTCTTATTAAATTGCTTATGTATAATAATACAACAATTGTAAAATTGAATAAATATCTAAAACATTGTAAAATAAATTAATGCAAGTAGAGTGTATACAAGTAATATTATTTGAATTCATATTGAATGTATTAGGGGTCTAATATGAACTCATTTTGTTTATTGAGCGCCCTGAATATGAATTCATTCTTTCGTAGAAATATCAAAAGAAAATGACTTATAATTACTTGCGTATAAGTGAATAACAATTGGATAATTCTATAATGGTGTAAAGCAGGGGCGGGCAACCTCCGGCCCGCGAAGGCCTAGCGTCCGGCCCGCCACCTTGTTCGGCATTAGTATTGCAATCCGGCCCGCGAAACCGCAGCTTCCCGACAAAATAAATAAATTCTGCTAAACAGCATCTGTCTCAGTAGACTTGTAGAGGGATAGGGGAATTAGTCTTAGGTCTGGCAATGGAAATGAGTAGAGAAAAAAGCATTTCCCTCACAGATACGAAAAATTTGATAGATACTAAAGTTGTAGAAGAAGCAATTCCCCCCCCCCAACACCACCCCAAAAAATGCTTAGTACTTTTTTCCGCTGCGATGAATCTTTACTGAGATATAGGTGCGAGCATATCATTCTGTGCGGCTACACAGGTAGATACTGTTTGGCAACTCTTTTCCGCTCTCCTTCTTCCACGACCTCCTCCTCCCTTCTAGCAATTTTCCAAAATACATTGGCGCATGTTCAACGCATCGTGGACATGCTTGGCAGCAGTTGCTGTTGCGAACAGCTCTTTTCCAAAACACCAAGTCTCACCTTCGCTCCCAACTCTCGGACCGCCGCCTCAATGACATTCTTTTGTTGTCTATCTCATCCATTGAGCCGGACATTGAAACACTTCTTCATGGCAACAGCACCAGTCGTCTCACTCATTTGCATATATTTCAATAAAATTCTAGTGTGTATGTATGTATGTATATATATATATATATATATATATATATATATATATATATATATATATATATATATATATATATATATATATATATATATATATATATATATATATATATATATATATATATATATATATATATGGCTACTTTGGGGATTTCGTTTGTCACTCTGGCCTGCGCCTGCATCTGGCCCTCACTCTGAAAGGTTGCCCGTCCCTGGTGTAAGGAGGCTTTGTGAAATAAGTTAATGTAAGTAGAAGATACAAATTGAATCTTATTTTTTGCTCATTGTTGAATGGACAAAAATTCATTCCATTTGTAATCTGCTAAATACCCGGTGTATGCGGGTCATTTGAATAAAGAGAAAATTAAAAAGTGCCTCATGATGAAGACTTAAATCTATGATCAGATAATCTGAAGACTCTCCAAGTTCGCGCCAGGCGCGGATCCCGTGGGGCTAGGGGGCTTTCCCCGCTCAAATTTCAGACCCTTTTATGTATATATTTCTCTATTTTAAGCCATACTTGTATTTTGCTATTCAGAATGAGTTATGTAATATAGAAAATATATAAAAACGTTGCGATCGAATATACCTTATATGATATATGTCTATAATACAGGTAAATGTCAAAAATAATTATTAAATTCAGTATTATACTAGAGTTGACGTCCAAAAACTACAATAAAAAACAATTCATAATTTTCTGATGTGTGGGAAAAATAGGAACTGAGAGAGTTAGTTCGCACTCCTTTATCAGATGCTGTCATTTATTATTAATACTGTCTATTATAACCCTTATTAATCATCAATGCCCTTTTCTGAGACTCCGCAAAGGGACATATTTTAGATTAGCCCCCCCGCCCCCGCCATTTCTATCCTGGATCCGCCACTGGTTCCTGCCGAATAAAAATTCTGAATCCAGCTCCAAGATTTATTTACATTTGAGGAAATTCCTGATCACTATTTTCCAGTCTACAATCAGGAAAGAAAAAAAAACTCTCTACCCTTTTGGAGTCAGTACTTCACGTACAAGGCACTCTCAGAAGAATCAAACAGGTAGCCACCAAAGGCTGACCAATAAACCTATTTGGTTGCCCCAATACTCGGTGACAAATCACCCTTGGTGACCAAACCACTCCCAGAGAGCCTATACAGCTCCCCCCCCCCCGCCCCCATATGTCTTTCTTGTATTGATTACACTGGTCTTCAAATTTTAACTTTTTTCTGCTGACTTAAGTTTGAGACTTGTTCTTGGGAAATTCGGGGTCACTGAGTTTAAAAATGGCAATAGGTTTCTTCTATCACGTCAAGTTTTTTTATTTATGGACTGGTCCATATTGGTCCCACTCATAGTAGCAGGCTATCCTACGACCAAATGAACGGAAGTGAAGGCGTTTGTTATTCTTCTTATATTATTTTGACTTCTCTTTATGCACATCTAGATATATAAAGCAATTGTGTATAATATAATTTTTTTTTTTTTCAGATTTGTTTTATGAAATAACATTCAGCAGTATGGCCTCATTACGAAGGAAATGTTTGAATTGCCCTGACTCGTTTTGCTATATACTCGTATATGTTTTTTTACTGCACCAACTCAAAGAATGAACATCAGTATATTTGTGAAAAGAGCATACTTGGTTTACTTGAAGATTAAATTAGGTGATCAGGATAAACAGTGGGCCCCTCACAATGTTTGTAAGCCATGTGTAGAAAATCTACGCGAATGGATAAAGAGCACAAAGGAAACAACTAGGATTTGGCATTCTTATGGTGTGGCGGGAGTCAAAAAACCATGTAAACGATTGCTACTTTTGTCTCACAAAGACTTCTGATTATCGCAAGAAAACGCGACATAAAATAAGTTACCCAAATCTTGATTCATCAATTTGTCCAGTGCTTCATTCAGATGAAATTCCAGTACCTGTATTCAAGGAACTTCCTTCACTGGACGATATAAGTGATATACGTGAATCTGATGTAAGCAATGACCTTGACAGTAATCCAGACTTTGTACATAAATCGACCCATGAAGGCGGAAACTTCAGCCAATTAGAACTGAATTATTTAGTTAGAGGCCTATGCCTGTCAACAGAGTTAGCAGAAGTTTTAGCTTCTAGACTTAAAGAGAAGAATTTGTTGCAGGAAAAAACAAATGTAACTTTTTATCGGCACAGGGAGAGAGATCTCTTGGCATTCTTTAAAATTGAAGAGTATTTTGTTTACTGTTGTGACGTGGCGGGACTGTTAAACGCCACGGGTGTTTCAGAGTATGAAAGTACTCACTTAAATGTACACACCGTGCACAGGCTTCCTAGCTTTGCCCGAGGGGTGAAGAAATGCAACAACAACGGAGGTAGGTGATCCCACGGTCATTTCCAGGCTACGCCCTCTGCACTAGGAGCGCATATATAAATAAGAAAAGGAAATAGTAAGAGAGATTCAGATTTCATTCATTGATTAAGACATTCAATCATAAAGAATTCACTCACGCTCCCGTTTCAATCCACTGAGTCTTGTCTCGATCTTAACTCGTACTTGCGTTGATAATATATAGACTGCTAGTCTCCCGCTTAGTACGCTGGGTGTCGCGCCGCTTGCACCGTAATATTCCGTTATTATAATAAAGTGTTTATTTTGGTATGTCTATTTTTGCCTTAAAACCTTTGGTAAGCTCAGCCAAGTATAAGACAACCTTAAAATCATTTATCTTTTGAGTCAGATAAATAATTCGCCGTAACGCCACCCTTCACCTATAAACTGGAACCGTCACGACCTTATAAGGTGGTGGTTACAGAAACCTCTTTCATTTACATTCAATCGAGACACCGTCATCCGGACCTACATAACTGGTAACATTGTCGTTTACAATGCCATTTACCTGACACCCCATCACTGGCGACCCCCATAGGTTATTAGAGCCTTGCAGTAAGGTTACTTCAAGAAGGCCCTAAAGAGAGCAGCGCTTTATGTGGTGTACATATATATATATATATATATATATATATATATATATATATATATATATATATATATATATATATATATATATATATATATGTATATATATGTATGTATATATATATATATATATATATATATATATATATATATATATATATATATGTATATATATATATATATGTATATGTATATATATATATATATATATATATATATATATATATATATATATATATATATATATATATATATATCAGTGGTGTGCGCGATAACGAAAAATGTATCACGATAACCGATAAATCGATAACTGGCGATAAATTTATCGCCCGATAAGATGATTACCGATAAATCCACAATTCCGATACTGCGGGCACAGTCTCTTGCGACGCCATCACTAATTCAATACTATAAAATAGCAAAGCACTGCACTACTAAATTACAATAAAAATAGGATCAGTTTAGAATAGAGGTGTAATTTCGTAAGTGTTCAAAACGTTAATAAACGGATATTAAAGAATAGCACCGAATAGTACATGCATTCATATACACGTGCACAAAAAATTAGAACGGAAAAGCACGGGAACATAGGGAAAAAATCATCAAAGAACGCATAAAACCAGTAGCGCGCAGGAGCAACACCTCGTGACCTCTCGTCCGACAGCTAATGAGAGACTAAAGCTAAGCGAATGTTTATAGAAGACGGCAAGACCGACCTCCCCGCATTCCGTTCAGTATACGTTCGATTCCCAGCGTCACGCGCGGCTCGCCCCTGTGCTAAATTGGAACCAAAAACTGAAATTATCGATTATCGCTAGTTTGGAATCAAAAGTATCGGCGATAACGATGAATCGATAACGCAGGAAAAAATCGGACATCTATGATATATATATATATATATATATATATATATATATATATATATATATATATATATATATATATATATATATATATATATATATATATATATATATATATATATATATATATATATATATATATATATCAAAGTAGCACGAGAGAATGAGGAAAATGAATTCATTAAACCACATTGAAAGAGAAAACGGAATCATTTTTCCTTGCAGTAATATTTTTATTACCTTATTTCGAAAAAAATCCGTGCAGGGAAGCGATTCGAACCAGGCACACTGAGGCAGCGAGCACCGTGATCAAAGCGGTGCTCGCTCCCTCATTGTGCCTGGTTCGAATCGCTTCCCTGCACGGATTTTTTCGAAATAAGGTAATAAAAATATTCCTGCATGGAAAAATGATTCCGTTTTCTCTTTCAATGTAGTTTAAGGGAATATATATATATATATATATATATATATATATATATATATATATATATATATATATATATATATATATATATATATATATATATATATAAGATTTTCTTTTGCATATTGCACATTTGTAGTATCGGGAAAATTCTAACCGTAATACCACTAGATATTCACTCAGACACTACCAAGACACTAAATGATTGCAGAATGTATGTGTGTGATTGCCTAATGTCAATCTGAAACCAAAGATAGCAAATGACGATTTATTTTAGGAGTATCTCGTTTACTAGTTATATTTTTGTCATCCGAGGGAGTATGACCTGACCCCTCAAAACTTAAAGTCCTAAGGAAATATCCTGGATCCAAATATGTCGATGACGCAGTTGCGTTTCTTGACGTTGTTGGTTTTATTGCTCTTTCATCCCGTTGTTTTTAATGATTTCATCGAACATTTGAAAAAGCATCCAAAAGTTCGCTATTCAGACTCTATCAAACACTTTGTCTTGAACACCGACGCTTCTGCTCACCGAATTGGTGCCGTGCTTCTTCAAGAGCACGAGGATGCTAAACAATACTGCCGAGGAATAGGACGAGGGGTGGTTGGATTTTTCCCCGACTCTTATATTTATATATAAATATATATATATATATATATATATATATATATATATACATATATATATATATATATATATATATATATATATATATAAATATATATAAATATATATATATATATATATATATATATATATATATATATATATATATATATATATATATATATATATATATATATATATATATATATATATATATATATATATATATATGTATATATATATATATGTATATATATATATATATATATATTTATATTTATTTATATATATATATGGGGCCCTCTTGTTAAAGAGGGCCCCACGCTCGTGAACTCCCAGGAATCTTGGGTGCCTCTGTAGGGAGGGGGGGGGGGGGGGCTATCGACGCGTAGGGTCACAGAGAAAAGCCGAGATGTAGTTTTCTCGCTTAGGGAACCAGAGTGAGGCTGTTTGTAGCTTCGGCTCTTACACGTGAGTACGAGCTTGGGTCCGCACTGCCTTGAAAACCAACAGGATAAGGAGCCTTCCTAGCTGGGACCGATCTCCTCTCTGAAGACTTGATGCTTCGACGAATTACCACTACACCGATAGATGGCAATTCCTGCCCCACCAGACGCTGTGCAAGCTATACTACTGAGAGTTAAAAGAATTCGTCTGTTATACTCGAAACTCGGGAGAGGTTCTCAGGGCGCCGGAAGTAGATTAGATGTCAAACTACTCAAATTCGTCCTTTATAAACTTCCGGCAACCATCGGAAGTGAGGATGGGCGCCCATCTATCGATAACCAGTCGAGGAAGGGACTCAGTGGTTAGTTGAAATGGCCGGCCGTTTCTTCAGGCGGGAGAACATCAGATATCGAGCCGGAAGGGGAAGGTTGATAACCGGCCCGCCCGGAAGAGGGGTGGGGTAAACATGAGTGCATTATGCTATTTTCCTACAAATACCAAACAGAATTATTCCATCGTGGAATAATTCCGCTTAACAAATTTCGAAACAACATATGGAGTTAAGACCTTACTCTCACAACTGACCAAGGGCTGCTAGTCTTCTCTTTTAAGGATAAACATATTGAAGGTAGAGTTAGTAGATGGGATTTGATAGTACAAGATTTCGCACTAAAATAGAATTTAAATCTGGAAACTTCATGTTATTCCTGACCGATATTCAAGGTTATTAAAGGCCGGAAATTCACTTGAGTCCGTAGGAGGATAGAGTACGTAAAGGTGATCGATTTCGAAAGCCTCCGAACATCTGAACTACAAGATCCTTACATTCATTTAAACTGTAGTTGCTTAAAGGAAACAATGCCCGATACTAAGGTATAAAATGTCTTAAACAATGGACAAATATATTCTGTATTACTTAAATATAGCTGGAAAGAGCCCAGTGCGATTTTCTCAACCCTCACGGATGCAGCCATATATTTGTACCACGATTCTCAATTCTATGGTTATATGGCTACTAAAAGCCCACTTTAAATGTTTAGCAGAAAGGTAACATTTCCATGATATGGCTAAGCTCGCTTTGAATTGTCTCATCGTCCTCATTGAGTCTTTTTCATGTCTTAAACATAAATTAAACCACCCTCTAAAGTTACGCCCATGAATTTTTACTATGCATACCAAACACCATGGTAAAGGACAGAAATGGAAATCATTGGACCTATGCCTACGACGCGACAAGGAAATCGGTTTGTCTTGATTTTTAATTATCACTTTACTCAGAAAATGATCTCATAGCACTACCTGATCATGTTGCAGAAACGTTAACAAGAGCCTCATTAGAAAGGCTTATGCGAAATCATACGACTCATCTATACTGTTCTCGGAGTGCTGCAGATTTCACATCTATGTGGTCCCTATGAAAATGTTTCGAATTGCTAAATTTTAAATTGAGCCCTACCATGCATCTGCAAGCGGACTCATAGAGCGGCAAGCCCGAAAAATCATCAAGGCATTGCTGCATATTGTCGATGTTGCCCCCAACAAGTAGCATGTTGCCTCTTCTTGGCTCAACTAGCCATCAACAACGGCAATAATGTATCATTTGGTGATATTCTTGACCTTGCATTATATCATTAAGGTAGGTAAACGTCTTCCTTTCGATCTAACCGGCCCAAATTTCCAAGATATTTTGTCTGCTGTTGAAATAAGTGATGACAACAAATTCAGAAAATCTCTGATAACCAAAGCAAACAATTGGAGAGAAAACAGAATCGTATATCAATCCCGCGCAACCTCACAGTATGGGTGAGATATTATAGTGAAAGCGGTAAAACTACTGCATTCACATAAAAAGTACTCTTCCAAATGGGATGGACCTTATCGAATCATGAAGAACTTCGGTAAGAAGTTCTTCATGACCATATTGTATAAGATCGTGCATAGTGAACATATTAAGATTGATCACAAGGTCCCCTAATCCACCTCCAAAATTAGGGCAAGAGGTCATGCGACCGCCGAAGTCGAGTTTAAGCAAGGTTACAGAAAATACTAGAAATTTGTATCTTTGACCACCAATCCAATTCGGTTTAGCTCATGAACATCTATACCCACTGAATGGTAGTTCTACACTTGCCACCTTACCAACATCACCTCACAATAAGTCCGATCGCTACGAAAGTCTTCTCTCACTTGCATCGGTGCCTAGACGTCCAATCGGCTTCTTCTTCTTTTTCTCTCTCTCTCTCTCTCTCTCTCTCTCTCTCTCTCTCTCTCTCTCTCTCTCTCTCTCTCTCTCTCTCTCTCTCTCTCTCTCTGCTCAGTGTCCACGTGTGACAAGCCCCGAATCGTGATTGTCTTCGTTTTGTTCTCCACATTCGCCGTGGGACGATTATCGTAGGAATTCGAGCTACCGTCCACCCATTATGCTAACAGGGAAACAATTGCCAACCCATAGTGACACTGTCCACTCTTCCAATCCGCCCTTACCTCACAATAGCTACGTTCTCAGACCGCCGAAATGAGCAAATTTACTCTTATTTTCCTTTTCTTATTGCATCCCTGTTGTGAGTTGTTTGGTTACAGGGGTGATTTGTCCCCCCTGAGTTTTTGGTACCATTCCTGGGGAGCCAGATAGAGTTCTCAGTTCAACTTGGTGGTTACCAATTCGATTTTTTGCGGAGTGCCTTTTACATGAGGTAGTAGCACTGACTCCAAAGGGTAGAGTTATCTTCTTTCTTGATTGCAGGCTGGGGTAAAGGTGATCGGGGATTTTTTAAGAGAAAAGAAATCTTCGGTGCTGAATTCAGTATTTTTTTTATTCGGGAGGAACTTGGAGAGGCTTCAGATGTATCTATCTTCCTCCTGAAGTACTTTCAGAGGTGGACAGTATTTAAATACTTTGTATTTAAATACATTTATGTATTTAAAATTGTATTTGTAAATATATTTGAAATCATGTATTTAAATACTTTTGAATTTTTTTAAATACAATCTATTTAAATACTTTTTGCAAGTACTTTACTGCTAATAGGTTTATATAACTTTTAAGAATGTGTAATGCATGTTTTAGCTTGTCGCAATTTGTATGAGACAAACGGTTGACTGCGTGAGCCGGTGAGGGAAGATTGCTTGCATCAGTTCAAATTCAGTTAAAAGATGGTCAAAGTTGTGTTCAGTTGTATAGTGAGAGCGCTCAGCGTTATTTCAAGTGCTGCATGGCAACTTCAGCTTCTTCGAAAGAGTGTGAAATGGAGAGATTAGACAATAATAAAGACGAGGAAGATAAAGAATCGTCTAATTATAGTCATCCTTTACTAGATGGTAAATTTTTTAGAGTGGAATCTCCTGACGAAAAAAAAGTGAAGTGTGTATGTACATCATGGAATGGCGAAAAATCTGCGGCGAACATGCTACTTCCAATCTACGCATTTATTTGAAGGTAAGAATTTATTTAAGCTAATTATATGATACTTAAATGATTTTACAAGTTTCACTATTTTTTTTTTTAAATGGCAAAATTGCTAGTAGCTAACGATAATGTTAAATAGCGTAAGTTTACCATGCGTGAACCTACTGGTTCCTTTTGCAACACCTTTATTTATAGTATATGTTGATTGAATTTAACGTAAATTATGGCAACGTAAAACAAATGTGCTTCGCTTATCTGATCATGTACATTTATCAATAGAGAAAGCATCCTGCTTTGGTGCAAAAATCGGATAACTACGTGACAGCTCAAAGAAAACATTAAAAAAGAAAATGTTCAGTATTAGACGATGGTCCTTCATGCAGCGGTGTTAAACTAAAGACATTACCGGAGTGTTTTGCGGTGAATACTAAGAAGGTCAGACAATCTGTTGTTGATAAGCCGATTGCAGATTTTATCATACAAGGTGTGCATCACCTATCAACCATGGAGCAACCAACTTTTGGGAGATTAATTAAAGGTGAGTTTTGAGTTACAAATGTTGTTTACAATTATAGTACGAGTATTAGTAGTACAGGTTAAGCTCTTATAACGACTGAATACCAAGCGTTCGGATCATTGATACTACGTAGGCTATATAACGAAGTTAAATAAATGAAGACATATACAAACAACAGAGGTTAATATATTGCAATAATTTCATAAGAATCCACATACATATATTCTTAAAGCGCGCTATCATTTACTTGAAGATATTATTGAATAAAAAACTTTCATGAATAATTAGTGCAATTATTGATCGATTATATGTAGTTATTAGATGAATTCCTATAACGATGTATTTCGTTATAGTAACCATACCTGTATATCATTTTGTCAAAACTAGCATGCCCACCCGTCAAAAATGTACGAAATAAAGCTTGATAATGCATATATTCCTAACAATACTCTAAGTCAATAGTTTACTATTTAATATTGAATATGAACGACTAATAATATATATATATATATATATATATATATATATATATATATATATATATATATATATATATATATATATATGATTTAATGTACCAGTCCTATATAGCCATAGGATATTCATATAGCTACATTTTATGTATAAAATTTTATATGCATACCATATATTCTTATTTCACTGTGAAAATCAATTTCATTAACAATAATCACACATTTTCCATGCAGGTTTAAATTCTTCAGTTGACGTCATTTCAAGGCGGACGCTAGGCCGAAATCTTATAGAAGAAGAGAAAGTGACAAGAGCTCTACTGAAGAATAAGCTAGACAGCACTTCTTACTGCATATATTTTGTTAACTCGTCACCGTAGTTTTTTGGGCGTTACAGTTTATTGGGTATGTTAAGATTTTGCTCGTTATGAAATATGAAATTGAAAATGTCTTTACAGTTGGGAGTTATCAGCTCATGGCTGAAAGCAGACCTATCTGTTGGTGGAATTTATTCCGATTATATTAATATGTAAAATTCATGGAAACATTTATGAGACAACTATTGGACTGTTATTTTTTTTTTTTTCCAGCTTGAGGAAGCTGCTCTTGTCCGTCACTGTGAAGTATTGGCATGCAGTCGCTTCAAAGGAGAACATAACCATAGGTGGGCGTTATTGCGATAACGATAATCACTTATCGGTTATCTGATTTTTTCCCGCGTTATCGATTCATCGGTATCGCCGATACTCTTGGTTTCAGTTTAGCATAGAGGCGAGCCGCGCGTGCCTTGGAGGCAGAAATAGGTAGGTCCCAGTTGGGAACCAGCTGTCGAACGAGGGGTCACGAGATGGTGCTCCTGCCCGCTACCAGTTTTACGTGTTCTTTGATGATTTTTTGCCTATGTTACCGTGCTTCTTCCGTTCTATATGTATAGTCAATAATCAATATTGTATTATAATTTTGTTTTGAATTTATCGATTTATCGGTTATCACCTTATTGGGCGATAAATTCATCGCCAGTTATCGATTATCGGTTATCGCCGATAAGGTTATCGTTATCGATTTATCGGTAATCGCGATAATTGTTTTCGTTATCGCGCCCACCTATGAACATAACTACATCAAGATTGCTGAACATATGGAGAATATCATCAATGAATAAGATATCCCCCTGCAGAAAATCACGAGCACCATCACTGATAACGGCTCTAATTTTGTTAGAGCGTTTAAGGAATTTGCAGTCACTGCTGCAAATGTGTCCACTGATTCAGAAGATGGAATCCAGGTAGGTGAAGAAGATCAGGGTGAGCACGAGCTGGAGGATAGTTTCTTAATGCGAATTGCCTTAGATCAGGAAGAAGACCTTTCGTCTGACCCATACAGTTTTAGCCTACCTAAGCATGTGCGCTGTGCTTCATACACACTTAATCCCGTTGCCACAACTGATGCAAAACAGTCATTGAAAATATCTTCTTTTGCAATTATCAATCATGCTATGATGGGAAAATGCTCAGCATCATCGAACAAAAGCGGTCGTCCAAAATCAGCAGAGATTATCAAAACTGTTATCAACTGCTCATTAAAGGTGCCTCGCATTACAAGGTGGAACTCTCTGTTTGATGTATTTTCATTACTTTTAAAACACAAGCACAAATTACATCAATTATGACTTTCCTTAAACTTCCAGTGTTCAGAAGTCATGAAATTGAATTTCTTGGGGAGTTTATTTACGGTTTGGCCCCTATTGCAGTATCAATTGATCACCTACAGGGAGGACAAAACTGTTTTTATGGAGAATTGCTCCCTACCTTGCTTATTGTGTAGAAAAAGCTGAAGAGCATTCAGTCACGTTATCTGAAATTTTGCCAACCTCTTCTAAATGCCGTCACTAAGGGCTTTGGAAAGCGCGCTACCAATCTTATTTGACCTTGGCAAATGAAGCCAGCGTTACAGATGCCATTATTGCATCAACAAGCCATCCATTCTTCAAATTATGCTGGTTAGATATCAGTATTTCATGGGATAGTTCAAGTCACCAAGACTCTGTTAAAAATATTATGATTCAAGTGATTGAGAATTTAGCAGAGGGGCCCGAAGCTGAATCATCCAGTGGTGAATCGGAAAGTGACGATTATTTTGGATTTACAAGACCCAGTCAAATACGATCAGCCGCCGATTTAGAATTGTTCAGTTACCTTCAGGATTCAAATAAAACACTTCAAAGCTCAGATAGATATACAAAGATAAAAAAGTTATTTATTAAATACACCACACTCTTCCGTCGTCAGCTCCTGTGGAACGGCTCTTCTCTTTAGGAGGATTGACCTTATCTCGAAAACGGAGTTCTTTATCTGATGAAACATTTCAAAAACTGATATTACTTAAATGTAATGCTGATATAAATAGCTAACTGAAATTTCATTCTATGGAACTTTCTATTTTTTTGTAGTACATGAGTCCAATTGTCATCAAATCTTAGATTAGTAATTATATAATACAATTTCATTTTAATGGATATTTTTTTGTTGTGATACCAATGGTCCTTATCGATTGTTATTATATATCATGTATTTGAAATGTATTTTATAATGTATTTACTATTTAATGTATTTAGTAGCAAAATACATTTTCCCATTATATAATATTTAGTATTTAAATACTTTAAATGTATTTAGTGCCCACCTCTGGGACTACGCAGTTGAAAGTGGGAAGGAGGATAAGTCACTAATGAGTGAAGGATTGTATTGCTTGATAAACAGTGATTCTAATATCCTCAGAGACGTAGAGTCTTGAGTAGAACCCAATATTTTAAAATTATTAATAGATACTTGGGCTTTACAACTGATCCTGTAAAGCATCAGTTGCAACACCAACATTAGGTAAGGTTAGCCTCACTCATTCGACTACCAGCCTCCGTACGCTATTGTTGTTTGTTGCTCCTGCGCAGTTTATTTCATTTTGTGTAAGCCCGAACTGACAGAAATGAGTTTGTAAGAAAGTGGAATTAGAGTTTTGATTCTTTACTGTTACAAGCTAAAACTTTCTACAAGAGTTGCTTTGAAGGAAATTTGCGATACTGAAGAAGGCACAGACAATCAGGCGAAGGCTCGATATTGTACAAAAGTTTCAACTCCGGGGATCTTACTCTTGACGATCAACCACGTTAAGGCTAACCATCAACCTTTGACAGTGAGGCTTTAGTGGCAGCATTAAATGTTGAACCTTCTGCAAGCAGCCGCGATCTGGCGAAAGTTGTTGGAGTGTTATCCCACCAGACTCTGCTGAACCGATTGCATCAAATGGATGTTGTTCACAAGAAGCCCCGATTAGATCCATATGACCTCACAGAAGCACAAGCCGCCCCGATTGGATCCATATGACCTCACAGAAGCACAAGCCGCCCCGATTGGATCCATATGACCTCACAGAAGCACAAGCTGCCCCGTTTGGATCCATATGACCTCACAGAAGCAAAAGCCGCCCCGATTGGATCCATATGACCTCACAGAAGCACAAGCTGCCCCGTTTGGATCCATATGACCTCACAGAAGCACAAGCCGCCCCGATTGGATCCATATGACCTCACATAAGCACAAGCTGCCCCTAGAGTAGAGATTTGGAGCCAGATTCTCAATAATACAATGGACGACCGATTCTGGGGACGAATTGTGACATTAGATGAGAAGTGGGTGTACTTAGTTTATGGGAGGCGGGGGGGGGGGGAATGGGGAAACTGTTTTAGGTCTACCCATCGAGTTTGATCTGACTCCAAAGGTTTTCACGGAGATTCCGCTTCTACGTTAGGTTCCAGAACATAAGAACATAAGAAAAGAAGGAGACTGCAAAAGACCATTCATAGCCTACACTTGGCAGCTCCTGTTCTATTCAACACACAAAAGATTTCTTAACAGAGAAAAGTCATCAACATTGTCACCCTTTACAGGAGTTCGTCAGATCTAATCTACAATATACATAAAATGCATCCAGAGGATTATGTCCATTCATGCAACCGCAAAATATAATCTCCCCACTCCTTAGAAAAATATATACATATGTACATAAAAAAGTCATTCCCATCTAGCAGCTTCATCCATATATTTATCTAATCTATTCTTAAAACTACCCAGAGAGGAGGCATCTATCGCATGTCTAGTGAGCCTATTCCATTCATCTACCACACGATTTGTAAACCAATTCCTCCCAATCTCCTTCCTAAACCTATACTTATCAAGCTTAAACCCATTGCTATGTGTCCTGCCATGTTCACTAAGTATAAGAACCTTACCCAGATCCCCTTTATTATATCCTTTTACCCATTTGAAGACTTCAATCAATTCCCCTCTGACTCTTCTCCTTTCCAATGTATGTAGATTTAGTTTTCTGAGCCTTTCAGCATAAGGTAAGTTCCTTAGCCCACCAATCATCTTTGTCATCCTTCTCTGCACAGACTCAAGCAAATCAATATTCTTCCTATAATATGGTGACCAAAATTGTACTGCATAGTCTAGATGAGGCCTAACTAGCGCCAGATACAGTTTTAGAATGACTTCAGCACTCTTATTGCTTACACTCCTCCTAATGAATCTCAATATCCTATTAGCTTTATTCTTAGCATTTATGCATTGCTTTCTAGGACGAAGGTCTGAACTTACCAAAATACCCAAGTCCCTCTCACAATCGGTCCTCCCTAAAATTCTCCCATTTAATTTATAACTATTCAATGGATTATTTCTACCTATACTAAGTACACTACATTTGTCTATGTTAAACTTCATTTGCCATTTCTCGGCCCAATTGGACAGAATGGTCAATTCCTCCTGCATTACAACAGCATCAGAATCAGCCCTAATGGCCCTACCTAGCATAGTATCATCAAAAAAATTATTCAGGTAACTACTTATACCTATCTCAAGATCATTAATATAAATTAAGAATAGCAAGGGACCCAAAACAGATCCTTGCGGAACTCCACTGCTAACACACCCCCACTCAGATTTAACTCCATCTATACTAACTCTTTGCTGTCTGTCACCAAGCCATGACTGAATCCACCTAAATATACTGCCATCGATCCCGTGTGCTTTAACTTTGCTCAGAAGCCGTAAGTGTGGCACTCGATCAAAAGCCTTACTAAAGTCCAAGTATAAAATATCATAGTTCTCATCATTATCTGCTGCTTCATACACCTTACTATAAAAAGACAGCAAATTAGTGAGACAGGATTTACCCTTACTAAAGCCATGCTGTGATTCTTTTATCAACTTATGCTTATCCAAGTGATCTCTAATATTCCTTGCTATAATAGATTCCATCATTTTCCCTACCACTGATGTCAAACTTACTGGTCTGTAATTAGACATATTTGTTTTATCCCCTTTCTTGAATATAGGTATCATATTGGCTTTCTTCCATGCAACTGGCACAATGCCACTCTCCAATGATTTTCTAAAGATGCATGCTAGGGGCTCACTTAACACATCTTTACATTCTTTCAAAATTCTAGGAAAGAACTCATCAGGACCAGGTGCTTTACTACTTTTGATTTTATCAATTTCCTTTGTCACTATCTCCTTTGTGATCAAGATAAACCTTTAATTTCTCTTCATCATTACCCCGAAAGATCGTTGACACCTCAGGTATATTTAGAGTATCCTCCTATGTAAATACTGAGAGAAAAAAGTCATTTAGCATTCCAGCCATTGAGTCCCTATCACTCACTAATTCTTCATTGGAATCTATAAGTGGGCCTATTTTATCTTTAACCTTAGTTTTGTATAATTGATAAAAACTTTTAGGATCTTCCTTTGCCCTATTTGCCAATTTAATTTCATAATTTCTCCTTGCTACTCTAATTAACTTTTTAACATCTCTTGCTAGTTCATTATATCTCTGCCTTAAGTGATCCTCTCCATTTTTTATTTTCCTATAAATGCCCTTTTTAATGCCAATATAATGCTTAATTTTATCTGTCATCGATTTTGGGACATTATTTTTAGTTCTAATATCCGTATATGGAATGTTAATCATCTGACCTGTAATTAATTGCTCAATTATTCTTTCATACTCCTCTTCAATTGTAATCTCTTCCTCCTGGTGATTATTGTCTCCACTAACTGATATCATTGAATCTATTCCTGATTTGATTTCATTGCCTGGTTTCTGTACAACTGCCTCCAGGTAAGTCCTTAGCCCATTATAATTTGCTCTTCTAAAGTCAGGAATTTTAACATTGTTCATGCTACTATCAATACCATTCCATTTCATCTTGAATCTAATTTCACAATGGTCACTATTACCCAAATCTCCTCCAATCTCAGTATCCTTAATAACTTCTTCCCTATTTGTCAGAACTAAATCCAGTATATTATTACCTCTAGTGGGTTCGTTAATAATCTGCCTCAGAAAATTATCTTGGACAACATTCAAAAATTCCTCAGCCTCCTGATCACCCACAAGAGCTTCCCAGTCTATATTTCTGTAATTAAAATCGCCCATTATACACACATGCTTACTTCTACATGCCCGTTCAATTTCCTGCCACAGAAGATTTGAAGCTTCCTTACTAAGATTTGGTGGTCTGTATAATAATCCTATGACTGCTTGTTTTTACCTTCCTTTACATTTAGCCATAATGACTCTGTGTTATCATCTAATTTAATTGTACTGTTTACACAACACTGGAGATTATATTTAATATAAATAATAACCCCTCCTCCTCTCTTCCTATTCCTATCTGTATGGACATGTTAAAGCCCTTAATCTCAACCTCAGGTTTAAAGTGATTACCTGCCAAATTAAGTCATGGCTCTGTTATCGCAAATTATATCAAAATTCTCTTCACTTGCTAACGCTCTTAAGAGATCTATCTTATTCCTTATACTCCGACCATTTGTGTAGTATATTTTTAAGGGTTTTTTATTATTCCCATCTTCATTGCATCGTGCTTTTTTATTCCTAGTTATCTGCTCATTCACTTGTGCATGCGTCCCCCTATAATGCATCAGTATGCCCTCCCCCCTAGCTATTCCTCTATCTCTGCATCCCTTCCATTTCCTACACCTGCCCTCTATTCCTGTTATTCCCTTACCTCTAACAGCTTCTATTTTCCCACCCGTAAGGACCTAATCACACTATCCAGCTTCCCCCATAGAACCTCAACACCTGCCCGACTAAGATGGAGCCCATCCATCGCATACAACCTCCTATTCCCATAAAACCCACCCCAGACATCTACAAACACCAATCCTAACTCCTCACACAGTCCTTTCACAAATTCATTCAAACCAATTGCACGCGACAACCATTCTACCCCCACATCCAATCTCGGAAGCACACCAAAAACAACACCTTTTACCTTGCTTTTACTCATCCTTTCAACTAACCTTTTATACTGCTCACGTAACTCACATGTACCCACCTTCTTTACATCATTCACTCCCACATGCGTAATCACAACTGCATCCCTCTCACACCCAGAAACCAGCTTATCATACCTCTCACAAACATCCCTTACACCAGCACCCGGCAGACAAACTCTCATTCCCTTCCACTTGCTATCACTCAACTTCCTATCTAAATAATTAATCTAAGAGTCACCCATCACTAGCACCTCAGTCATTCTCCTATTCTGTCTTGGCCTAACATTACCCTCCCTCCTGCTCTCAGTCACACTGCCACCCATCCTGCTTTCATCCACAATCACACCAGGCAAATCACTTTCACACTCTTCCTCTCTCAGGACATTGAATCTGTTAGTCAACCTAACAGGTTCTATGTCCTTCCTTTTCAAACACCTAATCTGTCCTAACTTATCTATCCTATCCATTTTCACCCCCCATTCATCATCACTCACAACTTCCACACTGTTCCCAGTCCTAGCCCTATCTTCCACCCTCTTAGCACTAATCTCCCCCTTCAATCGCACACTTGCATCTCTTCTCACCTCAAACACCAAATCATTCAACCTCTTACATTCTCCATTCAACCCCCTAACCTCCCCTTCCAGAAAACACACACGGCATTCAGTTACATTCACTCTCTTTTCAACTCCACATGCATCACACACCACATACACACTACTTTCAAACGGCATGCTCTCACCATCTATACAAACAGCCATACTCTCAGAAATTTACTAAGGAAAAAGTTAACACTCACCCCAAAAATTCTTGCTCAGGATTGCTGCCAGTTATCTTCCCCAAAAGTATTAATCACTAATGTATTTATTACACGGTGATTGATGTATTAAATAAATACAAGAAAAACTACACACCAAATCAGTATTATATCCCAATCTTACAATGAGAATCAGAAGCTTCCTGTAAGACAACCTTCCAGAACAAAGCCACACAGACAGCCTTGGTTACCTCGGGGTTAAAGAAAAGAACCCGATAGGAAAACGACGATAGGTAGGCTTTTATTCTTAGTTCGGGTCTACCTTATTCGGAGTAAGAGAAATAGATCGAGTCCTCAACGACCGTATGTAAGTTCTTACTAATGTTGGGTAGCTGAGGCTAAAACGACAGGACTTAAGGACGAGAAACGGACTCGTGACGCTAATAATAATAAAAGGACTTAGTTGAATACCTCTAGTTGAGTCTATCCGACCAAATGACTTAACTGATTCTCCTCATAATGTTTACGTTCGTTTATTTATGAGTTATACAAGGCACTGCCGGATTAAGACCATGCTATCTCTAAGGCACACTGGGAAAAGTGTCCTAAAAATATACATACAAAATATTCACTCACACAATCCACTAACACCACTTGCTTTCACATTTTAACGTTTATTTGTATGTATTTAAAAACAAACAAATACTTTATTCAATGAAAAAATACAATATTACAATTCTACTTCTATGAAAGGCATATGCAGTTGTGCTGCACTGACCCTTGAATGGCGGGCATCTTGTATCGTATGCCGGGTGGTCATTGACATGTACATTATATATGATGAGATACATAGGAATATAGACCCATACATATAAAAGAAAAATGGACAAACAATAAATAATCAGAACATGATTATTCATTGAGCATAGTTCCTTTACAAAAAAGAAAATAAAACTGGTCCAAACTGGTCCAAAAGCCTTGTATAACTCATTTATAAAAGCTGCTGACAAAAATTTAAAACAACAATGACTGGGGTATACCAAAATAATTTGCGAACACTAGTTCGGCATAGAGGTTTGTACAATTTTAAGTTATGACCTCTCGTAAAATTATTACTCAAATTACAAAATTCTCTTAATACTGTTAACAAATCATTTGAACATTAATTACTACACTTTATTATAAAATAGCTTTTATATAAATTACATCACAACTTTGCGCATTTTTAAAACTTCAAATTCATCAATTAGTTTTTGCTGTCAATTTTACGCAGTAAATAACTTCCAATGGACAGAAGTGCTAGCATTTCAAGTTGTTGCTGGTCCATCGTTGATCGTTTCACGTTTTTGATTATTTTCAGATGAGAAAAGGAACGCTCCGCTGAGCAATTTGTAGCCATTAATGATAAGGAAATTCGCAGTGTTAGTTCCGTGTTTGGAAAAGCAAAAGAGACACCAAGTAGTGTGGAGCATTGTAAACATATTTTGTGCACTTCCAGTTGATGTTATTATATCGTTATCGCGTATCTGCTCTCCATACCAGCATATAAAATAATGAAATTCAGTAGGAAAATCTGAACAAAGGTCATTCGAATATACAACGACAAGTCTTGTAATAGCAAAGAGAATGAATCGATTTCATGGCGCATTGTTTCATTTTTCAAGCATCGTCATGGAATGAATCAGTGAATATTAAAAGGGGAGTTTTCTAAGTTTTGAATGGCTGCCACAGGGGCGCTGTAGTCGCATCGCATCGTTCCTCAGGCAACGTTCAGTTTTTTGCTCATCTTTGGAATGGCGAGTCCTCAGCAAAAGACGTTCTGCGTTTTCGAGTTCGCGAAAACAATTTCGGTTTTCACGGTGCAGCGTGTTTTTCGAAGGCGATTCGACATTAATCCGCCCTCTCCTAAGAACATTCGACGGTGGTTTTGACAGTTTCAAGAGAGTGGGTGTCTTTGTAAAGAAAAAAGTCTAGGAGGATCACGAGTTTCGGGGGAACAAGTGGCGAGAATCCGTGCTGCGTTTGAGGGGAGCCCGCGGAAGTCCACAAATCGAGCTAGTCGTGAGCTTTCGATCCCTCAATCCACTATCTGGCGTATGATAAGAAGACGTCTACATTTGAAACCATAAAGACTATGACTCGTTCAGTTACTTACCAAAGACGACAAGAGGAAGTGGATTGAATTTTGCGATTCGATCCGGGAGATGATGGAAGACGAAACCTTCATTTCACGTTTAATTTTTAGTGATAAAGCGACTTTTCACTTGCGCGGCACAGTCAATCGTCAAAATGTGCGCATTTGGGGAATAGAGCACCACATGAAACAGTTGAGCATGAAAAATAATCCCCAAAGGTGAACGTGTAGGAGCATCGTCACTCCCCCGTTCTCTCGCAGTAGAGTCACGAGGCAATTACCGCAAAGACATCCGGCCCCGGCACCGTCGGGTCAAGCGCGTAACCTCAGCGCCTCGCCACTCGTCGCTATGTAAAGTCAAAAGGTTGTAAAATGCAAGAACTCCCATAAGAGAGTGATATTGAATTTCACTTCAAAGAAGAAATTGGAGACGCGTTTCTCCCAAGCTCGAAGGCTAACGAGGAGCCGATGTAAGACTTTGTGAGAAAAACCGTTTGGAATAAGAACCCTCCTGGGCCCGTCCTCAAGCCTCTCCCCATCTTACCCCTCCCCCAGTGGGGTGACGAGGTATAAATAAGAAACACTGAGGAAAATCGGGGTATAATACGTCAGTCTCCAGGTGACGAAATCCCCGGATTAAGATCGGGCTACCGAGACTGGATAGGTAGAATACGTCAGTCTCCAGGCAGGTGACGAAGTCCTCGGATTAAGACCCCGGGCTACCAAGACTGGATTAGTAGAATACGTCAGTCTCCAGGTGACGAAGTATCCGGATTAAGATCGGGCTACCGAGACTGGACAGGTAGATTACTTGGCTCGCCAGACCAAGACGTGCCCTGCAAGAGAGGTAGGGCTACCTACCTTAAGGGGCTAAGAAGCAGCTCATCTTCGAGCTAGGCCCTGGTCCCTGGTTATCAAACCGAACGTTAAGTTAACTTGTTCAAGTTCAACTTACTCTCGTCAGAGAGACTCCTCATAGCCTGGTGCATCTTAAACACCAGGGGTATTCCTCGTCCTTGAGGAATTAAGAAAGGAAGAAGGAAAAGGCTCCATCTCGAGTCCATTACTCGGTGGCCACACCAAACTCATAAGTTTACTTGGTTGAGGAACCAAGTTCAACTTATTCTCGTCCGAGAAACCCCCCTCCGTTATCCTCGCCCTTGAGGAAGACTGCAACTAAGAACAAGCTCATCCTCGAGTTAGTTCCTGGTTACCAAACCGATCTTCAAGTTCAACTTATTCTCGCCAGAGAAAACCACCCCTCCTCGATCCTCGCCTTTGAAGAAGACTCTCCCCGAGTACAGAGTACAGTCCTCACCCATGAGGAATTAAGTAACAAAGGAGAAAAGCTCCCCCTCGAGCTCGTTACTTGCTGGTCACGCCGAAATCTAAGTTAACTTGGTTTAAGAACCAAGTTCGACTCACTCTCGCCAGAGAGACCATGCCTACCTTGGTACCGCCTAAAGCACCGTGATTGTTCTCGTCCTTGAAGACCCCCCCCCCCCCTGAATACCGTGTGGACCCCCATCTGATACCCTCGCCAAAAGTACCTCGTGATCTCGACCACTTCCATCTGGCCAGTCGGCACGCGTCGTGGAGGCAATTACATTCCTGAGGTATTTAAACTCCAGTAGAGTCAGTAAGACTTAATCTTGTATATTGAAGTGCGTAGCGAATTTAACCAATTTTAGAGGGGAAAGCTAATTAAAGTAATTATTGTGTATTATAATATTCGGAGTATTTCTGTGGTTAATGGTTAATTTTTGTGTAGTAAATTGTTAAAGTTAAAATATAAGTTTATTTGGGAAATTCTTGTGTTTCTCTATATCCATACGTGTTTCCAACGGCTCTTCTTTAAAATAACAATATTAGCACTCTTAGAACAAAGCCTACTTCATCAAAGAAGTATATCACGACCACAAAGAATACCACTACAACAGTGGTTTGTGTGTAAAAAGATGAAAAAGGGGCATTCTCCTACATAAAAGTAGTGTCTGGTGTGGAGTGATCCGAAAAGGGCCATTCTACGACAGAACGTCATCTGTGCTGTGTCTCAGGACAAGGTTTATGGTCCCTTTTTCTTTCAAGGAGCCACCGTTACATGACAAACTCATCTCCATATGCTCCAAAACTGTCTCTTCACTTCACTGCAAGCAGATTCGTATGATTTTATTTTTCAACAAGAAGGAGCACCGCCCCATTGGCACCTGATGGTTCGAGCTTTTTTAAATGAAAAAGTGCCCCAGGGATGGATTGGTCGGAAGGGGTCCCAAGACCTTGCTCTTTATGCTTGGCCTGCGAGATCCCCAGACCTCACCGTGTGTGATTTTTTCTTGTAAGGATATGTAAAAGATCGCATTTTGTTGCACCGCTAACCACTAACCTCGATGACCTTAAACATCGAATAACAACAGCGATCAACTCAGTGGATCGTGATATGATGATACGCGTCTTGGAGGAATTCTCTTATTGCATTGATGTTGCCCGTGCTGCAGGTGATGGCCACATTGAACACTTGTAAGACAGGTAATAAAAGTTGATTTTAAGTAGAATATTTGTGACTTTTCTGGAGTTTTCTATTACCTTTCCTTAATAAAATATTGCGTAATGAAATCGGCTCATTCCTTTTGAATAACCCTGTATTCATCAGACCTAGAGTCATAGTGAGTCAAAACACCAAACCTCTTTAGCACTGTAGAATATACCTCAATACGTTTCTGCAGTGCACTCTTAAGTTGATCGATGATGATATAAAAGGTGTTAACTTTAAACTTTCTCTGGCCAGAAATCCCTTCCAGAACATCTGTAGCATCGCCATCAACAACATTCTAGCTACGTTTAGGCACTCGCCGACGTTCAGATTTGTATATAGTGCAGCTACGCGTTTACTTGCCTTTTGCTCATAATAGTCAAACTTCTCTCGGCATTCATCTAAGAATTTATCCAAGGTCTTCAGCAAACCAATAGTGGGTGTTAATTCGATGGTCGAGCCTTGCATCAATTTACTACAGCAGTTGAAAAGCTGCAAAAGGTCATTCCATAGTTGACACATTAAGGCAAATTCAGTGGTGCCCATGTAGTTGGCCGTGAACCTGCTTCATTATTGTGTCACCGTTCTGAGTAACATCCTCTGAGATATCCTGCAGAGCACTTTGAAACTCATGGTACCCTCATCAAAACTGTTTTTGTGGCATCAGACCAAGAAGACCACCGGGTATTCAAGGGATGTTTCGGAACTAGGCATTCAGCGTTCTTTTTAGAGTGGCTTAACAACAGAGGCTAACGATGAGTTGATGTAACAAGGAAAGAAAAGAAGCTTCCCGGGAATTGAAAAAAAGAAACTGGTTCAACGTAACAATCCACAGCTGACTGTCCAATTAAATTTAGAGAGTGGCCATGCGCAAGGAATATAATCCGCTCGACTGTTCTTGTTTTTTCAAGATTTGTTGCATGCCAGTATATTTACCAGACATATTACTGACATTATCGTAAGTCTAAACGCGGCAATTTTCAAAGTTGATTCCCTGATCCCGTAAGTATTGAAGTAGAGTGTCAGCTAGATTTGAGCCTGTGTGACTGGGGATTAGTATGAAAGTCAAAAAACGCTACACTGGCTGGTGACACACCATATTTACGTAACGCAGAATAATGGTTTAATGGTCAGAATGTGTAATATATTGGATAAAATCCACAGAAACTGAAATGTATTGTGACTTGGCAATCTCATCCTTGATGACACTAAGAACTCCTTTACCCATCATAGTAATTAGTTCTTCGCAAATTGTTTTTGGCAAATAAGATGTGTGGCCACGCCCACGATTGGCATGGGCACAAATATGTTGGGACAAAAAAGGATAAAACTGCTATAGTATATGGTTATTCATGTGATTTATTTTCTGTTAATAAATCAGCCTAAATAGCGTTTCGAAAACCATACCTATAAATTTGTTTGATCGAAGTTGTCGTCTGCTAGTTTTTAGGCCTAAGACGACAGCGAAATAAATTTTGAAATAATGAACTGTGTTTTAAGAAAAACAATTAAACAAATATAAATTTATTCATAGAATCAACGAATGTACAATGAGATAAGTAGATTAGGTATACAATGTAAGATATCGTAACAGATGATTTACAGAAACAAGATGCGAAGAGAATTGAAGTATGTGAAATTAATATGAAACAATATGGTGGAATAATATGGTAATTAATATATATAGTGACTATGATGGACTGTGAATTAAGGGCTGCAATATGAGAAGTAAATATAATTAGGACCTACTCTCGTATGGTCGTTTGCAGAGAATTGTGAGAGAAAGTGGAATTAACTAAGTATGATTTGTTTGGAGGTAATGACTAATTGTAAGAGGAATGATTACCGACCTTGATACGAAGAATGTTGCGAGTCGACTGGGGCAGAATAATGTGCTATTTGGTCAGGCTAAAAGCGTGTGTTTGTTTGTTTGTGTGTGATTTTTTAAGAGGTGTTGTTTTGGAACATAGTACGTTAAATGAATTGCCAAGTAAAATAAATGAATTAATTAATTATTAAGTTGTACATAAAATGATTTAATTTACAAAAGTTAAGTAAATTAATTGAAAGATTAAATTGACAAAGTTAAGTAAAATAATTGAACGATTAAATTGACAAAGTTAAAGGATTGCATAATATGAATTTTACATAATAATTGATATATATATATATATATATATATATATATATATATATATATATATATATATATATATATATATATATATATATATATATATATATATATATATATATATATATATATATATATATATATATATATATATATATCAGTTTCCCAGGAGGTTTTTATTATAGGAATGCCCAAATAATTGCTGTTGTCTTTAGATCCAACAATTTCATTACTACCTCGAAGAGCCAGATCTCTTTCACCGAGAAACTGTGAAAGGGGTAACAATGTTTTTCCAGCAGTTGGTCTGCTCCAGCATGTTTTGATGTAGCTGATTATCAACTCGCCCAGTATCAATATTGCGCTGACATAATGACAGAACTCAGAAATGATTTGATGTGCTTTGGGCTGGTTTCATGCGCTTGTAAGTACTGAACCATATTCTTCTTATAAATAAATTCTTGCCCAGAAAGCTGTACACGGTCAGGCGAAAACAGAAGGCAAGGAAAGCAGAAAACACAGGCTTTGCCTGGAGAATACACAAGCCAGTCACGATCAACTCCCTCACCATTCGGTAAAATCCATTTGATGGCACTGGGAATTAAAAAAACGAATCCCAACATAGAATTCCCGCTTTGTTTCCAGATAGCTGTCTGCCAAGTTTCGAAAATGGTTTGCTCCCAGTCTGATGAAAATTTCACGTAAATAGTCTGTTATGTCACCCAACATCATTTGGACATGTTACTGAAGCGGTGTTACATCTGCCTTTGACAGCGTCAGATGCTCCGGCTTCAACAGTAGGCTCCTCGTGGTTTCTGTCCCTTTGCGATAAAGGCGAAACACCAATATCAGTACAACCAGTAGCATCTTTCTCACTGACATGAAAATATGAAGTTAATTTAGGTATCTTTTTGAGTTGCTTTTCTTCATTGTGCTTCTTCTTCTCCAACTCATTTGCTCACTCCCAACCACTTTTGTATGGTATAAAAATATATTGTTTTGTGAAGAATTGTGAATAGCTGTAAAAATATTCATACTTATGAGCAAAATCGATGCAGAAAATTTAGTTAAACCATGGGACATTGATCAACTGAAGAAAAATATACAAGATAAAATCTAATTATAAATACAAAAATAAAACAAGGTAGGTAAACAGTTCATTCGATGTGTGTCAAGGATATTCACCAATATCTCGGATTCGAAAGTCAAACAGAGGAATCGTGATGCCGCAGGAATGACTTCCAGAGCTGTTGACGGTTATGCAATTTTATATTTTGCACGTGTTTGTAACCGTTGTGTCGTGGGGCTTTTGCCACACAGAGAGGAAGAGTTTAGTCCAAGTTTAGGCCCACTAGAAGCCGAGAGAAGGGAAAATTTAAAAATTACTATGTATGTTAGGAAAATTTAAGGTAGGGAATCTTACTAATGCACCTATGCAGTCAATCATTTAATAAAAGGGGCTAAAAAAAAATAGTATAAAATTTTCATTTCTAGTACCTATTACTGCAGTGATAAATTTGATAAAATTTCAAAGGAATTGGAACAGTTAGACATTCTTGAAAAATCCAATAATGTAATTAGATATCATAAACTGTTTTACATACCAAAAGGCGACAAAATGCACCATATGTGACATGTCGAAATTATCCCCATTATTTAATCCAGCAGGGTTCCAATTACCTAACATACAAAAACTCTTTAGTCAACAAAACCTGAAGAAATTTGTATAAAAATTGACCTTACTGCTGGATTCTACCACGTCCCCCTGCATCCAGATGCCCAAAGATACTTTTGCATTAGGACCTCAGAAGGATCTTAGGAAATTTACTAGACTCCCAATAGGCTTCTCAGGAAAACCATATATAATGCAGAATATAATCTTTTCCATTTTAAATCAATGGGCTAAAAAATGTAATGGAAAGGCGTACACTTACCTGGACGGTATGATAATAAGAGGTGAAGTCGATAACATACTTAATTGGTTGAACGAATATATTGAGTCTAGCTTAGAAATTAACCACAATAAGTCCACATTAACGCAAATAAAATGGCTAAATTATTTGGGGGGTTACTATTTGTGGTGATCTAAGCTTCATGTAACTTTATATGTATAATTGCCTAATGGGTTACACTACATTACTTTATTTACTTAACCTGATTAGAATGGGTATGTTTACCTATATTGTTTCTCTTTTATTTTCAAACTGTTGAGATGTTTCCTTAGTTGAATAAAGGCCAGAGAAGGGTATTGACGCTTTATTATGATTACCACACTATTAATATTAATACAGGTACGTGCGCGCTTACCCGAGAAATGGTAGAGAAACTTAAGTCGGGATTATCATATACAAACCATCCAAATGTTTTCTGCTTTGGACAAGACTATCAGGTTTTTTAAACTTTGTCATACAATTCTTACATCTACCTTTTCTGTGGGTTTAGTTGGCTTGAACCCCAAACCCCCCCAAATTATCTTCGTATTCCTTACATTCACTGTAGGCCGGTTATGTGGAAATTACCAAAAGCAAAGAAAATATAAATATTCTGTGACGCATCACTAACCGACCTGGGAATAAGATTTGGGTTCGCCAACCTAGTAATACGAGCATCAAATTCTAACTATAATATATATATATTAAAATATATATATATATATATATATATATATATATATATATATATATATATATATATATATATATATATATATATATATAGACACATATTAGAATATCTGCCTGCTTTAACGGCCTTCCTCCTATTTCCAAATACCACTATATTCACCGAAAATATGGCAGTATTGCATTCAATTAAAAGAG
Organism: Ceratothoa steindachneri; assembly: GCA_963969495.1. Lineage (NCBI taxonomy): Eukaryota > Metazoa > Arthropoda > Malacostraca > Isopoda > Cymothoidae > Ceratothoa > Ceratothoa steindachneri. The sequence goes on from OZ018332.1 coordinate 33,607,729, forward strand.
GAAAGTGCCATGAGAATTAATTGCAAATCTAAAATTTAAAACTATGTTAAAATTTCCATGTCTTTTCGTGTAGCGCCAAATGTTTCAAATATATAGGGTCTTCCAAAGACCAGGCTGACTGGGTGTCTCTGACGCCGGCACGAATGCTTTGCTATCCCTGCCGAAGGCCTGACCCCTAGAGGTAGATAATGTCCTCCGGTGGGGACATCAGCACAATCAGCCTCTACTGGTTCCCAGTGTCGGTTTTTTGCAGGGCTTATTGGGCACATTTGAATCGTCCACCATTTGTAGGCTCCCACGGGTGGTGGCAAAAGCTCCACGACACAACGATTACAAACACGTGCAAAATATTTTAAATTGTGTAACGATCCAAAGACGTCGCGGGACGCGGGTTTTATTCCTCTAACCTACGGACGTTTTGCATGCAGTAGATTTCTTTGCTGGACGGCTCTCAGAGAAAAGCACTATACACGTAAGAGCTCCAGGTACCGTCCTAACAAGTTCACTCTGTGTGAATTTCGTTGTCTAAAGGCAGATTCTGCTTAGTTTGAAGCACACTTGCCACATTTCATGGCAGGCATAAGTGTGTTCACTGAGTGTGGGGAACAGTCATGAAGAGATGTTGCGTATGAAAAGGGTTTAAAGAAGAAAGTACCCCTCCACCTATCCTCACTTTCTTCAGGAATGTGGGACCAAAATCTCAAACCTCGCATCCGCCTCTGACCCTTTGGTGATTGCATATTCTACAGTCGGAATCGTGCCCCAACTCCCTTTGATTCCAATCCGTCGTTCGGTTGCTGAAATCCTCAAAATCTACTTCATTTTCAGAAGTAGAGATCCATTCATTGACCTATTTTTTCCGAGCTAGTTTATTTCCTATTTTGATCCTTGTGCAGATAATGTTCCTGGGTGTAAACTTACGACGGAGGAGAAAATGACGCCACATTTTGATCACCTCAATAATAGCATAGGCCTCTTTTTCTACAAAACAGTGATTTCTCTCGGAGGAATTTAAGGATCTCGAAAAAAAGGCAACGGGTCGTCCATTCTGGTTCAGAGTGGCCCCAATGGCACTATTTAAGGCATCAGTTTCTTGTATAAACGGTAAAATTTTATCTACTTTTGCCCTAATAGCGTTAATAATTGCTTATTTTAATTCCTCGATTTCATTTGTAGCTTCTTCAGAAAGTGGAAACTGACAATTAATTAGGGAACGAATTCGTTGAGAAAATCTTGGAACTCACCGCGAGTAGTATGCAAGGAATCCGACTAATCAAGATAATGATTCTTGGCTGGTTGGTACGGGCATATCCTTGAGAGCAGCAAGGCGTGAAGGATCTGGGTAAAGTTCACTCTGGCGAACCTGATAACCTAGAATACATATAGTATTAATTGAAAAGGTGCATTTATTTTTATTTAAGATCATTTTATGTTTCTCGGTAGCTTCGAGAAAATTAAGTTTTTATCACGTCCCGCTTGCATGCGGCCGCAAAGGGTAACATCGTCTAGGTAATTATACGTGTCCTCAAGATTATTTATACGAATGATTCGTCTATAATTCGCTGGAAGCAGGCAACATCGTTGATTAGATCAAAACTTAAGCGTTTAAATTGAAAAAGCCTCCCATCCGCCTCAAAAGCAGTATAAATTTTATCCTCAGGGTGAAGAGGAATACAATCATAAGCACTACTTAGGTCGATGGTGCTAAATATCTTATAGGTCGATATCTTATCAACCAATTCTTCAACATTGGGTAATAGATACGCATCCGAGTAAGTAAATTTGTTAATCGTCTGATAATAGTCAATTACTAATTTTTTTTTTATGGATTCGACACAACATGAACTTAAGCTCACCAGGGAGAGATCCTCGGTTCGATGATGTCTTCCTTGAGCATGCATGCTATTTCCGAACGAATAAATTCAGAGTCAGATGTTTTAAATTGGCATAACTTCGTAATGACTGATCTGCAATCAGATGATAAGTTGACAAAAACTCTTGGAATATCCGTAATCATAGAAGTCAGAGTGCTATCACACTTCATGGTCAAGTTGAAGACCTCCAAAGTTTAGTTTTAAGGAGGAATGTTTACTTAGGAAGGTGATTCCTAAAATAATGTCAGCACAATATTTAAATAAAACAAACAAACGTACTGTCCGGTACTCACGGCTTCCGACTTTTATGCTAACCTCACAATATTCCTTGATAGGAGATGTTAAATTTGTAGAGGCCATAGATATAGTGCCTTCATAAGGTTTAAGATGGAAATTAAAGGAGTTCGCAACATCTTTGGGAATGAAGTTCTCGGAACTGCCGGTATCTAAAAGAGCCGTGGGAACACAGACATTCACCTCCACTTCTAGAGATGACCTTTTCAAAATTGAGGGCACACTAGCGAGAACGGGATTGGAGGTTAATGCCAAGACTTAATTTTTAGATGACTTGCATACCTTAGAAAAACGTCTTCTCCTTTTGTATTTAAAGCAAGTAACATCACTTGCCGGACAGCGAGTACGGTTCTGGTGCGAGGAATTTCCACAATAATAACATTTTTTATATTTTCGAAGCGAAGGAGCTGGAGCACAATTCGAATCCCCAGGATTAGGATTTGAACAGTCGACTTCAGCGTCCAGTTCATGCGATTCTACTGAAGCTACAGGACCAGAAGTGAATGATGCATAGGCCTACGAATCCCGGGTGACAAACTCTAACGCTCTCGCTTGATCAATAGCTGAAGATAATGTAAGAGTTTTGTATTCTAGAAGTCTCGTTCGGATTTTTTTATGATGAAAGCCCAGTAATAAAGGCATCTCGAATATACTCGCTTTTATATGTTTTGGCATTCACAGCCTCGAAATTGCAATCCAAACTGAGTGTCTGAAGAGGACGTACATATTGACTGGAACAGGAGCTGCCAAGTGTAGGCCATGAATGGTCTTTTGCAGTCTCCTTCTTTTCTTATGTTCTTATTCATGAATCGTTTCATCATCTGATTGCTTACGAGTCGCGAGCTTGATTCGCGCTACGACCTCATAGGCATGTTAAATGAAGGCGATTTTCAGAGTAGCAAGAGCATTGTCGAAAGTAGTACATTTGGAAATTATCTCGAAATTTTCAGGAGAACTGAATTGGCTAGGAGCCCTAAACACGAATAGCTTGTACCTTCATTTGACGCTTTGTACCTCGAGAAGACAAACAACCAGTGATTAAATACACATGAAGTTTCTGGTGCAGTTGGAAGAACACCACAACGAGAGTAAGAGAAGAAATAGAGAAATACACGGGTTATAAATTGCGCAATCACCTGCCAAACCCCTATTCGCGGAGGGTGTATGTAAACTTTGTGTCCCTGGAACTGAGTATGGGGAACACACTTAACATTGTTCCTTGAAGGCAGACAGCTAGAGGCAAATGAGGGTAGATAAATAAGCATCTGCATCTCTTTTCGGGTAGCCCGGAGTCCATCGAATTCAACAGGGATATAGCCCTCAGATCTATCTTGGAGGCACTCCAGTGGCCCCTTTGGGAAGAAAATCTTGAAAGGGATATCTACACTTGGCTCAAAGCCAAACCTCTGATGGGTATTAGCAGCTAAACACGCTATTGGCAATGACGCCTTTGAGGTCTTAGTGGAAACAGTTCGGCTGGACATTCAAACCTCCTCTTTCTTCTGTCACTTGTTCTTCGATTGGCAGGGTGCTTTGAGTTATTGACACTTTTTTTGGAGGAGGGTCGTCCACCAGTTACGACCCGATCGGCTTTATAAAGTAAGAAAGAGCTAAGACTTGCTTAATGCTGCTCTGCTTTCAAGGGCTATGCTTTAGAAATACCTAGGAGGAGGTCACCTGCCTTCCTTCCTAGATTTTACCTTATTACGCAGGGCCTGGGGTATTGGTCGGAGCAGGGTTTGCACCCTTGCTGATATTCTAACTTGGGTGACGCCCTGGCAGTGTAGAACCCACACAATGATCCCAATGGGCACAGAAGCTACTGCGGCATGTGCTTTGTTCACTTGGAAGGTGAAGGGGCCCCTACTAGTGGAGACCGTGGCCGGATTATCTTAGACTCAACGAAATTCGGTCTGCAGCTCAGACATCTAGCACATCTTTTACGTACAAAAAAGAATCCCAATGCTGAAAGAAAGCAGGGTAGGATCTGCTACAAATGAAATTAATTTATTGGACAATATGTAGTTGCTTGTTTTTTAGCAGGTCTCGATGCCGAGGGGCACACAACTGCGGTCACTGGGATCGAGAGAGCGTATTATTTTTGCAGGTTTCCGTGGTATCAGTGTCATTATTGCTGTTAGACTATCTACCCGCTTACAGGGTGAGAAGAGAAGATGTACGTAGAATGAAAGAAGGACTGAAATATTAACGACTGATACAACGGTTTATCTGTGGACATTCGATGCGGTAGGGAAATATCCTAAAGGGAATACTTTACCAGTTCGCAAGAAAAGTTGCGCCATTGAGTCTCTAGAGATGAATCAGTTTGTCACTCTGGGCAGTGTTACACGCTGTGACCGGTTGGGAGACCAGATTGTGATTTTTGGTGACTCACATAGTACTTTGGCTTAGGAAAGATTTAGCGGACTTTGCTTGCTGGGCTGAATTAGCAATCTAACAGGAGATAAGCCATGTTAGTACAGGAGGGAGGGGATGATCTATGATTTATATTCTATGTAACTGTCCAGTTTTAGTCAGAAAGAACTGGAGATAATTGGAAATTGCTTGGCGGATAGGGATGGGGTAACCGATTCCGTTGAGGATGACTGGGATTGTGAGTTGCATTACTCCAATTTCTCTGAGTTTTTCACGGAGTAGTACTCGATGGGAGTGATGGTGTAGGCATTCTAGTAGGAAGTGCTGGATGGTTTCTGGTTGATTGGGGCACCTGGGGCAGTCTGGAGAGGGAGAGAGACCCAGGCGGAAGAGATGAGCAGACAGACCAGAATGTCCAATTCTCAATCGGACGAGGGCAGAGTCAAGACGACGATTGATTGACCTTGACCAAAGTATAGGACCAGAGTCCTCATAAAGGATGGATCTGGAGGATCCATGGAGCTGTTGGCGGAGGTCTTCTTCCCATGTAGCTCTGGTGTGTGCCTTCCAGAGGGAGGTTCGTGTGGCTGGAGAGATGGGAAGTGTTCCCAAAATGGGAGTGGAGTGAGCGCTTGGTTTGCTGCTCTGTCCGCTTTTTCATTGCCGATGATACCAGAGTGGGCTGGGATCCATTGCAGCTTCACATGCCATAGAGGGTGGATGAGGAAGTCAAGTAGCAATGCCTGAATTTCATAGCAGAGTTGTGGGTGGGTGAGGGGTGCGGAGGAGAGGAGAAGCTGAAGCGAGGACATTGAGTCAGTGTAGATGATTATTTTCCTGGAGGGGACTAGTGTCCGGGCTATTTTAAGAGCGTGGAACAAGGCATACAGTTCAGCCACCACGATATTGTGCAGGGGATCTAAATGCCATGTGAATTCAAATGGGCATTCTAGGCAGATGACTGCTGCTGTAGTTGAGGGGGGATCCGTATGGTGGGAGCCGTCTGTGAATATGGCTAAGTAGTCTTTGTAAGTGGCATTTTCTAGGCTGCAGAAGATTGCTCTCAATTTGTGGGGTGGGTCATATTTTGTCCATTGACATGGGAGGGAGGGTGATATCACTGCGGATAGTGATATCCAAGGTGGAATGGGAGGCGTTGCTGGAAGTGGAGCCTGCCGTGGGAGAGGAAAAGCAAATTGAGCAAAAGTCTGGGCTGCACGGACTGCTACTGGGCGATGTGAAGAAGTTGGCCAGGGTTGAAGATATGCGTGGGAGGCTATGATTGTTGCAAGAGGGTTGTCTTCTGGTAGGAATGTAGTCCGATAGAGCCATTTTCCAAGGAGGTTCTTTCTTCTGTATTCTAAGGGAAGGATGTCACTTTCTGCATGAAGCGCTGAAATGGGGGATGATCTGAAGGCTCCTAGGGCAATTCTCATTGCACTGTGCTGAATAGGGTTTAGTTTTGTCAGCTGGGTCTTATTTGCCGCAGAGTAGACAATCGAACCATAGTCTAGTTTGCTTTGGATGTAGGCTGTGTAGAATTGAAGGAGTGTTTCCCGGGAGGCACCCCATTTCACACCAGCAATGCGGCGCATCAAGGCGAGACAGTTGAAACATTTCTCTCGCAGTTGGTTGATTTGGGTGTTCCAGCTTAGAGTTGGGCTATCTAACCATAGTCCAAGAAGCTTATGGGCGGACACCCGTTCAATAGGTGTGCCAGAAATGAGCAAGGGTGGTGGTGGTCCTAGATGGCAACGAGTGAACCAGAGTGATTTGGACTTGGTCTTGTTTAGGTGCAGGTTCCAACTTTGAGCCTATGCTGTGAGGTCGTTTACTGCGTTTTGGAGTCTGTCATGGACCAGTTGGGGAATTTGGGCGGTGCAGAAGATGGATATGTCATCTGCATATAATAGAGATGTTGTATGCACACTGTCCGGTATGTCTGCTATGTATATTGTGAATAGGAGGGGGCTCAGAGGGGATCCTTGTGGGACTCCTTGGTTGATCTTGCGGGGAGAAGCTTGGGTTGACCCTATCAGCACTGTGTAGAGACGGTTAGAGAGGAAGTCTTTGATCCATGAGAGGGGGGGACCGTGCATTCCCAGGTTCAATAGTTTGTGCAGCAAGGCCTCATGGTTAACCGTGTCAAAAGCATTTGACAGATCAAAGGAGACGGCCTCTGCCACTAGATGTTCCTTGAAGGTGGATTGCACCAGGTGGTCTAGATGTGTGAGTGCGTTCGTCGTGCTGCGGCCTGGTCGGAAGCCATATTGGTTAGGGTGGTGATGGTGGTGGGATTCCAGCCACTAGGCTAGACGCTTTTGGACCATTTTTTCCAGGAGTTTGCTGGTGCAGGAAAGGAGGCTAATTGGTCTGTATGATGCCGGATCACTAGGGTCTTTTCCTTTTTTGGGGATGGGGAGGATGAGGGCAAGTTTCCATGGGGAGGGGAATTGGCCTTGGGTCCAGCTGTCGTTGAATAGCTCCAGTAAGAAGTTTAGGTGAACTTCAGACAAGTGACTTAGGAAGTCAGAGAGGATCATGTCGGAGCCAGGGGCCTTGCCTTTTTTCATGGAAGAAAGTGCCCCATGCAATTCTTTGAGTTGGAAAGGGGATGCAAGTGGGTCATCTGTGGTGTTGGAAATACTCTCTGTGAGAAGCCTGGCTTGAGGTCTGGTTAAGAGAGAGTCTGCTTTGCTGCTGTATAGTCGGCTGTATTCTGTGGCAAAGGCTTCAACCTTGTCTTTTTCATTTGTTAGTGGGAAGCCACCTGAGCAGAGAGGATAGGAATTGGGCTTTGAAGGTGAGGTCATGTGTCTGAAGAAAGTCCAGACTTTAGTGGAGGGGGTGGAAAAGGAAAGCGAGCTACAGAATTTATGCCAGGAGTTTCTTTTTTTTTTTTTTTGCCTGAAGTAAGATCCTTTTGCACTTGGCGTCCTGTCTGTTAAATCGAATTTTGTTAGTTTGGGAGGGCTGACGTCTCCATCTTGCAAATGCTAGTCGTCTGAGGCGGATGGCTGATGCACACTCTTCTGTCCACCAAGGACAGCGGGGGCGGCCATTGTAGCGAGTGGTGGTCAGGAGAAAAGTTGGTTCCCCAGCTGCCTTGAGGGATTCTGAAAACCAGTTGGCTTTTTCTTCAACTGAGAGGAGATTTGGGGGGGGAGGTTCGAGTGCGGCTTGGAATTTTGTCCATTTTCCTGGGTTTGTTTTCCAATGAGGGCGGATTGACCTAGGGGGAGGGTTTGTGAGGCCATTTGAGGAGATGATCCCTGGTAGATGGTCACTTCCCATATATTGGCCGGTAGAAACTACTGAAGAGGTGAAGGACCCACTGCCAATACACAGATCCAGGGTTGAAGGCACGGCTTTTGCTGGGTCCACCCTGGTGCAGAGGCCTGGTGGGGTGAGAAGGGAGAGGTGGGTCGAGGAGAGGAGGGCTTGAAAGAGGGCAGAGCCTGTGCGGCTTGTGATGGCTGATGGATCCCAGTGGGGGTGGGGGGCATTGAAATCTCCCATGATGAGGCTTGTAGGGGAGAGTTGGTCAAAATAGTGGTTAAATTCTTGCTCAGTGACCGGGAGGCATGGGTTGTAGCAGATGAGAATGTCACACCAGGTTCCGCCAATCGCTATCTGCACTGCCAGCAGTTCTAGAAGGCCTTGGGGGTATGGTATGAGTGTGTGGAGACGGTGGGTCAATCCATGTTTAATGAGAAGGAGGAGGCCACCACCTGCCCGATTTGACCTGTCTCTGCGGAGTGCAGTGTAACCTTGGAATGAGGGTGAGATTTCAGGCTGGAACCAGGTCTCACATATGCCAACTATATTGGGTGATAGAGAGAGGTCTCTCATCTTGTGATGAAGGGAGCGGGCATTCCAGAAAATTATAGGGCTGTGCATTGAAGCCATTATGAGAGGAATGAAGTGAACAGATTGATTACACTAGGGAGGAGAGTGATAAGGGCTTGTTGGATAGGAGAGCCAGATTGGAGCAGGGTGACAAATTCTTTTAGGAGATTTGTGATCTTCACTATGAGTGGCTGAGCTGAGGGTGCTCCTTTGCGGTGGTGAAGAGGCACATTCTGGATGACTGGGGAAAGTGGGTATGGAGGAGGAATTGGAGAAGGGCTCTTGGGGTGATAATATTGGCTGGGGCAGGGCCTCTTGGGAGTGGTCTCTCTGTTGGCTCTGTGTGAAGAGGAGGAGGTTACAGGTGGATTTGGTTTACCGAGGTTCCTTGGTGGGATGGGAGCAGCAGCCATCTCTGCATAGGAGGGGGTCTGGAGGGGCTTTCTTGGGGGAGTTTTAGGAGAAGAGCGGATATCCTGGGAGGATAGTGAGGGTGTAGTTTTGGAGGCAGTGGAAGTTGTCCTGGAGTCTTTTGGGGCTGAGTAGATGGAGCGGAGCTGGGCATGGATGGTATAGGTAGGGATACTATCATCCACTGATTTACGTTGGATCTGCCTTGCCTTTTCTGAGAATGGACAGTTGTTGGAGGAGGGGCGATGGTTGTCGTTGCAGAAGTAGCAGTAGGGGAGATTTGAGCATTCTTGGCCTGCATGAAAACCACTACATCTGCTGCATCTTCGTGTGGATCTGCAGGTCAGTGATCCATGGCCAAAACGCTGGCATGTGAAACACCTCAGAGGGGGGGGAATGTATGGGAGAACTGAGTAGGAGGTGAAGCCCAGAGCCATTCTTTCTGGTAGTCCTCCTGCAAATTTGAGACACGCTGAGTAGGTGGAAGCCTCAGGATGGGAAGGTAATCTAGAAATCTCCATAAGACTGGACAGGCTGTTAGAATCAAGGATCCGCAGGTTGTTTCTGAGGTCTTCTTGCTGAAGGGAGACTGGAAGGCCAGAGATCCTTCCATATTTGTATTTGCCTAATGAGGCATCTTCTGGGCGCCAGCACTTGACTGGCCATTCCCCCAGGGTGGAGACATCTTCAAGATCTACCTCTAGTTTATTTATATTAGAGAGTTCAATTCTTAGGGCTGTACCTTTTCCCAAGATTTGGCAGGATTCCTCTTTTATAAGCTTATGGAATGGTGATGAGTTTAGGGCAGTTGTGACTCTTAATGGATGGGAAAATATGGCCTTGTTTTCAGATGATCTAATGAGAACAACATTCTGAGACTTAGAGTTGTCATTTGGAGCCAGGGTTGAGTTGGAGGCATGGTGAGATCGAGGAATATTAGGTCTTGGAACGTCTTGATTGAAGCGAGGACGTGAAGTCGGACGAGGGTCCGCTTCGGCGGAAGGGCTGGGGCCACGTTTGCCCTTAGGGGTTAGGGAAACTTCCATTGGGGGACCATTCACCTGGGCCTGGCGGCCTAGGTCTCCCAGAGCTAAGCTAGAGATACTCCAAGAGGTTAGTAGGGGCCGAAAGCCTTTAGAAGATTGTAGTTGCGGGCGACCGTGAGTGAGAAGGTGATATAAAGTTTGACGACGAAGTGAGAGCGATCAAAAACGTCCGGTTCCTTCAGAAGATATAGAAAAATCCCCATACACAATTAATATCCTACCGATAGGATGTTGAGACTGTGTTTTGTTTGTTTTCTGGACTTGTAGGGATTGGGGGAAATGAGGGTGACAAACATTCTGCAAGGAGTGAGTAATAGGGCCAGCACTTTACCCTTCTCCACTATTATTGCATGGCAAGAATCAGGTCAACCCTTCGGGCTGCATGACAAAGAAATTGGTAGATGTCTGATGAGATTAAAAATTTACTTGTCATTACGCAAATACCTTTCCTGTGCCCCTACCCTACAATGCATTAATGGTTTTGGGTTGTTTTCTCTCACCTACGAATTAGGCACACTCACGGGATGCAGCACCATATAATGAACCACTACCCTCGAGCTTACTTAACGACTGCTTGACACCAGACTGTCCATAGTAATCTTATTGAATGCCCTAGCCTCGAGACCACGTGCGTCACCTGTCTCGACACCTTGATGGGGGTCATTAACACATCTTTGTTACAATCTAAACAGTTTGATACGCTGCCGATTCTTATAAATAATTTTTTTAGATGAGTTGGGGCTCTGCCAAGTATTTAGTTCGTTGGGTTATGGTTGCATGTTGGGTACTAGAGGGAGACAGACATCCTTCCAGCACCTGATCATGCATTTTCTTTTTTCTTTTTTGTGTTGCTTTGGGGCTGTTGGTACATTAGTCCTCCCCCATTTTCTTCTATTATTTTTCTAATATAGCTGAGGATCGGCTAGTGCAGGGGTCTCCAAACTACGGTCCGCGAGGTCAGCTCATCTAGTCCGCCGCGCCATGTGCCACAAGCATGCATCTTTAAAAAAATCATTGGAGAGTGGCATTGTGCCAGTGGCATGGAAGAAAGCCAATGTGATACCTATATTTAAGAAAGGGGATAAAACAAATATGTCTAATTACAGACCAGTAAGTTTGACATCAGTGGTAGGGAAAATGATGGAATCTATTATAGCAAGGAATATTAAAGATCACTTGGATAAGCATAAGTTGATAAAAGAATCACAGCATGGCTTTAGTAAGGGTAAATCCTGTCTAACTAATTTGCTGTCTTTTTATAGTAAGGTGTATGAAGCAGCAGATAATGATGAGAACTATGATATTTTATACTTGGACTTTAGTAAGGCTTTTGATCGAGTGCCACACTTACGGCTTCTGAGCATTGTTAAAGCACACAGGATCGATGGCAGTATATTTAGGTGGATTCAGTCATGGCTTGGTGACAGACAGCAGAGAGTTAGTATAGATGGAGTTAAATCTGAGTGGGGGTGTGTTAGCAGTGGAGTTCCGCAAGGATCTGTTTTGGGTCCCTTGCTATTCTTGATTTATATTAATGATCTTGACATTGCTCAATTATTCTTTCATACTCCTCTTCAATTGTAATCTCTTCCTCCTGGTGATTATTGTCTCCACTAACTGATATCATTGAATCTATTCCTGATTTGATTTCATTGCCTGGTTTCTGTACAACTGCCTCCAGGTAAGTCCTTAGCCCATTATAATTTGCTCTTCTAAAGTCAGGAATTTTAACATTGTTCATGCTACTATCAATACTATTCCATTTCATCTTGAATCTAATTTCACAATGGTCACTATTATCTAAATTTCCTCCAATCTCAGTATCCTTAATAACTTCTTCCCTATTCGTCAGAACTAAATCCAGTATATTATTGCCTCTAGTGGGTTCGTTAATAATCTGCCTCAGAAAATTATCTTGGACAACATTAAAAAATTCCTCAGCCTCCTGATCACCCACAAGAGCTTCCCAGTCTATATTTCTGTAATTAAAATCGCCCATTATACACACATGCTTACTTCTACATGCCATAATGACTCTGTGTTATCATCTAATTTAATTGTACTGTTTACACAACACTGGAGATTATCTTTGATATAAATAATAACCCCTCCTCCTCTCTTCCTATTCCTATCTGTATGGAACATGTTAAAGCCCTCAATCTCAACCTCAGGTTTAAAGTGATTACCTGCCAAATCAAGCCATGACTCTGTTATCGCAATTATATCAAAATTCTCTTCACTCGCTAACGCTCTTTAGAGATCTATCTTATTCCTTATACTCCGACCATTTGTGTAGTATATTTTTAAGTTTTTTTATTATTCCCATCTTCATTGCATCGTGCTTTCTTATTCCTAGTTATCTGCTCATTCACTTGTGCATGCGTCCCCCTATAACGCATCAGTATGCCCTCCCCCCTAGCTATTCCTCTATCTCTGCATCCCTTCCATTTCCTACACCTGCCCTCTATTCCTGTTATTCCCTTACCTCTAACAGCTTCTAGTTTCCCACCCATAAGGACCTAATCACACTATCCAGCTCCCCCCATAGAACCTCAACACCTGCCTGACTAAGATGGAGCCCATCCATCGCATACAACCTCTTATTCCCGTAAAACCCACCCCAGACATCTACAAACACCAATCTTAACTCCTCACACAGTCCTTTCACAAATTCATTCAAACCAATTGCATGCAACAACCATTCTACCCCCACATCCAATCTCGGAAGCACACCAGAAACCACCTTTTACCCTGCTTTTACTCATCCTTTCAACTAACCTTTTATACTGTTCACGTAACTCACATGTACCCACCTTCTTTACATCATTCACTCCCACATGCGTAATCACAACTGCATCCCTCTCACACCCAGAAACCAGCCTATCATACCTCTCACAAACATCACTTACACCAGCACCCGGCAAACAAACTCTCATTCCCTTCCACTTGCTATCACTCAACTTTCTATCTAAATACCTAATCTGAGAGTCACCCATCGCTAGCACCTCAGTCATTCTCCTATTCTGTCTTGGCCTAACATTACCCTCCCTCCTGCTCTCAGTCACACTACCACCCATCCTGCTTTCATCCACAATCACACCAGGCAAATCACTTTCACACTCTTCCTCTCTCAGGACATTGAATCTGTTAGTCAACCTAACAGGTTCTATGTCCTTCCTTTTCAAACACCTAATCTGCTTAGAAAACCTCAATGACTTATCTATTACTACTCCTAGATCTTTCTCATCCTCTACTGAGCTCAGCCAATGCCCATCCATTTCATAGTTAAATTCTCTATTATCTTTTCCCATGTTAATAACTTTGCACTTATCAAGGTTGAAAGTCATTTGCCACTTATGTGCCCAGGATAACAATTTATTTAAATCCCCCTGCACTTTAAAATTATCATCAATATCTTTAACTACAGCTGCTAATTTGGTATCATCCGCAAAAATTGACACTTTATTATTAACTGCCTCCCCAAGATCGTTTATATAAATAAAAAATAATAATGGACCAAGAACTGATCCCTGAGGAACCCCACTGATAACATCCTTCCACTCTGACTTTACACCATTTAGCACTACCCTTCCTGTCTTTCAGCCACTCAGCTATCCAATTTGAAACACCCCCACATATCCCAATCATTTTTAATTTATGAACTAGTCTCCTATGTGGTACCTTATCAAATGCTTTACTAAAATCTAAGTAAATTATATCTACATTCTCTCCCTTATCTACTTGATCTGTTACAAACTCCAGAAAGTCTAGTAAGTTAGTCAATCATGATCTACCTGATCTAAACCCATGCTGAGCATCGCTGATTAACCCCTCCCTCTCTAGATGTTTGAAAATCCCTTTTTTAACTATTTTCTTAAGAATTTTACAGACTACAGGAGTTAGGGTAACCGGTCTAAAGTTATTTGGATCCTCTTTACTACCCTTCTTGAAAATGGGGACTACATTCGCTCTCTTCCAATCATCGGGTATTTCTCCATATTCCAGTGACCTAGTATATAACTTCTCCAGAGCTATTGAGATACTTTCTACCCCTTCTTTAAGTCATCCGTAAGAGAAATGTCAGTTACAAAAGCAAGGAGGTTATTCTTAAACTCTATAACTCTTATGTTTAGGCCACATCTAGAGTACTGTATACAGGCATGGTCCCTATATTTTAGACACAATATTAACCTTCTCGAGTCAGTGCAACGGAGGGCAACAAAGATTATTCCTTCCCTGAGGCACCTTGAATATATAGATAGACTGAGGGTATTAAATATGTTCTCGTTCAAAAGGAAGTGTGTGAGAGGGGATATGATTGAGCTCTTTAAAATATTTTCCGGGATAGATAAATTGGATGTTAGCAAGTTTTTTGAGTTTGATGATGGAAATCGGACTAGAGGTCACCACTTGAAAATTAAAAAGCAAGGGTGTAGGTTGGATTTAAGAAAATATTTTTTCACCAATAGAGTGGTAGACTTCTGGAACAAATTGCCGCGGAGGGTAGTAGGTAGTCCAAATTTAAATGTATTTAAGAGTAGGTAACCAATGTAGCCCCCCTCTCTCCAGCAACTCTAGCTGGGAGAGATGTTCAGGGTGAGACACTTGAAGACATCAGACGTTATTTAAAAGAATCCTCAACATTGACAAGTGAAGGTTCATCCACCCTCTATGGCTGAACATTCTATGCCCTTAAGTCCGTCCTGCCCTTCACAGGACTTAGGCCCCATCCTGATCCAAATGATGGCAGATATATACCCAGCTCCACACACCTCGCTCAGATCACCTGTTTGTTCCGCTCACCCTTCAACCCAAGATCCGATGGAAGCAGTTGATATTCCAACATCACCAATCGTGGCGGTTGGACCAACTCCTCAGACACTGAAAATACCCTCGACCCATGAATCCGGATCTACTGGCCGAAAATCCCTTGATCTTCCTTTTCCGCCAGGTTGTAAACCTGAATTACAATCAAGGGCCTCAGGCGGTTCTCCCAAACCCACGAAAAAAACCCATTTACTGCTCCATCTAGGATCTCTCCCCCTGCAAAAGCAGGCTCCTCAAAATCAGCTCTCGGTCTCCCAAGCTCTGGGACGAACCTCAAATACAATATCGGCCTCAAAAGAGAAAAAGATATCCACAGGGGTATCTAATCATCACACATAATATCTTCCATTTTACAATGGAATTGTCAAGGCGTTCTTCCAAAGTGGGAAGAACTCAAAATTCTTTTGATGACTATCCAACCCGCTGTTATTTATCTTCAAGAAAATAAACTGGGTATACAGCCCTTTCCGCCGGTACCCGACTTTCTCACTTTCAACTCTATTGCTCCTGCTGGAAGCCCCTCTCATGGGGGGGTGTCAATCATGGTATCTTCTTCCCACCATGTTTCTCCCTACATACTACCCTCCAAGCTGTTGCCATGAGGGTTTTTCTTACTAAGCTTTTTACCGTTTGCTCTATTTACCTACCCCCTTGTTTATCATTGTCAAGACCCGACCTTTTAAAACTTATTGACCAGTTGCCCTCCGCATTCTTATTACTAGGAGATTTTAATGCCCGTCACCCATACTGGAGTGACATCACTCGAAATGCCAAAGACAGTGTTTTAGAGTCTCTTTTATTATCTGACTTTCTTTGTGTCTTAAATACTGGCGATTTTACCTCTTATCATGTCCAGGCGGACTTTTTTAGCTGTGTTGACCTGTCTGTTTCCCTAATTGCTTCACAGAATTTTGATGGTCAATTCTTGATGATCTCTATGGGAGTGACCACTTCCCTATTGTCTTGCCAGCCCTTCAAGCTACCCCTCATACAACCATTCTCCTTAAGTGGGACTTAGGTCATGCAGATTGTGAAGGTTTCCAAGAGGCGTCCTTCACAAATGCTTCCTTGGGGACCTTCAATGGAGTGGACGCGGCAGTAGAATACTTTACATTAGCTATCTACAATGCAGCAACACAGACCATCCCACGGGGGCGACCTGCCACAGGCCGCTCAACTGTGCCCTAGTGGACCTCGACGTGTGCAAGAGCTATCAAAAATTACAAGTTAGCCCATGCCCGATTCCGAAAGAACCCAACTTCGTGCAACAAGGTTGACCGAAACCATTTTTGTGCGCTTCGCCAAAGAACCCTTTGTCAGGCTCGCCAAAATTCATGGTGCCGTTACGTTTCATCAATTTCCTCTATGACACCTACTGCTAAGATCTGGAAGAGGATTAATAAGATCAGGGGCCGTTATGCTAATCTTCAACCCCCACACTCAACTTAGACGGTTCCTTGGAGAATGACAGCCTGGCGGTCAACAATGCTTTTGCTGACCACTTCCGCGCCATCAGCAGTGTCAGCCATTACGATAAGGCTTTTCAATCCTACAAATCAAAGGAAGAATCTCATTCTCTCAACTTCACAACAAAATCTAACCTTCTGTATAATGCTCTATTCAGCATCCATGAGCTGCATAGCGCTTGGTCCCTTTGCAGATCTACTTTCCCTGGCCTTGATGAGATCCATTTTGATATGATTCGGCACCTACATCCACACTCTACTCTCTTCTTACTTGATTTGTACAACCTTATATGGGTGAAGGGTTTTTACCCATCATCATAGCGCATTGGGATCATGCTTCCCTTTGTCAAACTGGGCAGGGACAGGTTGGATGCAGATCACTACCGCCCTATAGCTCTCACCAGCTGTTGTAGTAACTTGCTGAAAAAAATGATATTGGAGCGCCTAAACTGGTTCCTAGAAACTAATCACCTTCTCTCTCCATTTCAATGTGGCTTCCGCAAAGGTCATAGTACCCTTGACCTACTAGTACGTTTTGAGGGATCGGTCCGGAAAGCTTTCTCATTAAAGCACCGAGTCCTGGCCATATTTTCCGATATTGAGAAAGTCTACGACACAACATGGAGATACGGCATCTTGAAGCAGCTATACCTCTGGGAGATGAGAGGCCTTTTACCTTCACTTATTCAAAGTTTTTTAGCATCTTGATCCTTCAAGGTACGTGTTGGAGACGCATACTCTGACCTGCAACCCAAAGAGGAGGGAGTTCCTCAGGGCAGTGTTTTAAGTGTCTTATGTTTTATAATTGCCATCAATGATATTATTTCGTCTCTCCCAGAGGGTGTATTGGCAACTCTGTTTGTCGATGATTTAGCACTATACTGTTCCTCACCTTGCCTTCCATCAGCAGCGCGTCGGCTACAACTGGCAGTCGATGCTGTAACCAAAAGAGCACAACTTAAGGGATTCCACTTTTCCACGAACAAAACCAAAGCAATTTATTTCCACCGAGGCAGAGGGGTTCTTGTTCCACCATCTATCTCCCTACAAGGTGAAGATATAGAGTTTTGGTTCCTTGGCGTAACTCTCGATCCAAAGTTATCCTGGTTACCACACCTACGCCGACTTCGAACAGGCTGTCTGCGGGCTCTAGACATTTTGAAAGTCCTCTCACACACTTCATGGGGCAGTGACCGACAAACATTGTGGACATTATACACAGCCCTCGTCCAATCCAAATTGGATTATGGCTGTCAAATTTACTCATCGGCTTCCGCTTCAGCCCTTAAAATGCTGAACCTCATTTGAAACCTCAGAGTTCGCCTTTCTAGTGGAGCCTTCTGTACTTCTCCTGTCAACAGCCTTTACTGCGAGAGTGGGGTACTTCCTTTGCCCTACCATAGACTTCAAATCTGCATGCGATACCTCTGCCGAGTACAGCAAGCCCCTGTATCAGAGGTCTACAGATGCCTGTATGCTGCCGAATCAATGGCGGCATATGATAAGTTGGCATCTTTACCCCGCCCTTTGAACCTTCGCATAGGAGATCATCTCTCTAACCTAGGTGCTCCAGGGGTCCTTACCCTTCCATTCTTACTGACCCCTAGTTGGTGTGCCCCTCTCCCCACAGTATGTACCAACATCTGGAGCCTGGACAAGTCCTCCATGGACCCTCACATCATTAAGAGCCTGTTAAAGCATTCGATCTCACACAAACAATGATGCCCACTATACACGGATGGCTCTAAGTCAGATGGTGGCGTGGGTGCCATAGCCATCTACCCAGGAGGATAATTCCTATCTCTATCTTTGCCGCCAGCAGCATCTATTTTTACCGCTGAACTTTCAGCAATTCTTTTAGACTGATCCAAATTTTACCTTTTAGTGATTTTGTCATTTTTTCCGACTCAAGGAGTGTCTTACAGTCAATTAGATCTTTTAATGCATCCCATCCCCTAGTCACAGAAATTTGCAACTGACTGATCCAAAATGCATCCCGATATAGAATTATTTTTTGCTGGGTCCCTGGGCATGTGGGAGTCCTGGGCAACGAGAAGGCTGATCGGCTGGCCCGCTCAGCACATTCTGTGTCCCCTGAGAACTCGGCTCTGCCTTTTAGGGACTACTTTCCTTCAATAAGAAAATATATTTTTCAACTGTGCCAGAATGAATGGGATGACTGTTCATCATCCAAACTACCCCAAATTAAAAATTCTATTCGCTCTTGGCCCTCAAGTCGTCATAGAATGCGGTCATTGGAGGTGGCCCTTTGCCTGAGTTCTCATTGGCCACACGAGACTTACTCATGGCCATCTTGTTTCGGGTGATGCTCATATCAGCCCTTGCTGTCATTTTTGCAGTGGAGACCAATCGATTGCCCACCTTTTATTGGATTGTAGCCATTTTGCCATTCTCCAGTTGTCCTGTTTCATGACCCTTTTAACTGTTCCTCAACACACCCATCTTCGATTCATATTGGCGGGGGAATCTTTTAACCCATTGTTTTAAATTTTTTTGTTACAAAGTGGTCTCCTCCACCTTTTATAGATGATTTGTCTCGTTTCACCCTAGCTGCCGTATAGAATCCACTTGGATTGGGCAGCAACCCACTGGTAACTTACCTTAAACCTTTTAGGTAAAAAAACATGTTGACTATCTTTAATTATATTCCTTTCTAATAGGTGTTTTAACATATCTTTTCTAAGTAATTTTTCAAAAACTTTGCTGACTTGGGATGTTAAACTGACTGGTCTATAGGACGATACTGAATTTTTTTGTGCTCTTGACCCTTTATAGATTGGAGTAATGTTCGCTTCCTTCCATTCACTTGGTATTTGTCCATGCACATAACTGTGATTAAACATAATTTCCAATGGCTTTGATATCAAATGTCTAAGGTTTCTAAGGACTATATTAAAATTTTTTTCATTTCCAGGTGCTTTTTCTGGATCTAAATCTGCTAAAACTTTATGTATAGCAGTCTCGGATAAATCAACATCATTCAACATATCATTTCCATCATACATTATTTTTGATTGTGGCATATTTTCTAGCCTTTCACTTGTAAAAACAGATGTAAAATATTCATTAAATTTATTTGCCATTTGGAGATACTCTGTTACAGTTTCACCATTTTCATTTTCTAAAGGTCCAACCTCCTCCTTAACAGTTAATTTGCTTCTAACATATTTATATTAGATTTTGGGGTCTCTCTTAATCTGCCTTGAAATTTTCCGTTCGAACTTTCTCTTGGCTTTTCTTATTTCTTTTTGTAATTCTTTCATTGCATTTTTATATCTTTCATTGTGCTGAAAGTCTGGATTGTCTCTTATATCTTTTCCACCATCTAATTTTGTTTTTTCTTTTTCTCGCTATATATATATATTCCACCAAGGTGGCTTAGGTTTCACTTTGCTTCTTATCTTTACTGGAACACATAAATTTATTTTTCTGTCATGTTCTTTTTTAAATAAATCCCACATTTCATATGTATTTTTATCTTTAAAAATTTTGATCCAGTCAACTTTTCTAAATTCTTCTTCTAATTTTTTGAAGTCAGCATTCCTATAATCAAGATATTTCTCTTTCCAATTCAAATCCAACGTTGGCAAAGATATACTAAATTGCACAATATTGTGATCACTACTACTAAAATGTGATTTTACTTTAACATTGTCCACTAGATTATCATTTGAGGTTGATACTAAATCTAAAATACTGTCCTGTCGCGTTGGTTCTCCTACATGCTGCATGAGAAAATTATCCATAGTTAAATCAAGAAAGCCCAAACTTCTCCCTCTGCATGCAAAGAGTCACAATCTATCATCCTATAATTAAAATCACCTGCGATAACAATATTTTCTTCTCTTTGGCAAACTGTTCCAAGAATTTGAAATAAACTATCTTTTTCTACTTATGATGCTGATGTACTTAAATAACATCCTCCAATAGCAATATTGCTGTTGTTTACATTACTTTTTATCTTATACCATGCTGACTCTGTGTTTTCATTGTTCATCAAGTCCTCTATTAATGTCACTGAGTTCTGATTTAACATGCATCAAAACTCCTCCTCCTCTGTTACCTGTCTGTCTATCTTTTCTAAATGTGTCATAATTTCTCAGTTTTATTTCTGCTTCCCCAATTTTAATTTGATGCCCATGATTCAGTAATTATTATTATATCTGGGTCTTTTTCATAAACATATGCAGGTAGGTCAGGTACTTTATTAACTATACTTCTTGCGTTCATCAAAACTGCTTTCAATTTTTTGTTTAACCTAGGACTATTTTCCTTAAAACTAAGTTTATTTACAATAACATCTTGCTGGCTTACTGATGCTCTCTTTAGTTCGGCACCTTTTGAACTACTTTTCCTCGCTTATTATCCAGTTTTTTGTATTTTGCAAACCTTGTCTCTTCTTTTTTAGCCGATTTCTTAATTTAAAATCTTCTTCCTGCTGCTCCTTGGTTCTATCTGAGTCAACATAAATACCTTTCCATTCTGGTATATTATCAAGTATTTTTGTTTTATTCAAAATTTTGTATTTCTGGTCCCTATCCTTCACTTTTACAAACATCATCTTTGGCTTATTTCTATAATTTTCTTTCTTCAGCAACCTTTTTGCCTCAACTACTTCAACTACTACTTATAGAATAATGTTCTAATGTTTTTATTTAACCAAATGCTCATGAATATGCATGTGCGGGTGAACAAAACATATACGCAAAAAAATACACTTTTTCAGGCATGCCACTCATCTTCATATTTACCTATTCATTTTGGTAAACATGTAGATTGGCGGCTCAGCCGAAAAAGTGGATTTTTATTTGTTTATATTTCATTCACCCTTGCCTGAATATTCATACACGTTGGAGTCCTATTTGAAATATACCCAGCGCCATTTTTTAATAAAAATGCCCGAAACTAACCAAACAAAAAACGCTATACTGGGGGGGCTGTGCTTCCCAGACCCCCCCTTCCTCAATTGATTGAAACTCAGGGTCATCGTAGGGTGGTCCCTCCATTATGTTTACCCCCACATGAGCTGTCCCCTTAAATTTACTCCAAAAACATGAAACATATTGGAACACGGATGAAATAGTTTATGTCCCATCGTTCGAGCTGCCAATCTACATATTTACCTTCATTTTCTTTAACATAACATAATTTCATGAATGACAAAAGCCACAAGGGCCTATCAAAGGTCATCCACATCTGTCAATACCCACCCACAAAATGCATCCATAGGATTGTGTGAGATCATGTATCTACAATATACAATTCAAACCATACACAGTATGGTTTAAATTGAATGTGTGAAAAAACAAAAAGCATCATTATCAAGACTCGTCAAAATCCAAATCAATCATAATATACACTTAGTTAGGTGTCGTAGTGATCTGACATGTTCTCTGCAAGTTCTCTATTCAGTGACATTTTTTCATTTTTTATTTTTTGGTGTAATATATTTAAGTTTGGGAAGATAGTTAACTTTGCGTATTAGACATAATACTAAAGGAATTTTTAATTATATTTTGAAAAGTTTCTCAGTATGGCTGTTGCTTTGGATGATGTGAGTGTGCCTTTTCATATAAGCTGTGTATATATAGTTTGTGATTTTTGTGTTGTTGAAAGAAGAACAAATGTATCTGAATGCCCGGTTTGTTATGTGACTAGTGCAAATGTGGCTTTGGTAGAGGAGGTGAGTCGGTTGCGTGATAAGTGCAAGAGATTAAGTGAATGCTTACCTTAGTGAAAATAAAGAGGCAAGAGAGTCACAGCTCATAAGGGGTGCCTCTTCTCAAATTACATTGTCTCAAACTGGTCATATGTATTTTTAAACATGTTAACACTTGTGCTATTACCCTAGAACTGAAAAACTTGTTCCTTTTTGATGTCCTGTGATGTGGCTTTATGAGTTTCAAGCTGTGTACTCTAGTCTGGATGTTCTGTTGAAGCCCTTCAGGATCTTGAAAGTTTCAATCATGTCCCCTCTGACCCAGCAGGGCAAGTGTCTTTTCATATAGCAATTCCGCCAGATTCGGGACTAGTTTGGCCGCTCTTCGTTGAACTTGTTCAAGTTTCCTTATGTCCCTTCTTGCATATGGTTACCAAGCCTGAATACAGTACTCAAGGCGTGGCCTAACTAGTGACTTGTATAGGCTTAACATCATCTCTGAGTCAAGGCAGGTCATGGTTTTCTTCAAGAGTCCAAGCATCAAGTTGGCATTTGCTGCCGCCTTTGTTACCTATTGTGCTGGTTTTATGTTGTTAGTGATGATGATCCCCAGATCCTTTTCTTCATCAGTTTCCTCCAGTGCTGTTGCTCCTAGATAATATTCATAACCAGGGTTACTTCTGCCAATATGCATCACCTTGCATTTATCTTCATTGAATTTGAATAACCAATTCTGGCTCCACTCTGCCAATTTATTCAAGTCCTGTTGTAGGGCCACACCATCTTCTGCACCCCTGATCCTCTGATAAATTTTAGCATCATCCGCAAACAGTTTTCCCTCAGACTGAGTCGTTTCCAGCAAGTCATTCACAAAAATTAGGAAAAGAACTGGGACATCACTCCAGACATGTAGCCATTCTGAATAGTTACCTCTAATATTCACTCTTTGTCGCCTGTCTTTCAAAAATCCCTTTATCCAGTCATGGGTCATTCCATATGAAATCAACCAATTTTTGGGGAAATTTTAAGTCACCATCACCGATTTTGATGAAAATTGGTATACTGGTTGAATTTGATGAGAAAAAAACAATGAGACACTTTCCAGCCCTCAATTTTGAAAAGCTCAAAAGTTATAACATAATTGTAATGAATGATAGACATGTTTTGTAATCATCTAAATGCAGGTCACTGTCTTTTGTCAACTGTGGTAGCCTTGTACCAATAATCATCAGTTTAACATTTTGATGATGTGTGCAAATACACACACTGTGAGTTCCTGCACCACGAGCTAATTCACACTCGTTGGGTCTCAGCTCAGCAAATTTTGAAAAGCCAATCTTAGTGTCTGGGTATTTTGTTTTAAATAAATGATAAATTTCTTTTAAATTTCCCAATGGTTGTAACCATTGGCATACCAATGGTTACAAAATTGATCATAACTCCTGATATAATGAAAAACCCAGACTGAAATTTATCTTATATTGTAGTCTAAAGGCATATATATTTAAAAAAAAAATTACACAAAAATTTATTGATACCAATATATTTTTTTTAAAGGTCAAAAGTTGACCTTTAAGGTTAAACAATTTTTTTTTACCAAAAATTAATTTTGTTGTTAAAAATGTTTAGAGCATCCCTTAAGCTTAAAAAAAATACATAATTCATTGTTTTATGTGCTATAATAAGGGAGAAATAATTTTTTTAGCAATGCTGGTATCAAGAAATTTGACAATTTTTCTCAACTTTGACAGGTTATAACTTTTGAGCTATTCAAAATTGAGGGCTGGGAAGTGTCTCATTGTTTTTCTCTCATCAAAATCAACCTGTATACCAATTTTCATCAAATTCGGTGATTGTGACTAAATGTCCCTTGTTGAATTCGGATGGAATGACCCTCATAGAGTTTTCCCTTTACTCCCAGAGCTTTCAGTTTTGCCAGTAGTCGGTTGTGGGGAACTGTATCGAAAGCCTTCCGACAGTCGAGGTACACTACATCGACACTGATTCCATCATCCATCGCATTTCCCAATTCCTCAAGGTGCTCCAGCAGCTGAGTGAGGTGGGATCTCCCAATCCTAAAACCATGTTGATAGTATTTGAGCAGGTGATTATCCTCCAGATGACCTACTATGACCCCTCTCAAGAGCTTTTCCATGACTTTACATGGCACCGAAGTGAGGTTCACCAGTCGATAATTAAGTGGATTTGTTCTGTCTCCTTTCTTGAAAATGGGGCAAACATTGGCTTCGGTCCAGTCACCAGGCAGTTTTCCTGTGTTTAGTGAATCCTAGTAAATCGTCCAGAGGGGGTATGCCAGTTCATCTACACACTCTTTCAGCCCTGTGGGATGTACTCCATCAGGACCAGGTGCTGATTTTGCTTTGAGACTTTTGATCATGGTCTTGACATCTTCTATGGAAAATTCACACCCCTCTAGACCCTCTCCCTGATACACATAGTTTGTTATTGGTACACGCACATTACTTTCACTTTCCTTGGTTAATACTTTCTGGAACTCTTTGTTGAGGACTGAACTTGCTTCCTTTGCATTTAAAGTTTAGGAGCCATCTGGATGCTTAAGTTGAAGTACTTCCTCCTTGATTTTGGCTTTACTTTGTACATATGCAAAAAATGCTTGGGGGTTTTGTTTCACCTCTTCGGATAGTCTCTTCTCAAAGTTGTATCGTTTCTCTTATTGCAGTATCGAGCATATCTGACCCTAGATCTTCTCTCCCTATAGTTGATCCAGGCTTCCTTCTTTGCCTGAATTTTACTAAATACTCTTGAGGTCATCCACCTAGGCTTAGGTTTTGCTCCAGGTGTAGAGATCCTTTGATATGGTAAACATATGTCTATTACAGTATAGTAATGCTGTAAGAAAACATTCCATTTGTTCTTGATGTATTTTTCCTTGAATTCTTCTTCCCAGTTGACAGCTCTAAACAGTCTTCTCACAGTTGTGTAATCTCCCTCTTAGAAACACCTTTTAGAATTCATTTGGCCTTCCTTTCACCAGATAGTTGAAAGTTAAAACACTGTGGTCACTATTTCTTATCAGGGCATTGTATTGAATGTTCTCTACCTCATTCTTTTTTGGTAAAAATGAGATCAAGTAATGAAGGTGTGTCACTTCCTCTTGCTCGAGTGAACTCCAACATGTTGATAAAGAAAAGCATCTTGTGTAGCATCATGAAATTTTGCTTGTTCACTTTCCTCACTTTCCTCACTTCCCTCCACAAAGTGATCCTCCAAGTTTATTTCCTTAAAATTAAAGTCCCTACATAATAATACTTTATGTACTTCTATATTTCCTATTGCTATAAGTGTCTGCCTGATGCTTCCATTGTACTCATGCATTGCATTCGGCAGTCTGTAGCTGCATCCCAATAGAATTTTGTTTTGCCCAATTTCTGCAACACAGGTAAGTTTCTGTTATTCCATGCCTCATTTGTGCACTCTGATGATGGAATATCTTTCCTTACGAGTATAGCTACACCACCACCATGGCCAGTATCTCTATCCTCCCTGAATACTGTATACGAGTCACAATCAAAGCACTGAGCAGACAAATCCTGTGGCCTTAGTTTACTTTCAGAAATAAAAATAATATGAGGTCTCATCTTATCAACAATTAAAGCTAGTTGGTCACTTTTACGGGCACTGTTGATACCGTCTGCATTAGTGTAAATAAATTTAAGGGCATCAAGTATTACTGCATGTTCATTGTTATCCCAATCTCACTCTGGTTTATTGGGCCTTCAGTTTGGCTCTGTTCTACTCGATCTATCAACACTATGCTTGCTTGTTGGTGGTCTATGTTTCTCTGTGGGGTGGATTGGCTTCTTGGTCCTTCCTGATGCTGTTTTGTTTTTCCCTGCTCTGATGTTATTTGATTCAGTCTTCCTTGAGTTATTACCCACTTTTTTCCCTTGTTTTCAGTCACTTCGATGTTCTTGTTTCTTTCGTTGTGTTCTTTGGCTAAAATTGCATACACTTGCCTCTCCTTGAAAGAATGATCTGGCATTATTTGAAGTCCATCCTTAGCAGATGCTGCATTTCCACTAACTTCCTTGTGTTTTTTCAGTACTTTCCATTTCAATTCTTCACTTCCAAAAACTACTTTGAGAAATCTTGGTTTGTTACGTCGTACATCCTGTGGTTTCCAACTTTGTGGTGAGTTTAGGTAGGTTGTTGACCTAATTTCAACTGGATCATCAATACCCAGGTTCTTTATCACCTCTCTTACTCTTTGAGTATCTTCAGCTTTCTTAACCATAGGTTCAGTAGCCTGTGCCTCATCCATACCCTTGATTATGAGATTTGACTTTCTGTAGGCTTTCTCTTCTTCATCTGATTGGAACTTATTTATCTGCTTTCACACAGCCTCTTTAAACTCTTTATTGGTGAATGAAGTGAGAAGGGATGCGAGTGAGTGTACTCATGAAGAATGTGGCTTGGACCAGGAGGGTGGAAGATAGGCCTAGAATAGGGACTGGAGAGAAAGAAGTGAGTGAAGATGAATGGTGGGTGAATATGGATAGAATAGATAGGTTAGGTCTGTGAGTAAGAGGGACATGGAACCTGTTAGGTTGACTAACAAATTTGATGCCCTGAGAGAGGAAGAGGTTGAAAGTGATTTGTCTACCTTTGTCCAATTCCATCTAGATTGATTCAGCTAACGTAGCTGGTGTTGGAGCTGGTGTACCCCTGTGTAGGTGGCTGGTCATCAACTGTGGGCAGCCACTTGTCTAATTGGTTCTTGAAGCTCTCTGGTGAAATGCCTGTCAGATTCCGCAGTCTTTGTGGGAAAGAATGGTCTTCATCCTTTGTGACGCCCCCTCAGTCCTCCGCACATAACACAGGCGACCCCTTCTTGGATGGTGATTCACCTGCAGACCCACATTCGGTACCAGATGCTCCAGAATCTTCCGAACATATATTATTATGTATCTTTCGTGTCGTTGCTGGAGAGAGTTCAGTCCCAACTGTTGCAGCCATTCCCAGTAGTTGTACTGTTGCAGTCCCTCTATTCTGCTTGTAAATGTTCGCTGGCTTGCTTCTAACTTGATAATGTCTCCTGTCCTGAAGAGAGACCAAAGCTGGCAACAATACTCAAGTTTTTGGGAGCACTAGTGCTTTCCAGAGTCAGCATACATGTTTTATTTCTTGTCTGGAATGTTCGGAGCATCCAGTCTGAGAACTTCCTGGCGGTATCAGAGATCTCATTGATGTGGTGAGAGAAAGTCATGTCACTGCTCAAATGCACCCCCAGGTATTTAACGTGTGGTTTTCCAGCAATGTGGCAGAAAGTAAAATAAGTGGTAGTTTGAATGAGAACAGGAGGGAGGGTAATGCTAGGCCTACGGGGACTAGGAGGATGACTGAGGTGCTTGTGATGGGTGACTCTCAGATTAGATATTTAGATAGGAAGTTAAGTGCCATCAAATGGAAGGGAGTGAAAGTTTGTTTGCCGGGTGCTGGTGTAAATGATGTGTCTGAGAGGTATGATAGTCTGGTGTCTGGGTGTGAGAGGGATGAAGTTGTGATTATGCATGTGGGAGTAAAGGATGTAAAGAAGGTGGGTTCATGTGAATTACAAGAGAGGTACAAAAGGTTAGTTGAAAGGATGAGTGAAAGTAGAGTGAAAGGCGTTGTTTCAGGTGTGCTTCCAAGATTGGATGTGGGGGTGAAATGGTTGTCTCGTGCAATTGGACTGAATGAGTATGTGAAAGGCCTGTGTGAAAAGTTGGGATTAGTGTTTATAGATGTTTGGAATGGGTTTTATGGGAATAAGGCATTGTATGGACTCCATTTAGTTATATTATTGATGAAGATATAGATATAATATGTGTAATAGAATCATGGGTTAATGAAAATAAATTTAATGACAATGTGAGTGAATTTGAACTACAGGGTTATGATATGTACATTAGTCAAAGGAGAGATAGGACGGGTGGTGGGTTGATTATTCATATCAGAAATAGAATTTCTTCAAATCTAAAAAGTTGAGTCACTGTGGATAAATATTAACGTCAGTAAAAATAGAATAATACACTTAGGAGCCTTTTACAGACCACCCGGACAGAAAGACTGTATTGATGAGCTAATGATCAGGAAAATAAGGAAAGGATGTGAAGTAGATACAGTTATTCTTGGTACTTTAATCTAAATTCTGTGGACTGGGAAAATATGATATGAAGGGATAGAGCAAGTTGTAAGTTTATAGAATGCCTTGAGGATAATTTTTTGACTCAAGTTAATAATCCAACAAGGGGTGCCAATGTCTTAGATCTGGTTCTTTCAAATGATAATCACTTGGTTCAGGAATTGACTGTCGGGGAAGCATTGGGAAATAATGATCATCAAATAGTTTGTTTTAACTTGGGAATAGTGAAAGGTAGAACATCAACAAACTTGACAAAAAATCCAAATTTTTATAGGGGAGATTATGATAAATTATGAAACTTGCTAAATCAGATTAGGTGTGATATAGAATTCAGGGGGAAAAATACTTATGAGATGTGCAACACTTTTAAGACTATATTAAACATAGTTCAGGAGCAGTGTATTCCAGTGAAGGATATTAGAAAGAAATGTAGGAAGCCGTTGTGGTGGAATCACAAGATAGCTAGGAAAATTTCTGAGAAGAAAAGGGCATACCAGAGATTACCGAGAGAAAGTACTTTTGA
This sequence comes from Ceratothoa steindachneri, assembly GCA_963969495.1. Lineage (NCBI taxonomy): Eukaryota > Metazoa > Arthropoda > Malacostraca > Isopoda > Cymothoidae > Ceratothoa > Ceratothoa steindachneri. Next base: position 33,636,241 of record OZ018332.1, read on the forward strand.
GAATTTAAATCATTATAGGTTGACCAAAAATGAGCTAAATAAGATTATTAAGAAGAGCAAAAGCGTGGCAGAAATTAATTTAGCTCAAAATAATAATAAAGATCCAAGAAAATTCCTTAGCTATTATAAAATCAATAACAAATCTAACAGTGATAAAATAGGGCCTAATAGATATGAAGGGGTTTTGAAAGAATCTGATGAGGGAATAGTAGCGGTTCTTAATGATCATTTTTCTTGAGTATTTACACAAGAGAATCAAGCTAGATTAAGTGATGATAATTCTAGGTCAAGGGAAGTAGTGTTGAATACCATTAATGTGAACAGGGAAATAATTAAAGGGCTTATATTGGAATTAAATACTAGTAAGTCATCTGGCCCAGACAACATTCATTCTAGGTTACTCAAAGAAAGCGTGGATAGTATTGCAGTAGCTCTTGAGAAGATATAAACTAGATCACTAGAGTTTGGAGAAATACCTAATGATTGGAAATTAGCCAATGTAGTGCCAATTTTTAAAAAGGGAAGTAAACAGGACCCAAATAACTTTAGGCCGGTAAGTTTAACTTCTATCATTTGTAAAATTCTTGAGAAGATAGTTAAGAAGGGGATTTTGGACCATTTAGAGTGTGGTATGTTAATAAATAATGCTCAGCATGGGTTTAGAAGTGGTAGATCGTGTTTAACAAATTTACTGGAATTTATGGATTATGTTACTAAACAATTAGATAAGGGTGAGAATGTTGATGTAATTTACTTAGATTTTAGCAAAGCTTTTGATAAGAAGACTAGTTCACAAATTAAAAATGTATGGGATATGTGGTAAAGTTTTAAATTGAATGGCTGAAAGACAGGAAACAGAGAGTTGTGTTGAATGGGGTGAGGTCACAGTGGAGGGACATTATCAGTGGTGTACCTCAGGGATCCATTCTAGGCCCTTTATTATTCATAGTTTATATAAATGATCTTGGGGAGGCTGTAAATAGCAAAGTGTCAATTTTTGCTGATGACACTAAATTGGCAGCTGTAGTCAAAGAAGTTGAGGGTAGCTTTAAAGTTATTAGCTTGGGCTCAGAAGTGGCAAATGACTTTTAACTTTAAAAAATGCAAAGTTCTTAACATGGGAAGAGATAATAGAGAATTTAGTTATGAAATGGATAGACATTGGCTGAATTCAGTTGAAGATGAGAAGGACTTAGGCGTAGTAGTAGATAGGTCACTGAAGTTTTCAAAGCAGTGTATTGAGACTATTCAGGTACTTTATGACAATGTGACCTCTCTTATGGCTAGCAGGGATAATAGTACATATGCAGCAACCATTCCTGCTGGTATGGGGACCCCTCTAGTTGGGGAGGACACTAGATTGTTAATAAGAGAAAAAGTGCGGGAAATGCAGGAGAGACAGAAAAGAGCAAATTCTATTATTGTTAGAGCAATTAGAGCAGAAACAAACCATATATTTTTTAACAAATTCAACAGAGTGGTGCAGCATCTTGTGGGCTCCACGGTCGAACTCTCCAATGTCTTGTGTGAATCGGGAGCATAACCTTTTAGGGTAAATACGAGGGGCAGTCAATAGGTTTTTCGAATCGGTAGGGCAAAACAGAGGAAGGGGAATGGCTGTTTGTGGGGGTCTTAGGACAAGTTATGACAAGTCAGCACCTGCAGCCGCATCCTCCTGCCTCACCTATTTAAGAAGCAGTAGCTGAACGCAGATCGTCAGTCACAAATTTTTCAACAATGGAGAAAGTTGAGCACCGCACAGTGATCAAATTTTTGACCAAGGAAGGCAAGAATGCAAAAGAGATCCATGAACGCATGGTTGCAGTGTACACCGACACCGCCCCTTCCTATGCAACCATTGCTCGCTGGAATAGGGAGTTCCGCCATGGTCGTGAATCCCTTGAAGATGACCCCCATCAGACGTGACCAACGAGGACAATGTGGCCCGTGTGGACAGGATGATCCTCGAAAATCGACGGGTGAAGGTCAAAGAAATCGAGCGAGAACTTGGAATATCACATGGAAGTGTTATCAACATCATCCACGACAATTTGGCCATGACCAAGGTCTCTGCCCGTTGGGTCCCTAGAAACCTCACGCCCCATGATCGACTTCAATGTCATTAAAGTTTGGAGGAGCTGTTGCTCCTGTACAACCAAGACCCGGAAGGATTCGACTCACGCATAGTGACAGGTGATGAAACATGGGTCCATCACTGGGATCTTGAGACCAAGCTCTAAAGCATGGCCTGGAAGCACAGGGGCTCTCCGACCCCCATCAAGTTCCGGACCCAACCCTCAGGTGGGAAGATCATGGCCATCATCTTCTGGGATTCTGAGGGAGTGTTGATGGTGGACTATGCGCCTCATAGAAGGACCATCACAGGCCAATATTACGCCGAGGAACTGGCTGGGTTGAAGAAGTACATCTGCAAGTTGTCACGCGGTGTCCTGCTCCTCCATGACAATGCCCCTGTCCACAAGGCCATAGTTGCACAAGTTGCCCTGTGCGAGTGTGGATTCGAGGAGCTCAACCATCCCCCCTACAGTCCAGATCTGGCCCCTAGCAACTACTTTTTATTCTGCAAGCTCAAGGCTGCACTGCGTGGACGCAGTGTCTATCCAGGTCTCACAACCATTTTCAAAACCTCTGTGTAGGCAGCAGCATTGACTCTTATGCTCTTCGAAAAACAGTAAGGGAGCATGACATCTCCCTCACTGCTAATGACTCCCGGAACCATTACAGTTGCTGGAAACTTGTTATGCATTACAGTTTGAAGCTTGCTTGGCTCCCTGCATTACCATCTGTCATTCCTTGGGTTTACCTTTTGGTCCAGATCAAACCGACTTTGTTCTTTTGGTGAAAATTATCCTGTATTTTCTGCACAAATTCTTGGGTTTTGATGATGTTAGAATCATTTGAATGTGTTTTGGTTTTGCTGCTAATGTTGGATCCCTATCAGCAGCTTCCAGGTCTGTACTAACTTTGGCAATGAAGGATCACGCAACTTTCAGAAAGCAAGCAATCTCATTATTATGGAGATGTTTTATGGCCATGATTACAGCCTGCCTTTTCATTTGTGTCATCACTTTATTACCATGCATTATTAATCTGAAAAAGAAATTTAAGAAAAAATAGTTATAAAAAGGTCAGAGCTTTTCAAAGTGATGTCCTTAAAATACTGACATGCCATGTATATCATTCTATTCGTGTATAAATTCTCATGAAAATATATTGCTTTGTTTAGTACACAGCTTGATTTCCTTTCCCATCTACAATTTGTATGGATTTACCTCAAATACCCAATATGAGTTCAAAAGGGCATACAGAAGTGTTTTTTCTTTATTTTGAGATGAAAAAAACAACTTGTGTCTTATTTAAAATTGTTTTGGGGTCTTACTTACTTTTTTACTTTCCAACTCCTCTTCTGCGGGGTAATTGGCCCCTAGGAAGGCCCCTATATTTCCAGGGTGGGTCCACAGGACCTGATGGTCAGGGTGTTGGATGCATATTTTAAGTTCTGGTAATTAAGGTAAAGGTATTTTTTGATGTCAGTGTGTTGGTTGCATCTGATGGTGCATGTTAGTGATGGGATGTGGATTAATCTGCATTTGTACAGTTGGAATAATGGGGAATGACCTGACCTTAGTTGGTTAATTTGAGAGGGGAGTCATTTAGGATATTGTTCAGTGGTAGTGTTCAGGTATCTTATGGTAAGTATGGTATGGATGTGTTTTATTATATTTGGTATGAGAGGGGATATAATTAAGCTTTTAAAAAATTTTGGGATATATTTTTTCCATTGATAGGGACTTTACCTCTGATTATTTAAGATTCCTTTGTTTCTCAGTGGCAATCTCCTGATTGATGCGGCATCTGAACCATGAGTATCTATTGCAACAAACGAGAACCAATGTGGCTTAACTTTGCTAAAATCAGAAGCTGTATATCCACTTGGCTGCATCATAACCCATCTGGGATAGATAAATAGGATGTTGACAAATTCTTTGATTTGGAGTGTAATGATACGACTAGGGGTCGCAATTTTTTAATTAAAAAAATAAAATCAATGTTACATTGGCAAAAATATTATTTTATCAATTGATTGGTAGACCTTTGGAATGAATTAGTGCAGGATGTTGTAGGTAGTGCAAATTTAAATGTGTTCAAGGACAGGTTAGATGAGTATATTGGGAGAGGAAAGATTATGTGGTTTTGTGTTGGAGCCAAATACATATATTTGAATATTGATGTATTGTAGCTGCAAGATTTAGTTTTTTACAAGCCTTGATTGGTATTGACCCGGATGACCTCTGATATTCCTTTGTAGATTTTGTCATCCATTAAATAATATAGTAATTGGGTAGATTTTGAAACAGGAGTTGGAGGTAGTGTGCTGGGCCTTTTTTGTGTCTAGATAGTTTGGGTGGGATGTGTTCTGTGCTCTGCTGAAGTGTTGGGTTCTGATCATGTCCAAGTGTTGAGTGTGAGTACTTTTGTTTCAGTGTGTTGGTGTGGTTTGAGTGCAAAACTGAGAGAGAACCAATGCCATACAACACGCATGCACATAATTCACTTGCCAATCATGCCAAATTGTAGTGGTTTTATTGTAAGGTAGGGGTTGGGGTAGGTAGGATGGGTTCTGTGCTCTGCTGAAGTGTTGGGTTCCTATTATGTCTAGGTGTACTTTAGTGGGAATATGTTGGTTTCATTGTGGAGATGTGGAATTGGTGTGATTTTTGTGCATAATATAATGACTGATTGTGTTATTTGGGATGTTTTTGAGTATTGGGTACCAGGGTAGTGCAACATAGTTTAGGGTGGTTAATGTGAATTGTTTGTATAGTCATTGTCCCAGTGTGTTAATGTATTGTTGGAGTGTTCTGGTAGCAGTAGCAATGTTGTGCTGTGATATATAAGCTATATCTGGCATACCATGTCCATGCAGTGCTTTGACTGTATTTGTAGGTATTGCTGAAATTATAAAATTGTAAACAACTTATGAACAGTAGAATCACCATGAACAATATTGTAGGACTCATTAAATTTACATTTGAAGAATAGTAAATATAACAATTTTTGATAATCAATCTATATAAGAACTTTACAATAATATTGAATATTAAGTTCATAACTATCCAAGAATCTCTAATTTTAATAATAAAATCATGTTAATTTTCTAAATAACAAATGCATAAAGTTTGTATGCATCATTCAATATATTACACCAAGCATCTATTGTTGAATTTTAGCCACCATACCGGTCTCCGCTTGGTGACTTATACCTCCACCTCATCGCCATTTCTTAAAAAGCAAAGTGGTTGAGTGCTTCCATCGAGTTAGACTCAGAGGAGGCAAATCCATGGAATGCGGCCTCAAAGCCATCCCCAGGTCTTCCAAAATCTGCACCATAAAGGATGATCGCAATGGTAGCTTCAGTTCCCTTAGCCAAGGCTGTAGGATCACCTTAGAAAATCTGGGCCCCCTCCAAAAGATGAGGGACCACTGACCCCAAAGCTGCCCCACCAGCCAATGGTATTGATGCAGGAGGAATGAAAGGCTCATATGCTGAGCCAAGCCTTATTCAGTAGACCACCTTAGACAGCCTTCAGTGCTTTCTGCCCCCGGAGCTCCGTCTCCTGGGAGGCTACAGCCATGCCCATAGGGTATCTACTTTGAGGAGGGACACCACATCTCTGAGCTAGGCATGGAGAGCATTTATCTTTAATGGAATCAGTGTGGACTCACCCCTCAATATATATACCTTGAGGGCTCTGTGAGGAAAAACCTGGTACAGGCCATATCCTTTTTCAGGCTTCTGTGGCTAGCCCAGCCAAATAGTCTGAAAATATTCCACATTAACACTAACTAACCTGCAAGTTTCAAGAGACCAGGCTTGGAGGTGTTGTGGTGTAATTAATGGGCTATGCGATTTGTGCCTCAGTAACCTGATCCCTGCATATAATGGGCTAACCAACCCCCTGCAGTAGTAGTTAGTTGTCTGTCGATTTTGGCGATGTTACTCACTTCATGCCCTTAAAAAGAATTAAGTTGGGCATAGAGAGAAACTTGGAAAAGACACAACCCTGGCACACTAACCATCAGTTCACTACATACCCCTACTAACCATGGAATAGATTTACATGAAGGCACTTCAAACTTTGGACTTTGACTTAACATTAAGAAAAACTGACAATGACATCATTACTCTGGGTACCTCCTACCCATGGTTAGCGTTCTAGGGTTAAAGTAGGAAGGGGAGGGGGGCATTACTCAGGCTTACTATCTTGGCACTCCATAGTTGAGCTGGTAGCAAGGTGGTCCAAGATGACCAGCCATTGTGGAATGTTGCAGGAGACTGCCAAGTTGTCAGTCTAATAACCCTCGCCTAGTGTGGTTGCCACAACAGATTTTGCATTAGGGGTTGACTCCCATAGTCTTTGTCTAATCAAGGACATCCACAAGACAGTGATATGCGCAAACCAAAAATATATGTACATATTTTATGTATACAAATATATGAGGATAATCTTGCATGAACATCATAAGATGATGTTGCTGTGCACATCAATGGTTCAGTTTAAGCAATGACTAATGTCTCAGCTGCGTCGCCAAGTCTGTACTACCAATTGCCAGTCCTGGGGATTTGGTAAGTCTACAAATCTAAGGTCAGCTACGAATAGATTAAAGGCCACTAGGGTTCACCTAGTTCCTCCTTATTATGCTCCAGCTACATACCAAACATATATATATATATATATATTTATATAAATCAATGGTATTTATTAATTTTTAACTATACAAGATTAATTAATCAAAACTATCACCCTAAACTATCACCTCCAAACAAGCCAGTGGAATACTATTAACTTCATGCTGCTTTTACTAAAAAAAAATATTTGTGATTGTACTGTTCTTTTGCCTAGGCTTATTGCCTACAGTACACCTTGTATGTAATTTTTTAATTTAATCTGGCTTAGTGTTAGGTTGCAGCATGATTACGGGGACTGTTGCCCTGGTAGCCAGTTGCCAGATGGGCTCCTTAAAAGAAATCTCTTTCAAAGAGAACTAATGTCATCTAATGCTGAAAATAATTTAAATACAATAATTGAATCTTTCCTCTAAATATTCTCACTCATTCACTATGGAATTTATTTTGAATTTCTAGATAATAATGTAGATTTGTCTCATTACCTGTTAACCATGAATAATCCCTTGTGAATATATTTTTTTGTCCATTGCAGGTTTTTGTTTATCAGTCAACCCTTGTGATACATAAGTGGGAAGGTAATTGGTCCTAGAGACCCCACTAAAAATGAAATAATTTGAATTATTTGATCAAACTTCCCTAGGTAAAAAAAAAAGAACTTTGCAAAATATTGTTGAGATAATTTAAAATTCTTTTAAGAGAAGTGAGATTTAAAAATGAATTGTGCATTGGGAAATGAACTTCCACTCCATGTTCCGAGACTTTAATCCAGGGTGAGTTGGCTTTGTTATTTTAAATAGGGATTAAATCTTATTGAAGAATTACAATATAGAAATATCAATCTATTAAATCCCACAGTGAGTTTGATTTAAAATGAGTGGTTGAGTTGACTCACACTAGTCCTTTCAATTGCCACATCATCCACCCGCAAGTGGAAGGGATAGCTTAGCAGGGGTAAAACCTCCACTATGCCTGAAACCTGGAAGAATACCCCCCTCCCAGCTCCAGTATGTACCGTCATATACTGTATTGCCACCATGCTACAGCTGACATCTGGATAAGTACAAGCCTCGCTCCCCCCCCCCCCCCCGAATATCTGCAGCTATATTTCCATACATGTTTCCTTCCTTTATCTTCACCTTTACAGATCTCTTCTTATAATGTATGGAAGATGCACTCATTAGTTTTTACTTTAAATTGAAAGAAAAAATTGTCAGCTTTCAATTGGGGTAAAAGAATAAGAGCTGGAAGGTCGAAGAAATCAAGTGAGAACTTGGAATATCACATGGAAGTGTTATCAACATCATCCACGACAATTTGGCCATGATCAAGGTCTCTGCTCGTTGGGTCCCTAGAAACCTCACGCCCCATGATCGACTTCACTGTCGTCAAAGTCCACAAGGCCAGAGTTGCACAAGCTGCCCTGCGTGAGTGCAGATTCGAGGAGTTCAACCATTCCCCTACAGTTCAGATCTGGCCCCCAGCGACTACTTTTTATTCCGCCAGCTCAAGGCTGCACTGCGTGGACGCCGGTTTGGCGACGATGAAGATGTCCAGCTTGCTGTCCAAGAGTGGATTGAACAGCAGTCAGCAGATTTCTGGTTGTCGGGAATTCAAAGCCTCAGAGACAAGTGGCGCAAGTGTATTCAAGTCGAGGGTAGTTATATTGAAAAATAATAAAACACTTTTCCCCATATCTCGTTTCCTTATATCCGAATTGCAAAACTTATTGACCGCTCCTTGTATATATAAGCTTACCAGGCAAAAAAACAACAACTCATGTGGCGTGTTTAACACGTTGACTGCGAAGGCTTCCAAAGGGCTAAGAGTAAGTTATACAGGTATTACATGTTTGGAACAGTGTCCTTGTGTTTTTATTTCTCTTTGAGGACCTACAGTTTAATGCAGGCATGAACCGTGGATATCTTCATCAAAATGCCAACTGCTGTGAAGCTGATCAGACATGACTCCATCCGCTGACTAACCCCACCTAATTTTGCTTAACTTTGCTATAATTGTAACCAGCATTTCCACTCAGCTAAACCCTAGCCTATGATGATTAATGTGAGCTTATCTTTAACCCGTTGATAATTTTTGTTAGGAATGGAGATGGTATTTAAGAATGTTTTTTTTGTGCAGAAAATTTATTGTGTGGTTTTGTGCTGCTCTCTTCACTGCATTATTCGCTCTTCGCTTGGATGAAGAAATTGATTGGAGCTTCTGGGTCGTGTTCTCGCCAATATGGGTTTGGAAAGGACTCGTCATTCTCGGTGCCCTGGTTGGAAATATTGTGTGGTGGAAAAACCCTCACTGCAGGTAGTGTTCAAAAGTGTAATTGGATTGATGTCACTTTCTTCTATTTATTGCCATTTTGCCACTTCCACAAACTTTGTATTTATTTATTCATGTATATAATAGGCTTCCCCCTCTGCCAGTAGTTTGGTTACCACTTATTTAAGTGGAAACTGCTTCCAATTAAAGTTAAGCTATATTAGATTTGGCAGGTTGATGAATGGAGGCCCTTTTGGGGTCATCTTCACTGCAGCTTTCATACATTAGAGATACCCGTGGTTCGGAAGCCACATTAATCAGTATATCCCCACAGAGAAAGGGATATTAATCAGTGCAGATCAGTGGTAAACCCTTATTTTTTCCTTTTTTAGCTTTAGTTAGGTTCCACAAGTTCCCTATTTAGACTTATGCCTGGTACCTGGAAGAGTGCCATGCTCTTCTGTCCTAGTGCCTCTAACAGTGGAAAACTAGATTGAAACTACCTAGGCTTTATACCTTATAGATATTTCCATATTACCCCCTTTTTTTGGCTACTTTACAAGTCTTGCCATCTCTCTCTCTCTCTCTTGGCCAGCGACTAACTTTGCAGGCTAGTTGCCTACCAGCTTTCCTCCACACTATGTAGATGACTTCAATCTCTATTGGTGCTCTTTTAGTGCTGCCTACCCTGGATACCAGCTCCAACAAGCTCCAAATCACGTACCTTGATATGCCATAATGTACCAGTTATGTTTTTCATTGGCCAAGACTAAAGTAGTGTCACTTTTGCCACTTTCATGGACACACTGACTCAGTCCTGTACCTAAATGGGGCTTTTATCAATTCTTTCCTTTTATATTTGGCTGATGCCTCCTTGGGAGGGTATATCTGCTGCTTTAATGTCCTTTACACTCTCCCCACAGACGTTCTCTGGTCTGTGACTGGCATTCATCTCATGAGGTGCCGATTGTACCAACCTCCTTGTTTTTTCATTAGTTTGTTTGGTTGATTATAGATATGAGATTTATTTCTCTGCGTCTAAGAATTTATTGTGGATGCTGCATTTGATCTATCATGCCACTTGTGCCATTGGCTCTGCCCATTTTGCCACATTTGAATGTTTGTCAACATGACCCTGCTGCTAAAGCTTTGCAGCACCAGGATTACTGGATTCCTTTTTTCTTTTTTTAGCATGCATCTTGACAGGCTCATTGCATCGCGACTGTTCCCATGGACCTATCCCCCAATGCCGCGACGGCTTCAGGTCGCTTTCTGTCGTCTCCGAATCGGACACACCCGTGTGACGCATTGCTATCTGATGGAGCGCTCGCCTGTGCCCTATTGTGACGAATGCATCGTCCCCCAGACTGTTCGGCACATTCTCATCGAATGTCCCAGTCTGAGTTATCTTTGCGCACGTTACCTGCCCCGGTACCGGGATGGGCGGCGTCACTACCGCCTGTCCCTTGTACTCGGGACGAGTGTGTGTACCTTGACTGGTGGACTGATAGACTTTTGGGGGAAGGCCGGCCTTCTCCCTTTTATTTAACTAGGTTTTGTTGTTTTTGTTATTGTTTCCATTCTAGGTCACACGCTCCTACGCCGGGTGGAGGGGGACCTCCCCCTGACGCCGGAGCTTGCTTCCTGATTGTCATCTCTTTTTATTGTTGTTTTGTTTTCAAATTTTTCTTTTAAATTAGCCTAGAACTAGGCTGTTTGTTTGCGACAACTTATGCCCAAGTGGGCAGTCACCAGATAGCCCCTTAGAAAAAAAAAAAATTTGACAGAAGGCTCCAAGTCCACGAAGCTAGATTGGCTTCCATGTTACCCCCATCTTGTTTAAATCCAGCAGGCTCTTCCAGGCATTCTTTCTTCAGGACCAAGTTGGTTGCAATATACCACTTGGTATAGGGGATCTACTCTATTTGGAGACCATTTTCTAATCCATAGCAACTCTCAGAGCATGGCAAGTGCCCTCAAGGCATTGGAATCTCCACTTTCCTGGATTGCCTTATCTCTGACACCAAAGCTACTGCAATTTTGAAGTATCTCAAAATTGTCTTATGGTGGGTTCCAGGCCAAGTAGGATTGTGTGAAATTGATTGCTTTAATAAGAGGCTCAGGCTGTCTGCATGGACTGAGCAACTTTGGTGTTTAGCTCTTCCTCACACCATTTATATGGCATGGATCTAGTCAGATCTTAATGCTACATGACAAAGAAGATGGGTGACTGCTTTCAGGAGTTTAACCTGGCTTGCAAATGAACCTAAAATGTTCTTGTGGACCTATCCCCCACTACCTTGATGGTAGTAGGGGAATTGGACATAATTGTGAGCTGCAGGGCCATCATACAGTACTTCCCTGTATCTCTCAGCAAAGATGCTTAATCCCTCAGTCTGTATGCCACTTTTTGGTTGGCTGTCCTAATTGGAAGAGCTTCATGTACAGTACCTGTCCTGAGAGTCACCAGCATGGTCAATACTACCTGTCCCTGGTGCTGGGGTCTGGTTCCTGCACACTAGGTGTAATAGAATTTTTGGAGGAGGTGGGCTGTAATAATATACTATGTCCTTTGAATCTTTTTAAGACTACTCTTGTAAATGATATTGTACAAAATATAATTATTACAAATGGTTGTACATATATCTACTTGAACTTTTGTGTGTTGTAAAAAAAGAAGCTTATAATCACAATGGTAGAACATCTACCTGAATGTGTGCCTTGTGTAGATTATTACACCTGTCACTTAGAAGAGTGGCACACCTTTTCAGCCCCAGTGCTTCAGGCATTCTTAGACTAGACTACTGTCCTAGACATTTCCACTTTATCCTTCTACCCGCACTTTCTATTAAGCTGCTTCTCTCCTATCATGGCTGGTGGCTAATTTCGCACTGATCCAGCTGATTCATCTCTGGTTGTGCCAGGAGGGGAGTGTGGATCATTCCTTATCCTCTTGGCCTAGGTTGGGGATGGTGGGTTTTAACTTGCCTGCAATCTGGCCATCTGAACCACCTCTACAGCCTCTACCTTTTCATTCCCTATCTTTGTATACCCAATGCCCAGCACTGCATCGTATTGTGGCACATTTGCTCACTGGCTCATAAAAGGTGGTCTTGCGGTGCCGAACCTGTCCAGCTGGCACTTGCTCTTGATTTGGTTCGCAGGGTGGGAATTTAAAGTTGCCCATCATTGTGCCCAACTGTGGACCTATCCAACACTGTCGCAACAGTATCATCTTTTTTTTGTTATCTCTGAATCCAACACGCTCATTGGACTCTGACAGTGCACTACCAATAAACCTTTCTCTGAAGACCGCTTGTTCCCACAGATGGTAAAAAGCCTTTTGGTCGATTTCATGGGAGAGATTTGTGCATGGAAATAGGCTTACTCTGTGCTATTTGATTTTTTAGTTGTAGGCTGCCCTCTTATGCCCCTGAGGGAGGCTGGCTTTTCCTGGATTGGTTTGTTTTGGTTCTAGTTCTTATAGAGTTTATTTGAAAGAATATCTTTGTTTTTTTTCTTATCTCTATTCTTGCTGGTGACTTCCAGATAAATACACTGAATGTTTTTAAAATAAACACAAAAAGTTTTGTTTCAACTCCATGGGAAGGTATTTGCTGGGAGGTAAGATTGGAGAAATAATCTCTTGCTAGGTTTGTCTAATCTCCAGACCTATTCCAAGGTCTCCCATTTCCAACTTGTTCAGCAATCGTACCAAACCAATGGTATTCTTGGTTCCACCCTCCATGGATGTGTAAAACTTTGAAAATTTCAGTATATTTGTTTAACTCTTGTAGATCTCCTGCGTGGGACCTCCTACATTTTACACTTTTTCAAATAGTTTAAGAGAAGGGATGAATTGTGGAGGGTACATAGTTTGTATACATTATCCAGAGTGTGCAAGATGCTGGTAAGGTAGTAATGCTCAACTTGTTTTTTTAACATCTGGCAAAAGCTGTTGCCATATTTGCATTTTTATTTCTCAGATTGGAGGGACAATCATACATTCACTACAGAGCACTCTTAATATCCCTGGGGCTGCATCTTTTTCTTCTCATGTTTGAAGTTCTTGTCGCAGATAACTTGGAAAACAGACGCCATGCTTGGGTGTCGGTTTTCGCACCATTAGTTTTAATATCCATGGCATCAATTGCTGCCTGCATTTGGGCAGTAAAGCACGATAGATCATTTGAGGTAAGTAAAATCAATTCACTATATTCATGGTATAAAAAAAAATTTATACCTTAAATTCCTCTATATTAAACATATTATTGTCCATTTTGTGCTTGACATTAAATTTATATTCCATGTGCCTAAACTGTTTTAAAGCTCTTTTATAACTAGCCCTTTCCCACATTTTACACCTTTTCAAATAATAATAATAAACATCCCTGTAGTGTGAATTAAATGCTGTCCTTTAAGAAGGGTTATAGGTTATCCAAGTGGGATTATTGCTTCCCACTTTAGAAAAATTAAACTACATTAGGTGTTAGTCATTTGATGGAATACTGATTCAGGTTTCATAGTGGATACCATACACTGAAGATACCCAAGGTTCGGATCTCTTGTTAATTGGTAGGTTCCCGCTGAGAAATAAAAGGCATCTTAACCCTTTAAGGGCCTCGCTAATTTGATCAAACTCGCCCTGGGCAAAATTGCAAATGGTACACATTATCAAAAATAATTAAAATAAAATATTTAAATACTTTTTTTTATAAATTAAATAATATATAATTTTTATTGAAAAGAATTATTCTATTGATTTAATTAAAAAATTATTAATAACCTACCTATTTATAATTATGATTGATAATTCTCGGTTCTTCCACAAATGTTCATCGACATCCATGGTTATTTTATGCTTTTTAAATTGGTTGCTGCTTTTAAATTGTTTTCTAATTATAGAAAACAGTGCTTCTATTCATGGGAGACTATTTTATGAAAATCTTGCCTAGGGCCTATTTTTAACCTATAAAGCTGTATTTTCCAGGCACAATAGGCTTGCTGGTTTGGGTACTTTCAAAAACATACTAAATTAAGGTATTTCCTTCTTTTAATTGGATGAAAAATGAAAAACATAAGTGTATTTAACCTAAAAAAGGAAGTCATCAAAAACTGGCAGTTTAGATGTATAAAACATAAATCAACCCTTTTTTTGTGGTCGCTTTATGGTGGGGCCTAGAAGGAGTCAAGTTTCTCTCATTCATAAATGTCTGTTTACAAACAAAGAAGGACTGACCTAAGCCATTTATGTATTTTAATTAGATGTTTAATCACTAATATAAGAGTTTGATCCCCCAAATTATAAATTATCATAATAATTCTTAAAAGAATATTTTCCAGCCAAAACTTTATTATCTTAACTGCCGAATAACTGTGTTTGCCTCTGTCAAAGACAGGATTAAAAAAAACAGAAGTTGATAGAAAGAATAAGTTACCATAAAGCTTAGGCCCAACAAATTTCCCTACATGTTTTAAGGTCAATGAATACATTCAAGGACTAGTTTAGAAGAAGCAGGTGTCTAGGGGCTAGTGTATCAGTCATCCTTATAGAGGGGTATGCTAGATGGGCTCCTAAAATAAAAAAAAATTCTTTGTAGTATTATTTAGTTACCAACAATAGGCAATGGACTCCATAGGAAGGCATGTAAAATATCTCTGCTTTTAATATGAAATGAAAAATTACTTTTAAGTCCTATATCATTTTGTCTAAATGAAAATTAAAGCTTTGAGAGTTGCATCTTTTTTAGTCATCTCATGAAAAGAAACTTATTTATTAACCTAAGCTAAGTTTTAATCATACAATGGTCTCAAACATACAGCTGATTCCAATTCCACGAACTGCTAGCGCTGGGGGATACTATGAAATTCTCCCCCATAAGAAACACCCTCCCTCCGCTCTAACTTTGTCCCTTACGACTTCCTCACAGAAGGTGTGGCCCCACTTAATTCCAGTAATGTTGATGGGGGCCTACAACACAGGCTGTAGGATCAAATCTTTCTCCCTTAATTTTCCCAGCGGTCAGAGGGAGTGGAGGTCATTTGCTTCTGGGGAGTTATTAACAACGTACAGCTGAAGCACCTTCTGCCGCACCAGAGACATCAATGTACTTTCACAAAGTTATATTTTATCTCAAATGTCTTGGAATCTCTCCACATAAAACTTGAAGCCAAACAAACTTTGGAGACTCTTACACCTAGTACCTGGACTCAGTGCTCACAGTGTAGCACTCTTTGGCATGGCCTCCAAGCCCTAGTCCCAATGTTTGCATGACCTGTGCCTTTATATCTTCCATTTTCAATCTTATCTACATTCACCACTAATTTAAAAATCTCTCTTTGCTGACCTTTGATCCCAAGTGAGGAGTGGATGGGATGCTAATAGGTCTACTGCCTTGCTTTTCTATTAATCCTTAATTCATTTCAACTCTACGTGGACGACCTTTTGATTTCTTTTGGCGCAGCCTAGATGCCAACTCTGGAGTGTCGACTCCAACAGGCATTGAACCGCGTCTCTCTCTATGCCGAAGCGCACAGGTTTCGGTTTTGTTTGGCCAAGACTAAGGTGGTGCACTTCTGCTACCATCCACGACTCCACCCTGACCCAGATTTGTTTCTTAATGGGGTGCGCCTGGATGTGGTGGAATCGCACCGTTTCCTTGATCTTGTATTCGACAAAGCCTCACATGGGAGGCTCATATTCGCAGCCTTTGGGTCTCTTGTACCCGCGCCATGGACATTCTCCGTTGCATGAGGTTCAGCGCTTGGGGCGCTGATAGGGCTACCGCCTTACTTTTTTATCGATCCTTTGTTCGTTCGAAGCTCGACTACGGATGCGAGTTTTATGCATCCGCAGCCGAGCGTTTATTGTGGAAGGTGGATTCGATCCACCACACCGGCCTTTGCCTTGCGACCGGTGCCTTTTCCCCTTCCCCATTGAGAGCCTGTTGGTCGATGCTGTGGAGATACCACTCGCTCTACGCCGCGTGCAGTGCATTACTCGCCTGTACGCGTGAGCCCGGCGCCTCCCTCAGTCGCCAACAGCTCTCACTGCATCGCCAGCAGATCTCGGTGTCATACCCTAAGCCCTTTGGGTTTAGGGCTAGGAAACTCCTTCGAGAGCTAGGTATAGCTCTCGGGCCGGTGAAACTGTGCCAGTGTATACGGATGGCTCCAAATCCAAAGAGGGGGTCGGCTTCCACGCCGTATCCCCTCTGTTTGAAGTCAGCGGGGCTCTGCCAGGCGCTGCGTCTGTCTTCACGGCCGAGCTGGTGGCAATACACCACTCGGTACGGGAGATTACGCGACGTGCCCGGTTCGGATACCGGATTGTGATCTATAGCGACTCACAAAGCGCCCTGAGTGCCCTCGGGGCATTGGAATCTCCGCATCCCCTGGTTCGCGATATCCGTGACGCCACGGTTTTGGCGACCCGGGCGGATTTCGAGATTATCTTCCCCGTAAGGGGTGCGGCGATTTGCCATCCTGGCCGCCGTGCTGACGGGATCCAGCGCTCCGTCCGGCCCTAGCTTAGCCACTCATCCTTCCTTCAGATAGCCTGTATTTCTCCCCTACTTCGTCGCTTTTCATACAACCTCTTCCACAACTTTCAATGGTCAGCCTCTAATTTCACAGGGTAGATGCCGACCTTCTTCTCAAGCCAACCGTCCCGGATCGGGGCTCAGGGGGGAGGGGACAACGTTCCCTAACCCCTGAGCTCC
Organism: Ceratothoa steindachneri; assembly: GCA_963969495.1. Classification (NCBI taxonomy): domain Eukaryota; kingdom Metazoa; phylum Arthropoda; class Malacostraca; order Isopoda; family Cymothoidae; genus Ceratothoa; species Ceratothoa steindachneri. The sequence continues at coordinate 33,652,942 of OZ018332.1, forward strand.
GGTTCGGGATGGGTTTTTTTTAACAAACTGCTTCTTCCCCACCCATACCTTTCTCACATCCCTTTTCCTCTCCTCTTCGCATTCTATCCATTTTTACGCCGTGTCTAAGGTGGAACCGCCACGCCGATGGACTGCCAGGCCACCAGGCGGGAGGGGTGGTCCCAAATGGCGGCGCCTGGCTCTGCCAGGCCTGTAAGCACCTCTGCAGTGCGGGCAACTGCAAGAGGTGATGAGCTATTGCGTCCCGTAATAAAAAGAGGGTCACCATGCCCAATGATGAGTCCAACCAAAAAAACCTTTTAACTCCCCCTGTAGAAACGACGGAGCCGCTCTCGGGCAGCTCCACAGAAAAAATGGAGGTTTCCCCCCGTGTGCTTGCGCAGGGGACCCTCCATATCTCTTTAACCGGAGAGGAGGCTTACTCCTCTCCTTCGCTTACGGGTGTAGGGGACTCCCCCTCACCTCCTTCTCTGGAGGTGCTTTTGGCACCTCCCTTTTCCAGCGGCAGTCTTCTCTTTTCTTTGCAAGGGGACTGCCAAGAAAGACAGCAGGTAGCCCGAACCTTCTTAGGGTGGAGAGGAAAGCCAGGACCCTTCGGTCGCTTCCCTCAAAAGACCTGCTGGCAAGAATCTTGAACCTTGCCGGGGTCAAGGCCAGTGCCTCCCCACAAAAGACTGGTGACGCTGCCAAGGGGACCTGCGATGTCCTGGGAGGGGATGGCCAACTGGAGGCCCCTCCTGTGATAGATATGGTCCTTGAGGAAACCCAGCCTCAGATGGTAGGGCTTTCCATGGGGGGGAATCCGAGCTCGGCGCCAAGCACCGACCCCGAATTCACCCCTATGCAAGGTCCCCCTCAAACGGCTGGGGATTCTGAGGCAGTACAGGGAGGGGAGGGACCTCCTCCGGAAGATACCCCTGCGACCACCAGGACCTTCTCCATTTCGGAGAAGGACCTGGCTGAGGCCAGTCCATCTGGCCTAGGGGCTTCTACCGGCGGAGGTGAGAAGCGGGTTCATTCCCCGCCCTCCTCTCCAAAAAAGAAAAGGACGAAAAAGATCAAGAAGACTCTGGGCTCCTCTCCATCCGCAGGGGCTGGGGGGATGGATGGGTCTGCTGCCACTTTGGCAAGCGACCAAGCCAAGACCAGCATATCCGGCCCCTCTGCCCCCCCAGTTGCGGAGCCCCTGACTAAGACCAAAAGTGCACAGGGCGGAGCCTCGTTGACATCGGGGCCCCTGATTCAGAGGTTACCTGGTGTTTTCGAGCCCGCTGGCTTCAAACGCTTCCTCGTTATTCGCTCTACCGATGGCACCATGTTGTCCAAGGGCAACATGATCTATCAGAGGAGAGGATTAGCTAGTGCAATTGGTAGAGAGCCGAAGGTGACCCGTTTCTCGGACGGGAGCTTTCTGGTGAATGCGGCGAATCCCGCCGAGGCGGCCAAGATAAGTGCTCTTCAGACACTTCATGGCACCCCGGTGAGTGTGACGCCGCACTCTACCATGAATTTTGTGAAAGGAGTAGTTTATGCGTGGGAACTCGTTGACTACTCCATTAAGGACATCACCCTAGAGCTGGCCGTCCATGGGGCAGTCAAGATCGAACGTGTGATGAGAAAAAAGGGAGGGACCTCGAGACCCACCCCTACACTCTTCGTCACGTTCGACTGTGACAAGCTCCCTGAGTCGGTGCGTGCCGGTTGGTACCGAAACCGCGTGAACGCATTCGTGCCACTTCCGCGGCGGTGCTATTACTGTCACCGCTTCGGCCATACGAATCGCTCATGTAGACGTGCAAAGTCGGGGTCACCCGAAGTCTGCGTAAATTGCTCCAAGGTCGCACACGATAAGTCCAAATCGTGTGTGGCCAAGTGTGTCAATTGCGGAGAGCCGCACCCTGCTTCTTCGAAGCAATGTGGTGCATATCTCCTTGAGAAAGAAATCCGGGCCGTTCAGGCCCAGAATCGACTCTCATTCTGCGAGGCAAAGGATTTGGTCCTGGCGCGCCCAGCTCTGCCTGGGATGTCATATGCCTCAATAGTTAGAAAGGCACCCTCTGCTCCTGGCCCATCCAGTCCAACGAGCACGGTTGTTTCCGCACCCATTCGGAGCCCTTCTGCGGGCTCTACCCAACCTGGGCGCTCCCCTGGTAAAGCTGGCGGCAAAAATGGTTCATACCCAGCCCCGGCTAAAACCAGGGCTCCCCCCTCTTCCCCCAGCGTGACCGTTTCCCGTAAGGCGAAACGGCCACGCGCCTCCACCGAGTCGTTAGACTTCCAGGAGGCAACACCCCTGAAGATGGTCGCTAGGCCATCTTCGGGGGTTCCTAAAGCTGTTCCCCGAAAGGAGGACAGCAACAGAGAAGCTTCGGCTCCTTCGCCCACGCCCAGTGGTTAGCTGGGTGGCTCGGAGATGGTAGATCCTCGAAAAGAGGGCCCCCCGCCTCCGACGCCGCAACGCCCGCCTAAGGTTTCGAGGCGGAGGGAGGAAAAGACTCGCATGGCGAGGTCAACCTCCCCCAATAAGTCCTCGAAGGCGACAGCGCCTTCAGCGCTTTGTCCGGCCAACAGCGCCCGGGGTTCTGCCCCCGGGAAGCGTACGGCCATTCCCGTGAGGATCTTCAGTTCGAGGAGGGCCCCCGCATCTCCTCCTAGCTAGGCCTGGAGGGCATATTCCTTCAATGGAATTGCCGTGAACTCCGGGCCAACTGGGAGGAGCTGCGGAGGCTCGCCTCGTCCCGTTCCCCGTTAGCTATTTTTTTTTGCAGGAGACCATGCTAGGCGCGTGCCCCCTGCCTGCCCTCCCGGGGTATAAGGGTCTTGCGACTCCACCACCGCGGGATGGCCGGGCTGGAGGATGCGCGGTTTACACCCGGCATGATGTCTCCGTTCTTCCTTTCTCTTTAGATACCTCCTTACAGGCAGTGGCTGTGCAGCTGCACCTGGATAGGAGGTATACTATCATTTCTGCGTACATTCCACCGTCAGCTGACTTCGACGCGGGCGACTTCCGCCGCGTCGTGGCACGGTTGCCGAGGCCCTATCTCTTGCTTGGAGATCTGAACGGCAGGCATTCTCTCTGGGGAGATTACTCCATAAATCCCAGGGGACAAGTGCTTGCCGATCTGATCGAAGAGCTTGAGATGGGTGTCCTAAATGTGGATGAGTTTATGCATCACTGTCCGAGAACCGCTTTATTTTCTTGCCTCGACCTATCTTTGTGCTCTCGGATGCACAGCCTGATTTTGATTGGGAGGTGGTCGATGACCTCCATGGTAGTGATCACTTTCCCATTCAAATATCATTTTCAGGGCAACTGCCGCCTGAGAGACCACCTCGGTGGTGCTTGGCGCGGGCGCGGTGGCCTGCATTTCAGGAAATGACTGAATTCTCTATCTCAGTCGAGGAGTTTAGGTCGGTAGATGAGGCCGTTGAGTTCTTCTCCGGTAACCTCATCGCCGTGGGCCTGACTACTATTCCTAGGACGTCTGGCCGTTTTGCACTCCGACCACTCCCATGGTGGTAGGCCGAGTGTGAGACGACCCTGAAACAGAGGCGTTATGCCAACATGTGCTATAAGCGCGGCCCGAACGATTTCACTGTCGGTGAATTTCGTCGGGCTAGGGCTAGATTCCGGTACATTTCGAAGCACGCCCGCCGCTTTTCTTGGCGGGCATACGTGTCTTCACTTAATGGGAAGACCCCTTTAGCTGAGTTGTGGAAGCGAGTTAAAAGGATTCGGGGCAAGTTCTCGCAGGACCCCCCTCCCATTCTTCACGAGAATGGGACCGCAATCTCGGACCCCGCGTCCGTGGCGGAATCCTTAGCGACCGCTTTTTCCGCATTCTCTAGCCGTGATGCTGCTCCGCCCGGATTCAATGCACGTCGTGATGTCGCGGAAGGCCGCCGGCTGGACTTTACCTCCAGAGGTGGAGAACCCTTCAACGACAAGTTTACTGTGAGTGAGTTGCGTTCCGCTCTCGCTTCGTGCGCGGACACCGCCCATGGTCCGGACGATGTCCCGTACGCCATGCTTCGACACATGGGTGAGCGAGGCATGGCCTTTCTGTTAGATTTGTTCAACAGGATCTGGGTGGAAGGTCTTCTCCCAGACTCCTGGCGAATCGCTACTGTGCTCGCCTTTCGCAAGCCGGGGAGAGATCACTCTACTCCGACCGGTTTCCGCCCAATTTCTCTAACCTCTTGCGTGTGCAAGTTGATGGAGAAATTGGCAAATGTTAGATTAGCCTATTTCCTGGACAGCGGAGGCCATCTGTCTTCTGCACAGTGCGGCTTCCGTAAGTTCCACTCCACGTCGGATGCTCTGCTCCGACTGGAAAATGCCGTCTGCCAGGCTTTCCACGGTGTTTTTCGATCTGGAGAAGGCCTACAATACCGCATGGCGATACGGTATCATGGAGACTCTCCACACGTTCGGGGCAAGGGGACGCCTCCCAATGTTTATATCTGAATTTTTGCGAGATCGTCGATTCCGCGTACGGGTGGGGGGGAGCCCTCTCCGGCCCAAATGAGCAGGAAGAGGGTGTCCCGCAGGGAAGTGTCCTCAGTGTCACACACTTTGCCCTGAGCATCAACGGCATCACCTCGATGCTGCCGGAAGATGTTCTCGCTACGCTCTACGTGGACGACCTTTCGATCTCTTTTGGCGCGGCCCAGATGCCAACTCTGGAACGTCGACTCCGAAGCGCACAGGTTTCGGTTTTCTTTGGCCAAGACGAAGGTGGTGCACTTCTGCCGCCATCCACGGCTTCACCCCGACCCAGATTTGTTTCTTAATGGGGTGCGCCTGGATGTGGTTGAGTCCCACCGTTTCCTTGGTCTTGTATTCGACCGACGCCTCACCTGGGAGGCTCATATTCGCAGCCTTAGGGTCTCTTGTACCCGCGCCATGGACATTCTCCGTTCCGTGACGTTCAGCGCTTGGGGCGCTGATAGGGCTACTGCCTTACTTTTTTATCGATCCTTTGTTCGCTCGAAGCTCGACTACGGATGCGAGTTTATGTCGGAAGGTGGATTCGATCCACCACACCGGCCTTCGCCTTGCGACCGGTGCCTTCCGCACTTCCATCATTGAGAGCCTGTTGGTCGATGCTGGGGAGATACCACTCGCTCTGCGCTGCGTGTAGTGCATCACTCGCCTGTACGCGCGAGCCCGGTGCCTCCCTCAGTCGCGAACAGCTCTCACTGCATCCGCAGCTGATCTCGATGGTGCCTATGCCGCCGAGAGACGCTAGTCATACCCTAAGCCCTTTGGGTTTAGGGCCAGGAAACTCCTTCGAGAGGTAGATATAGCTCTCGGGCCAGTGGCGCCCCTGGTTCTGCCCAGGACGCCACCCTGGAGGGTACCACATTTGGCTATTAGTCGCCACGCCTCTGCTCCCAAAGCTTGTACTGCGCCGGGAGTATTGCGTTCGACCTTTTTGGAGCACACATCGTGTCACACTGGTACCGTGCCAGTGTATACGGATGGCTCCAAGTCCCAAGAGGGGGTCGGCTTCCACGCCGTATCCCCTCTGTTTGAAGTCAGCGGGGCTCTACCAGGCGCTGCATCTGTCTTCAGGGCCGAGCTGGTGGCAATACACCACTCGGTACGGGAGATCACGCGACGTGCCCGGTTTGGAGACCGGATTGTGATCTATAGCGACTCACAAAGCGCCCTGAGTGCTCTCGGGGCATTGGAATCTCCGCATCCCCTGGTTCGCGAAATCCGTGACGCCACGGTTTTGGCGAGCCGGGCAGATGTCGAGATTATCTTCTGCTGGGTTCCTGGACATGTAGAAATTGCGGGGAATGAGGGCGCCAAAGAGTCCGCGAGGACTCTGCGACCGGACCAGCGTTTCGCTCTTCCTCACACTGACTACATGGCAGGAATACGGGCAGCTCTTCGGACTGCTTGGCAAAGAAGATGGGAGACGGTCGAAGGGAACTTAAAGTTGCGTCTTATTGCGCCTCGACTGTTCCCATGGACCTATCCCCCAATGCCGCGGCGGCTTCAGGTTGCTTTCTGTCGTCTCCGAATCGGACACACTCGTGTGACGCATCGCTATTTGATGGAGCGCTCGCCTGCGCCCTATTGCAACGACTGCGTCTTGTCGAATGTCCCAGGCTGGGGGATCTTCGCGCATGACACCTGTCCCGGTACCGGGATGGGCGGGGTTGCTACCGCCTGTTCCTTGTACTCGGGACGAGTGCGTGCACTTTGACTGGTGGACTTGTTGATTTTTGGGGGGAGGCTGGGCTTCTCCCTTTTATATAAGTAGTTTTTATTTATTTTTTGTTAATGTTTTCTTTGTAGGTTGCACGTTCCTGCGCCGGGGTGAGGGAGACCTCCCCCCGACTTCGGAGATTGCTTCCTAATTGTTAAGTTTTTCCAATTTTTATCATTGTTATGTTTTCATATTCTTATTTTAAAGTAGCCCAGTTCTAGGCTGTCGTGTTTCCGGTGACTTATGCCCAAGTGGGCAGTCGCCAGATGGGTTCTAAAAAAAAAAAAAATATTCATTTCAAGTTTGACTATGGATGAGAGTTTTATGCATCCACAGCAAGTTTGTATTGCAAAAGGTGGGGTCGAACCACCATACTGGTCTTCGCCTGGCCACCAGTGCCTTCCACACTTTCCCCATTGAGTGCCTATTTGTCTATGCTAAGGAGATGCCACTCATTCTGCACCATGCACAGTGCATTATTCGCCTGTACACGCAAGCCCGGCGCCTTCCTAGGTCCCCTTCATGAGCTCAGTGTATTTCTTGGGCCAGTAATGCCTCTGGTTCTGCCCAGGCTGCCACCCTGAAGGGTACCCCTTTTACTATTTGTCACCACACCTCTGCCCCCCAAACTTCTACACCACCAGGAGTAGTGGGTTTATTCTTTTTGGAGCACAATTCTTGTCATGCTGGATCTGTGCTGGTGTATATGGATGGCTCCCATTCCCAAGAGGGAGTTGGTTTCAATGCCATATCCCATGTTTAAAGTCAGTGTGGCTCTGCCAGGCATGTGTCTGTCTTCATGGCCAAACTGGTTGCAATACACCACTCAGTACTGGAGATAACGCAGTGTCCGGTTCGGAGACCAGATTGTGATCTTTACCGAATGACAGAGTGCTCTGGGGGTATGGTGATCTCCACACCCCCTATTTGCAGTATCTGTGATGCCACTTTTTGCTGGGAGTCCGGTGGATGTCGAAATTACTTCTGCTGGGTTCCTGGACATGTAGGAATGAAGGTGCCAAAGAGTCGGTAAGGACTGGGCCACCAGATTAGTGTTTGGCTCTTCTTCACATCGACTACACAGCAAGCATCAGGGTAGCCCTCCGAGCTGATTGGCAAAGAAGATGGAAGACAGCCAAGGGGACCTTAAAGTTTCTCGCCACTGTTCCCATGAACCCATTCCCCAATCAATATGTGATGGCTTCAAGTTTCTTTCTGTCGTCTCCGAATTGGACACACTCACAGGAAGCACTGCCATTTGATAGAGTGCTCATCCACACTTTATTGTGATGACTGCATTCTCCCCCAGACTATTCGGTACATTCTTGTTGAATGTTCCAGTTTGGGTTATCATCATGCATGTTACCTGTCACCATATCAGGATATGCCCACAAACTTGTGGATTTTTTTACTTTTTGAAGGAGGCTGGCCTCTCTTTTCTTTTGTTGTTGTTTTGCAAATTTTAGATTAGCCTAATTAGGTTAGAATTATAAAAGTGTAAATGATGCAGTTGTAGCTGTGAGCCGAGCATCTCCCTCGGTTGATAATCACTCTTATTTCGGCCATGGCCAATGTTGACTGTGTCTATGCCAGCATGCGACACCATGACTGCTCCGAGTCTGGAGTATTTCCAGATTGTCTTGTCCCGGGTTCGATTACATGTAGGAGTTGCTATAAATCAATGTGCTGATGAGGTTCCCAGCCCATCTGCACAGAATGAGTGACTGGGTCAGCATTTTGCTCATGACCATTCCTCGCACTGCATGGCAGGAACCAGAACATCCCTTTGGATTGCATTCTAAAAAAGATTGGAAGCAGCTCACAGGGAATTTAAAGTTGTATGCCATTGCACAACCTACTTTTCCTGTCAGTAGGTCCTCCCCCCTCCCCCTAAGGGCTCAATGGTATTAAGTTATTTTTTGTTGCTTTCGAATTGGGAACAAGACAGCATTATTGGACAGGAGGGCTTCCACTGAACCTTTCTGATAAGACTGCTTGGTCCTCCAGATGGTAAGACCTCTCTAGGTTGATTGTCCTAGTCTGGGGGAGCCTCATAAGTGCTCTCTGTTTTCAGTACCACAACAGAAGGGGTTGGTACCACTTGTCCCGCATCATTTATTGCCTGAGACTCCTATACAGTGGACCAGTGTGATTGAGTTTTTGTTGGAGGTGGGCCACCTCCATATTATTTAATTATTCACCTGTATGCTCAGGCCCCTGAGAGAGGTGAGCTCTCTCTGGTACCTTTTGTTCCTGTATATATTCGTTGTTTCTATTGTTTTTTAGTCTCCTTTTGTTTTGTTTTTTATTTAGGTTTTGATAAGCTTGACCCAAAGATAGGCCTCTCTGTATTTTCAGCAGCCCGGCTTTCACTAGGCAGCTTTCAGAAAAATGCATAGTTATTTGGTGCCTTTCTTACTCTCATCGCTTCTCGGCCTTTTGGCTAAAATCAAAGTGTAGTATCTGTTCTTATCAGCTTAATGGATTTGAACCTGTGAATACTACCGCTCCCACGATGTTAATCGCCCAAGAAAGTTACCTTTTGGTAATTATTAACTGCGAGAGTTGAGGACGCCACGTTAATCGCCCAAGAAGATTACCATTTGGTAATTATTAACTGTGAGAGTTGAGGACGCCAAGTTAATCGCCCAAGAAGGTTACCATTTGGTAACCATTAACTTTGAGAAGCCAGGACGGGATCCAGTCCTAACCTCAGCTGGACGAGCTGCAACGAGGACTCGAACGAGGCGACAACGGGCCTTCGGAAGTTGGAGTTGGACCACGGGAACTCCCATCGGACCATTTGCGAGTTCTCTGGCGGAGGGACACCATCCCGGTGCAGTCGACATCCGCCCTTCAAGCGGACGACGTCGGAATCGTGGTTGAGGCTCAACAGCGGGTCTCCAGGCCCACGGGACACCATCGAGGTGCAGTCTCGACAACGGACCTTCAAGTGAACGACGTCGGAATCATGGTTGAGTCTCAACAACGGGTCTCCAGGCTCACCTAGACGACTTCGGGATCTAGGCCTACCTTCAGCTGGACGAGCGGCAACCAGGACTGGCGAGGCGACGACGGGCCTCCAGGCGGACGAGCAGGACCACGGGAACTCGAATCGGACGACTTGCGAGTACTCTGGTGGAGGGATATCATCGCGGTGCAGTCTCGACAACGGGCCATAGCCCCCTCCTTCGGACGAGTGGCAATGAGAGAGGACCCTGCAGGAGGAGCCATCTCTGGAACTTCATTCGGGCGATTCCGAGCTCCAGTCGCACCGAAGACCATATCGGAGCCTAGTGTCGTGGTGGAGTCTCGACAAGCGGACGACTTCGGACCCTAGTCGATTTCCCTGGACCAGAACCCTGCTGGAGGAGTGATAGCGGGACCTCCAGCCGCACCATCGTGGTAGTCTCTCGAAAGCGGGCCTCCAATCGGACGAAATCGGGCCCTAGCCGCTTCTTGACCAGTGAAAGAGAGAACCCTGCAGGACGAGCGACTGCGAAGACCTCCAGCCGCACCAATGACTGGCGGAAGGGCATCATCTTGCTGGAGTTTCGACGTCGGGCTCTAGCCGCTTCCTCCGGACGAGTGGCAATTAGGACCCCGCAGGAGGAGCGATTGTGGGACCTCCAGCCACCCCGAAGACTCTAGCGGAGGTGTTCCATCACCGGCGAGTCCGAGTCTCGACAACGGGCCTCTAAGCGGACGACGTTGGGACTTAGCTGCTTCTCCTGAAGAGTAGCAGCGAGCTCTCTGCAGGAGCTACGAGACACCTCCAACCGACGTCTTCGGGAGTCCAGCCACACCGAGTACTCTGGCGGAGTACGAGGACCTTGGTGAATGAGCATCGTCGCTGAATCCCAACATGGTGACTTCGGGGCCCAACAGCTTACCCCAGACTCGGCTAGACCATCACAAGGAGATGTGGACTTGGAGGGCGAGGAGTTGGCCAATCTACCTGTTCCCCCAGACGATCGGCAACCACAACGCAGAGACCTCCACCTACAGTTCTGGTTTCCAGCCCCACCCTTCTTCCGATGCCCCGAAGTGGCCTGCAATTGGACCACCGTAACAGCCAAATGGTCCAATCAAAGGCAGTCTCTGGAGCGACATCTCTACTCTCATCACCGGCTAGCTGTAACTGGGTACAGCGCTCGCTGCGCAGGGTGTAACGCAGGATTAGGTGGAAGACCTACGCTGCATCACTGCCAAGGGGGAGACGATCTGGCCCGTGCAACTCCACGTCATATGGCTGCCCACGAATGCCAGGGCAGAGACTGCAACTACTCCTTTCCCACCCGGAAAGGGCTGCAGAACCATATTGCCTGGCACAAGCGCAATGAATTGCGCGAGAGGCAGCGTGATGCACGCCACCTAGCCCCAGCCCCAGCCCCAGACCAGCCCCCAGCAGTGCCTGAAGATGGAATCTTCACTCCCGAGGATGACTTCGAGCCTGCACCCGAAGTGGGTCCCCTCGATGCCGAGCATCCCATTCCGGACGAGCCCCCCGTGGTGGCAGGGGATAGGAATCATATACCTGTTGTGGACTTCACCCTTACGGATGATCTGAACCACAGGGCTCCCCAGCCACTTAGCCCCTCTCGCCCCGATACCCTCCATCCCAGTGTTTTTCTAGCATCTTGCGAGGACTCATCACCCGCTCCCGGCCCGCCACCCATTGGAGACCAACGCTCCACAGACGCCCCACTGCGCGACGAAGAGGCACCACCCGCCTACGTCCCCCTATTCGACCATGAGGTGCCGACCGCCAACGTCCCTCAGCACGACGAAGAGGCACCCTCCACCGACCTCTCTCGGCACGACGAAGAGACACCAGCCGCCGACGTCTCTCAGCACGACGAAGAGGAGGCACCAGCGGCCGACGTACCTCGGCACGACGACGAAGCACTACCATCCCCCGAAGTGTCTCGGCACGACGAAGTGCCCCCATCCGCTGACGCCCTTCCAGATGGACAAGTCCCAGTTCCTACCGCCGATGGGGACAACGATCCTGCCGAAAGACCCTGGCTTCTTGAAACTTTTCTACCCCGTGTTAACCAAGCACTCCGACAACCGGAAAGGCCTGTTTTAGAACGGCTCACAAGTGAGATTGTGGTAGAGGTTCAAAGGGCAAACAAAATCCGACCGAATAGGGAGCCACCTACACCTCAACCAATCGATGTACAAGACTGCAAGTCAATCCAGCGTCTGTACCGCTCAAACCGTAGGAAGGCAGTAAGGCTCATCACGAATGGTGGTCAAGAAAGATGTCAACTGCCAAAAGAAGTAATCGAAGGGCACTTCAAAGATCGGTTGCAGCCTCGCTATTCACAAGAGAATGCAACAGATCTATTACCACCACAACCTGAAGATCGACCCCCCGTACTAATGACCTTATTTACCTTGGGGGAAGTAAATTACAGGCTCACAGGCGCTGAAAACACCGCCCCAGGACCGGATGGGATCACCTATCGACAGTGCCGAGACGCAGATCCCGAGGGCATCGTAATTACAGGTATCCTTAACCTGTGTTTGCGCCTCGGAAGGATACCAAGCAGCTGGAGAACGTCTCGATCCATTCTGATCCCCAAAGGAGGTGACCCAGGAGAGATCACAAACTGGAGGCGAATAACCCTGTCCAACACAATTTACAAATTGTACACAGGGTGTCTCGCCTCTCGTCTGCGCACCTGGTGCATCACCCACGATGCCCTCTCTCCCGCGCAGAAATGTGCCCTCCCAACGGATGGGGTAGTTGAACATAATTACCTCATCCAAAACTACATGGACAAGGCAAGAAGAGGCGGCCGTGAAATATATGCCGCCTTTCTAGACTTCTCCGATGCCTTTGGATCGGTTCCTCACGGGCTGATCGAAGAAGCCCTAACGAGACTCGGAACAGGCCCCGAGTTTGTTGATATCGCAATGGATCTCCTAAGCGACCACACAACAAGGGTCCTAACGCAGGAGGGACTCACCGATGAAATTAAGGTGGAATGCGGTGTGAAGCAAGGCTGCCCCATGAGTGCCATGCTCTTCAACATCACAATCGACCCCCTTCTGCGTGCCGTAACCGACGTGGGACACAACCTGAACGTGGAACATCGTCACCCATGTTTGGCTTATGCCGACGATATCACACTGCTAGCCCGCCGCAGTGCTCATCTTCAGGAATTACTGGCAGCAGCAAGTGAAGCAGGGGAAACGCTCGGTTTCCAAATTAACCCTGCTAAAAGTTCCACCCTTCATATCTCCGGACAAACTCCAAGAGGAACGCGAAACAGCCAATTTCAAATCGGTGACCACAACCTCGCGGTAAGGTTGGATGGTAGCCCAACCACCTTCCTGGGTCGGCCTGTTGGCTTTCATCTGTTGCCAGATGAAACATCCATCGACCGCTTTATCCATCTCGCAACACAAGTAATGACGAGCAAATTAGCACCGTGGCAACGTTTAGATGCATTAAAATCGTTTGTCTTGCCGGCTACTGTGTTTGCAATGCGGACGAGGCAACTAAGGAAGACCGATTGGAAGCGGTTAGACGACGCGATCCGGCCCCACCTAAAATCGACCCTTGCCCTCCCCACAAGAGCTGCCAATGAATATTTTTATGGCAGCAGCACTGCGGGTTCTTGCGCAGTTCCCTTAGCTTCCGAAGACTCGGACATATTTGCTGTAGATACCGCATTCAAACTCCTCACCTCGCGGGATTTAGATCTACGGCAGATTGCCCGACAAGATGTAAGGGATATCACTGCGCAAAGACAAAGGGGAGAAGCATCGCTTTCCGACGCCTGCGACTTCCTATCGAAGAAGGATTTCGCCGCTAGAGCCAGCGACCACTCAACGTTATGGTCCAAGGCAAGAGACTCGTCTGGTCGCTTAGGCCTCGAGTGGTCAGTTGGCATGCCGGGAACTTACCTTCGCCTCACCATTGGCGAAAGTATGCTCGTTGCGAAAGTGAGACGTAAGGTGGCATCGGTCATCAGAGATCGGCAACGCAAGATGCGGGATCAGGCTATGCAGATCAAACCAGACCAAGGCAAAACAATGGGTTTGGTCAGCATGGAACGAGCCTCATCTTCCTTCATCCGGGACGGCTCCTTCACCTCCTTTGCGGACTGGCGCTTTATACATCGCGCCAAACTTAACCTTCTCCCCCTTAACGGTGCAAACCGTTTTCGCAACGCCGACCAGCGTTGCCGTCGCTGCCAATTCCAGCAAGAAACACTGCCGCATGTTCTTAACCATTGCATGCGACACGCGGATGCAATGCAGCGACGCCATAACAGCCTTGTGGAAAGGGTGAGAAGAGCCACACAAGGAAGAAATTGGGTCGTCTTAGCGGCCAACCAGACGATTCCGGGGGCAGACGAGAACACACGCCCGGATCTGGTTCTACGGAAGGGGGAAGACGTTGTTATAGTGGATGTGACCTGCCCTTTTGAAAACGGTGTAGCTGCGTTCGAAGTTGCAAGAAGTGCAAAAACCGATAAATATGAGAACCTGAGAAGGCACTTCCTAAGCAGTTACCAGAACGTTAAAGTGGAGGCATTCATAGTCGGGCCGTTGGGTGCCTATGACCCCCAGAACGACAGGTGCATGAGGCGCTTTGCCTCGAAACATTATTTAAAGTTGTTTCGAAAGTTGTGTGTGGCCGATTCTATAATGTGGAGCAGGAAGATATATATAGAACACATTACAGGAGCACGGCAATATTGATAGCCTACTCCCTCCTGCTCCCATGTCTAAGTATATGAACCTTTGTATATAATCTTTGATTGTTGTTTTTTTTTATGGATATTGTATTTATATTACTTTAAATTTCTAATGTATATATGAACATTATAATAAGAAATGTAACATGCTCTAATAAAAAATAAAATCTGTTCTTATCAGCTTAATATCTGATACGACCCCCATGTGGGGTCAACGATATTAATCACTTGTTGACTATTTGGGGGAGGCCGGCCTTCTCCCTTTCATTTAACTAGGTTTAGTTGTTTTTGTTATTGTTATTTCTTTTTATTGTTGTTTCCTGTTCGAATTTTTTAAACTAGCCCAGAACTAGGCTATTTGTTTACGGCGACTTATGCCTAAGTGGGCAGTCGCCAGATAGCCCCTTCAAAAAAAAAAGCCTTTCTTACTCCTGTGGGTATAATATCTAATTATCTTATTTAATTTAACCTTTTTTAGGGTATTCATACTTAAGTATTATGGTAGCTATAACCTAAAAATTTAAAAAAAAAAATAAAACTCACACTACTGAATTCATAGCTAGGTTATAGAGTGCTGGTTCTCTGTACTTAAGGCTGGTGTTTGCTCTAGTGCTCAGTTTAACTGGGCATATTTATCTGAACCTATAGGATCTACTGAAGAGGTTAGGACAGTGGTTTTCAACCTTTGTACAATAGTGGCACCCTAATTGCTATCTAGAAGCAGCCGTGACACCCCAATATAAAATAATTTACCTATGAATACTTATTATGTGAAGAGCATTTTAAAATTAAACACAATTGACATTTAACCTAATTTAATTGAAATAAAACATAAAAATTTAAAAATAAATCAATCTTCCTTTTAAAAGTTTAATGGAAAGTTTGAGCTTAATGAGTATCACATAATTCTTTAATATTGGGACGTAAGTTGACAAGGCAACTCTCATTTCTTCATTCACTGTCTCCAATCTTTCTTTCTCTCTTTGTTGTTTTTATGTTGCACAATGCAGAAAAGCTAGTTTCTAAATAGATTTTTTTATATAAATATTTGAATAACATATTTTTTGGCAATTTAGGCATTTTAAAAATAATTTGGTTTCTCCCGCAGCACCTTTGGATGCTACATCGTTTGTTGAAAAACATTGGCTTAGGAAGATAATGTGAATTTTAGCATATGAGTTCCTTATAAATATTTATCAAATTCCACATCTATAAATCTACTCATTTGCTATTATTTGATTTATTCCATTGTTTATATTTAATAGTATCTGCATTGACTAAAAATTTCTTAATTTTAGTTGGAACTCTTCTGTTCAGTTAATCTTCTTCAATTCATTTTCATCGCTCTCCGGTTGGATCGCCACATCATCTGGCCATGGGAGGTAAGAAAGAATCCTTTTTAAAATTTTTTGGTATGGTGATAAATATTATAGGAACTCTTGATATACTCACTGCAAAATATTTTGAGCCGTCTCCTAAAAATAGATGAACCCAAGCGTCCTAATCATATTTGCCAGAAATACGCTGTTGTTGAGTTCAGCGGTCATTAACATCTGACAAATGTGTATTTGTCAGGGGTGAATCCCTGCCATGGTACTTGTGCACCTTGATGTGCTTGCAGAACAAGAGTGGGTGAGTTATTGTGGTTTGCTCCTGACCAATGTACCCAGGATTTTGGAGTATTCTCATTTCATCCACATAATGTATTCTCAATCCTTTGGACATGCTCGCAAGTATATGAAAAAGGAAGAAAAGCCACCTGCCCTTTTCTGAAGAAAGGATAATGTTACAACCTCAAATATTCAGCTGTGGCATTACGACATGGGGCCATATCACAGCGGAAACTGGATCCAGGTGGCCAAATGAAGAGACTAAAGACAGAGTAATCTTAACCTTGATTGATATTGGCTCCCGTTATAACAGCATCTTCACTGAAAGGGAAGCACCTGGAAATCCTCAAGGATTTGTCAATCAGGACAAAACAGCATTGTCTTCAGGTTGATATTGGTTTACTGACTCGGTGGGTTGTTAAGAAACCTCTACTTACAAAGGCTATGAAAAATAGATTAATTTGTATCAGAAATGCCAACACTAGAGATCAAAGCATAACAAGTGGAGGGCTGTGTAGAATGCTACACCTGACAACTGAAAGAAGGGTACTACCTTCCGACACCAGTACTCCCCAGGTTAAGTAATATGTAGGTGACCACACATCCTACTTCTTAGTTGGCCTGCCTCTCCGTATTCTTATTAGTCACACTACATCGCCCAACTTCTCTTGCTATTTTGAGAGGTTTATGATCGCTGAGTGTACTTCTAGCCTCTAGAGGGGTGTCTGAAAAGACACCTTCTGACATACAATAATTTTCATATTTTTGTATTTGTTGGGCCAAATATGTCTTTATTATTAATTACTCAACATACTTGTATTCCAACTATTCTCCTAATTCTTATATTTTAATGTATTAAGAAGTAGAATCGTGCGGATCCTCTCCATTCTTTTACCATTATCGATTCAGATTTCTATGCGCTTTGTCACAGTAAATCCAACTCTGGGTGGTAGCTGATGTGCTTTATTTAAAGTCACTTGTAGGATTTCATTGTCCTTTGAGTGTAAAGTTCTATAACTACTGTTTACCTGGGTATTCAATGCCCATTTAGTGCATTGTGTAAATATTGTTCACCTGAGAATTCGTGCCCATTTAGTGTATTATCTGTAAATACTTGGGAATTAAGGGGTGTAAATGTATATACTTTAATACATGTAACTATTATTTCCTGGTTCCCACTGTTTTTTAGTATGATAAAGGTTATTTGCATTCAGCATAATTATTTTTGCTTACTTAGCACATATAGGGAAATTCTATCCTGGGACCCCCTTTTGTTAAAAAAAAAACCCTACATAGTTGTGGCTCCCAGACTAGGGACTGAATTGGGGCCCATTATGACATTGATTCAATGCAAATGAAACATTAGTTGGAGAGCAACCTTTCTGTGTTCAGAAATAAACAGGTTGATTTTTATGTTAGGTTCTTCTTTTCTCCATATTTATAGCTTTTTACCTCTTTAATCAAGTATTTTTTCCATTGCAGCTCCGTATTTTAACAATCTGATTTTGTGGCGTAGGTCCCCATAATTCCCAAGTATGTGGGGCTTCTTTTTTTTTTTTTTTTTTACTTAAAGGAGGTCCCCTCTTACTTGCTTCTATTTTCTCTATATTTCTATATAGACTTTTCCCCCTATTTCTTACTCTTATCACCTCTCTTCATCCCCTCCCTGAGGATCACCGTGTCATGGTGGAGGGGCTTGCGTACTTCAATGACACAGTGGGCTATGTCAGTGAAGACTATGATGGACATTATTGTCCATCAGTCTGTCTTCAGGGGTCCTACCTTGCTGAACAGGCCACTGTGGAGGAGTCAGACTAAGGATCCTCACACCCGTGTGTTGAGTAACGATGTACGGGTTGCCGATCATGTTCGCCGGAGGTATCGCCTTGAAGGCCGCACTTGTTCTGGTGTTGATAGCGGTTCACAGCGTGGGTCTTACTTAGCCTAGCCGTCTTCAAACTTCCATTCATGACGTTGCACTGTTTTTAAAACGACAGCTGTAGCGTGGGGGAGGGCTACCCTGAGGATAGTGTAAAGCGCCTAGTCTGGGGACAACTACAGTTACATGATTCCACTTCCCCAGGGGTACGTGTTCTTTTAATACAAATATTTATGGGTAAAAATAATAACTTTTCCCCAGAAGCCCCAGGCTTCTCGTTCCTGTGCCACCAATGACCGTGATCTTTGTAGACTCGATCCTTTTGGTTCCGAGATCGACGATGATCTTGATTATAATAGATTTGTAATTTTAAAATCAGACTGATACACCAATAAGTAAGACTGACATTTTCAATGTGTATGAAGACTTTGTTGCCAAATTTGATAAATCTGCCAAAATGTGGCCTAGGAATGATGGCTGCCTTGTTGTGGAGTCCTCTTCATTTGATCAGCATCAACAAAATCAAAGTACTAGATTCTCTTGCTTCCCTCAATATCTCCTCTTCAGCCTATCCTACTTTAACACCTGCAAGGGGGTTATCAGGTCCGGGAAGCCTATTGAATATGATGTGGACCGGCTTATTGCTAAACTGACTTCTCAAAAGGTAGTTGGTGCATACCACATCACTCGTAATGTTAATGGCACCAGAGTTCCTTCCGCTACTATCATATTAACTTTCAATAGGTTGGAACTCCCTAAGAATATCAAGGCTGGTTATCTGTGTATTCCCGTAAAGCCCTACATGGAGAATCCCCGTAGGTGCTTTCATTGTCAACGTTTTGGACATGTCAGCAAGCACTGCAGACAGGAGAGGGTATGTGTCAATTGTTCCTCTAATTTCCATGGAACACCGTGCCCTCGTCACCCTTGTTGTGCCAACTGTGGTGGCGACCAACTAGCCACCACCAAGCAATGCACCTTTTTCTTGTATGAGAGAGAGGTTGTTGCTCTTCGGAATAAATTCCGAATTAGCATGGAGGATGCTAGAAGGAGAGCTAAAGAATTATACATACAACCAGGAGTGAGTTTTGCGGATGCTCTTAGAGCGACCAGACCAGTCCGTAACAGACAGCAGAGACCATTCAGACCTCCGCTTTTACGGCCGCAGAATATCCATCAAGAAGCTCCAATAGAATCTCTGCCTCAGAATGATGCTCCTCCTCCCTCTCCAGTCATTAGAGAGGTTCTTGCTTCTCCTAAACCAAGGCGCAGCAAGAGGACTCGCCGTTCCTCAGATTCCCCTCCATCAGCATCTAACCAACCATTGACATGTCCGGAAGACATGGAGGCAGATTCCGAGGATGTTCGTGTGGCGTTCATTTCACTTTTGGACATCCCACTAAATCTGCCTTGAGTCCATCAGTCACAACTAGCCAGCCTATTACATACACAGCATCAATAACTCCAGAAGAACCTGAAGGGATTTTTTCTGGTCCAGCTTTGGCTGTGGCCCTTTTGGAAGAGGAGAAACAGCTTTCTGGGGTTTCTTCACCCACCCCAGCTGACCCACCAACCACTCTCAGAATGACTCGGTACCATCTCTGACGACATTACTACCTACCAGTACAGAGGACCCAATCTCTTCGGAGGCATCTTTGCCAGCAGAAACCACCTTCATATTCACAACTAACAGATGATTCTTTGCCCTCTAATAAAAGTGCCATCCCCAAAACATTCAAACTACCTATGCCTCAAGTGTCAATTACACCTAAAAATCAAAAAGGTTCAAAACCCCAGTCACCTTCCACAGGTGCAAAGAAAAAGTTAATTACCCTTAAACAATGAATAGGTTTCCAATTGTTCATTGGAATCTGCAAGAGATCTTCTCCAAATGGGAAGAATTCAAACTCCTGCTTCATGATACAACCCTTGTTGTATAGCATTACAGGAGACCCAATTGGGTATTCGTCGATTACCCAATATCCTTCACTATGTGGGATATTTTAAGAATCCACCAGAACCCATTCATGGTTCGGCTATTTTTGTCTGTGAAAACTGTTCGCACTTAGCAATCCCGTTGAGAACAGACCTTCAAGCAGTGACGATTCGCGTGTATACCAATCATTTATACACAGTCTGCTCACTGTACATCCTCCTGGTAAAGGAGTAATTGCTTCAGATTTGGCTAACAAATTAGCCGACCTCATCTCCCAACTCCCGACCCCATTCCTACTAGTTGGAGACTTTAATGCCAGACTATGATGACAACCACAAGGGAAATCTGATTTTGAGACTTATGGAGACCTTGGATGTGTCATTATTTAATGATGGCACTCCGACATCCTTCCATGTCCAAACCAATAGCTCTACCTGTGTAGATTTGTCACTTTGTTCCTCAGACTGTAGAGTAGATTATAGCTGGTCGGTGGATCATGATCTGAGAGGAAGCGATCACTTCTCAGTTGTTCTGACCTCATGCCTGGGTGGCCCTCCTTCCCCACCGGGCAATAGGTGGAACACCAGGAAAGCCAATTGGCCAAAGTTTAAATACCTTTCTCACCATTTTGGACACTTCCATTAGGGCGGCATTGACATGGTCCTGGATAACTTCCATGATCATGTCAACCGTGCCGTAAATTCTTCTATGTTCCTCTCCAAAACTGTTTCCCACAAGACCCATCTTCCTTTTTAGTCTGAGGAATGCAGCAAAGTGGTGACCGAGTGTAAGCGAGCTTGTCGCTACCATCGAAACCCTACTGCCATCAATAAATATGCTCTTAGCCGAACCAGGGCTGTACGACAGCGTACCCTCCGCCAGGCTCGCCGAATTTCTTTTAAAGGGTACATCAACTCTATCAACTACCAAACTCCACCAGACAAACTGGAAAAGAGTGAAAAAGCTCATGGGCAGAGCAATTGGTTTCTCTGCCCCCAATATAGTTGAAGCAGGTGAGCTTTGGGGAGACTTGGCCAGAATTTCAAATGTCCTGGCAAAGACATTTCCAGCCCTAACAATTATTCCTTAGAATTTCAACATGTCAGGAAAATACAAGAGCAGTGCCTCTTGAACTTCATGGATTCCTGTATGGATAATGAACCATACAATAAGCTCTTTTCCATTCATGAACTTCAAAGTGCTCTTAAAAGATGTGGATCCATTGCACCTGGTCCTGATGGTATCTCTTATGATATGATCAGGAACATTTATTCAACACTCATTTCACATCTTCTCGATATATTTAACTATATCTGGATTAAGGGCTGTTTCCCTTTCAATTGGAGGGAAGCAATCATACTTGCCCTTCGTAAACCAGGAAAGGAAGGGACACTTCCGACCCACTATCTCCTAATTGCCCTTACTTGTTCCCCACGCAAGCTTTTTGAAAGGATGGTGAATGCCAGGTTGGTATGGTTTCTGGAGAAACACAACCTTATTTCTTCCTCACAGTTGGGTTTTAGAAAGAAACAATGCACCACAGACCTGCTGTTTAGGATTGAGGATTGCATTCAACAAGCTTTCTCAAAGAGACAACACTCCATTGCTGTCTTTTTTGATATAGAAAAAGCATATGATACCACCTGGAAGTATGGTATCCTGAAGCAACTATATGACGGGTATCGAAGGCCATCTTCCTAGGTTCATACAACAATTTCTTGCTGGACGCACATTCCGTGTTAGGGTAGGAAATGTCATATCGGAGCCTGTTGATCAGATAGAGGGCGTGCCACAAGGAAGCGTTTTGAGCATCACCTGCTTCTTGATGGCTATCAACTGCATCATTACTGATCTTCCTGCAGAAGTAATGACAACTCTTTATGTGGATGACTTGGCAATTTTTTCAGCATCGCCTTGGCTGCCATTTGTCATCCATAAATTGCAACTGGCCATTAACATTATTGCCAAGAATGCTGCTGCAAAAGGCTTCCGACTGTCACTCTCAAAAACAAAGGCAGTTCATTTCTACAATTTCAGGCAAGTTGACTGAGAACAGCCAACCTTATCTTTGTATGGCTCCCCCATCTCGTTTGAGCCTCATTGTAAATTTCTTGGGGTTATCTTTGACTCAAAGCTCTCCTGCTTGAAGAGAATGGATATCTTAAAACTTCTATCACATGTTTCGTGGGGAAGTGATCGCCGTACCCTGTGGCTTTTGTATACAACCTTGATCCAGTCTAAGCTGGATTATGGGTCACAGGTGTACTCTTTAGCCTCATCCTCAAACCCAGACAAGCTCAATTCTATTAGGAACCAGGGAGTGCATCTAGCTTTGGGAGCATTCAAGTCCTTCCCAGTATGGAGTCTCCATGCAGAGAGTGGGGTCCTTCCACTATCCTTTCACTGCCTTAATTTTAAACCTGCAGTACCTTTTCAGGCTGCAACAGCTCCCCCACTCACCTGTATATGATTGCACCTATAATATTCACTCGGTGGCCTCATATGACAGGTTTCCTTCGCTGACTCGCCCCTTTGCCCTGCGTATGACTGGAGATACGGGTCAACTGAAGGAATTATCAGTTATTCCATATCAGATCCCTAAAGTACCCCCATGGCTATTGCCACCCGTGAGGGTTTGCAAAGTGCTGGCAGGCGAACTCAAGACCAAGTTCTTGCCTTCTGTTCTACAAAGCCTCTTTAATGAACACTTTGTGCCACAAATCAAGCACTTTTATCTACACAGATTGATCTAAATCCTCTGATGGGTAGGAGCTTCTACTATCTTCCCCTCCCATCATGTGTCTGTGTGCCTGCCCAATACAGCCTCTATCTTGACGGCTGAGCTTGTCGCGATACTGGCTGCACTGTATACCATCGCTTCTTCATCACCGGCATCTTATACAATATTTTCTGATTCTCTCATCTCTTTTTTGTCTTTTTTTTCCAGATCACTCGCTGGTTTCAAAGATCCAACAGTAGCTTTTTTATTTATCCTTGTTCCACGAAGTTTTATTCTGTTGGGTACCTTGCCACATAGGTATAAAAGGAAGTGAGAGAGCAGATGCTGTTGCCAAGGCAGCTGCATCCCTAAGAACATCCACCCCCTCTCCTCTTCCTTTCCATGAGTACGTGGTCGGCCAGTGGCAGAGGACTTGGGACGAACTCCCCCCAACTAAACTGCATGCCATCAAACAGTCAGTCCACCACTGGCCAGGCACTACTAGGACCTGTACTCAGGATGTTATTCTATGCCGTCTGAGAATTGGGCGTTTTTCGTGTGACACATTGTTTTCTGATGGAAGGCCTTCAGCAGCCTCCAATGTGTACTCACTGTGGAGTACCAATGTCTGTACTCCACCTATTTGCTGAATGCCTACGTTTCCATACTCTGAGACAAAGGCTTTTTCCTTTTATTTGTCAAGGGATGTGTCCTCAGTAGGTTCTGAAGAGCATCCTTTCAGAACGTGATTGCACCTTTAACATGAATCGAGTGTTTAAACTTTTATCAGAGACAAATCTCTTAAAGGAAATTTAATGTTTTATCATTTTTAGAACCAGATAGACGTGTCGTGTCTTCTGATTTTACAGCATTCTAGGGCCTTTTATTTTTCTACATTTTTAATCCCTCTTCCTTTTTTTTATATATATCTCTTAGATTGTTAACCATAGTCTATGTTTTTAATGAACATTTGAAATTTTAATGAATCCTTTCTTTCCAAAAATGGGTGCGAGCTCGCCAACTTGGACTTACGCAGCACCCGTCTGTTTTGTACCATTCATTCATTCATCCACTTCCACTTTACCTATTTACATTAATGTTGTAATCCATATCTTACAAATTTTCCTGTGTAAATTGAAAGTTACAATTTGTCATTTTCTCATTTTTAGATTATTCAAATACACATTAAATTCCTCATTGCTTTTTAATTCTGCTGTTCATTAAAATTAAATATTTATAAAAAAATGTAGATTTCAGTATTTTTTCTCATAAATACTTCATTTAAAGCATTTATGTCTTTTATTGCTCCTTCAGGTGGTGTTTGTGCCAGCATGGATTTTACTCTGTGTTTCCGTGGTGGCTGTGCTTTATTCCATCATCTTTGCCGGCCTCTTGATGCGAATGCCTGATGTAAATCCTGACCGGAGAAGAACATCCATGAATTCAGCTGTCAGCTATACCTGTTTAGTCACACCGCTCCTCATATTTCTTGTTAGTAATTAAAATTACATGTATAATTATAATCAGCAACATACTGTATAATTTAATTCAGTTACTGAATTTATTTCTATGAAAAGAAATATCTGTAGCTTTATATTATAGATTTTTTTTCCTACTTTTTATTCAATCAAGATAATAAGTTTGGACTTAAGGGGAGAATTTAAGACTAGATTTGACTTTGCTCACTCATCTCCCAGTGATAATTATAATCTTCTAAGGAAGATTACTGCATCATATCTCCAGTTCCATAGTCATTCCTCTTATACCTTCCACATCAAATACATCGTTTATATTCTTTCTTGCTATTCACAAATCATATTCTTAACTTCTCTTTCCTTTTTCGATCCCTAAACGTCTCTCTAGCATAATCAATACAACGTTGGACTTCCAACATTGAGGTGTCGGGTTAAGTCCCAGGCGAGAGCAGACACACATATTTTGGTGGATGTGCTGTATTTACCCCTTCAGGGGTAGGTAAATCTTACACATAGCCAATCACAACACTATCTTTCCTCTCCGTCTTTGCAATACAC
Source organism: Ceratothoa steindachneri (assembly GCA_963969495.1). Classification (NCBI taxonomy): domain Eukaryota; kingdom Metazoa; phylum Arthropoda; class Malacostraca; order Isopoda; family Cymothoidae; genus Ceratothoa; species Ceratothoa steindachneri. The sequence continues at coordinate 33,677,064 of OZ018332.1, forward strand.
ACACTTCTCTATTCCAAGGTATCATGCCGATGGGTAGTCGGACCCACATACCATGAGGCAGAGTGGGCTCTACCCTTCTCCCAGGGTGATAAAGGTTCCTACTTGATCTCTGATTAATGTAAAAACAAAACAAAAAAAAAACACTTCCTGACCCCCTCCCCCCCAAAAAAGACTATTGCCATGTTGATCTCTATGTTGATTACATTTTCTGTTAGGGATCTTGTCCCCGAGTGAAAGATAGTGCAACATAGTAGTAGAAGGATTGTATCTTTGAGTTTGAGAAGGTTCTATCCCCCGTATTGATTAAGTGATGCTGAGCTGAAGAAATATTTACTTCATCTTTCGTACTTTTGGAGCAATGGGGTTCAGCCTCAGAAATGGATGTGAAGATTTTCATGGGAATTTATAATATGACCTCCATCCACTCTTAGTTTCTATAGTTGATTAGGTATTCTATTGCATTATTATCATTCTAAACATTTCTACTATATCTTTTCTTTATTTTCACCCCTTTTTTTCTTCATCTTATCCTGCTCCTCTTGACCATCTCAGAACTATTTCCAATATAAACCTCTCTAGTAAACCTCTCGAAAAGTTCATTTGTCATGGCATACAACCTAACAGCTGAGGGTTTGACTGATCAGAACCAAGGGGGGAGTGACAAAGTGAGTCTTTCCTCACATTCTGCCTTTTGGGATTGAAAATATTCTTGTTGCCTAAACTTTAAATCACTCCCATGTTTATCAGTCATAGACTTATGGTCTAGACCACCCCAGTGACTGCTTTCCTCATCGACATAGGCTGGCCATGAAAACAGTGCAAGAGGTAAAAAAAAAACCCACTTATTTTTAATTCAAAGATGCCCGCTGATGTGATCATTAGATTTCTATGAAATTGATTGCATCTCACTTATTATCAGCCCTGCCTTTCACATCTCACTTTGGTAGCTAAGTTAATAAATGTGCAAAATGCCTCTAGAGACCTAAGAATTATAATATTGGAAAATCAAAAGTACACAAAATAACAAAATTAGAAAAATGATGATGAATTGAATTGAGAAATGGCTATACAAATAAAGTCATAATTCTTGTAGCATTTTTGAGTTGGTAATCTTGCTGGGTGACAAGTCTTCAAACTTGAGGCTATAATCTTGCCAGAGGGTTATAAATCACATTGATGTCATCACCTAATATTCTTGCTTTGGAGAACTTAAATCTATTATAAATACCAGTAGGTAAATATTATGGCATCAAGGCTATAAATCGTGAATTAGCAAAAGTTTTTGATACATTCCCCAACTAGAGTGACATACCTATTAGAGATGGATCACAAAACATGGTATATTTTAGCGAGCAGGTTTGAACCCATTGCTGTGAAACAGAGTGAATACCCTTACCTAAAAGACGACTAACCGCAGATAGGGGCTGGTGGCCTGGGAAGCTGCACACTTATAACATTTATTCCTGAGACCACAATACACAAGGTGGTCATTCTAGTTAATCCATGTCAAGAAAAGGTGATTAAACAGTAAGAAAGCAGCAAATGAAGCATTTGGAAGGTGAATGAAGATCCAGATGGGAACAGGAAGGGACAAAGGTGAGAAACCATGAGAAAAATAGTGAACATCGAGGATAAGAATTGCAGGGCACTTGAGTACCGAAATTAAAAGTACACAGCAAGAGTATTTTGACAAGTTGTACACTACTGGTATAGAAGATGAAGAGAGTGTGACTATGATTGATTTTGTAGGTGTAAACTGGATGCTGTATCAGGATATGAAAGTGATAGAATGCATGGGGTTGTTAATACTGTTAGGAAGACAGCTGGAAGCTATGATGCTGTTACTGAGATTGGAAAAAGTGGGAGATATTCTGTGGCAAATATGAGTACTACAAAAAACAACAACAAAGTTTGAAGGTGAAATGGAGATGTGAATGGGGGATGTCGAGCATACTTTCTCATTGACTCTCAAACTAGATTGAAACTACCTGGACTTTATTCCCTCGAAATTTCTCTTATGTCCTTTTTTCTTTATCAACCTCGTCGTGCCTCTTGTCCAGTGGCTAATTTTTCAGGCTAGACACTGACCATTTTTTAACATTGTCTTCATTGAGGCTGGGAGGAAGTGGGTTCACCCCTAATCCTGTGGAGCCCTGCAGATGTCGGCGTCTCAGGCTGCCGAGCGTCTTTGAGTCCACTGGATTCAAACTATTCCTGGTTATTTGCTCTGATGGAGCTCCATCAGCGGCAGTTCCAAGGAGGCAAAGGTCACTCAGTTCTATGAGGGGAACCTTCAATGTGAATGCGGCTGATTCTGTCGCATTCGCATTGAGGGCTCTTTGTACGCTTGATATCTCATCTATGCAGGCAACCCTGCACTCTACCATCCATCAACCTGGTCAACGAAGTGGTTGATCCCAGGGAGCTACTGGGCTAGAATCTAGATGATATCGTGGAAGAGCTGGCTGACCAGGGAGGAATCAACGTAGAACATCTGATGATGTTCAATGAACGCCGCTGACTAGACTTCACCTCCAGAGGCGAAGAAACTTTCGATGACCTAACCAAATTAAGTGATCTGCATTTTGCGTTCGCTTCTTTCATGGATACCACCCAGTCTGGATGATAACCCTTACACTATGTTTCACTCACCAGGGTGTGTGAAGCATCACCTTGTTAGCTTTGTTTAACAGGATCTGGCAAGTGTGGATATATTCTCAGATTTTTGGCCAATGGCTCCCATCTTTGCTTTTCACAAGCCAGAAAGAGATTCACTATCACAATCAGTTTTCACTCAATTGCTCTAACTTCTTTTATGTGCAGGTTGATGGAAATTGGTTGTTAGGTTAGCTTAGCAAATAGACCGGAAGTACCTGTCCCCTACAGACTACAGCTTTGGCAAGTCCCACTCCTCATCACATGCTCTTCCTTCATTCATGGACAGCACTTTATCATGGTGTTCTTTGATTTGGAGGGGTTCCATGATAAGTTGTGGCTTTACAGTATCCTGGACACTCGCTGTACTATGGGGCCATTGTGTCCCAATATTTCTGAGTTCCTACGCGATTATCGATTCCACATAGAGGTGGGGAGAGCTTTATCCGGTCCAATAAGACAGGAATAGGGCATCCCGCTGGGAAGTGGCCTCAGCATCACATTCTTTGCCTTGAGTATCAACGGCATCGCCTCAGTGTTACCAGAAGATGTCCTTGCTACTCTGTACATGGACGACCTTTCAATCTCTTTTGGTGTGGCCCAGAATCCAACTCTGGCGCAACGGCTCCAACAGCTATTGAACCACATCTCTCGCAATGCTGAAATGCACAGGATTCAATTTCTTTGCCTGAGATCAAAGGGACGCACTTTTGGTACTATTCACACTCTAGTGGACAGTCCCACCCACACCCATTATCAATGTCCTCTCACTCTCGGCAATCCCTGGGACCTTGGAAGGAGACTTAAGCAGACATAGCTAATTTGTTTTATTATACTTTTTACTCAACCCCCCAAAATGATACACAATATTTACAGAAAAAATATCAAGATATACAACAAAGTCAGAAAATATAGTTACAACAAAATTACACTACCCCCCCCCCCTCCCCTAAAAACAAAAAAAAACAACACAAAACAGGAGAAACAAAATAAATAGATAGTCCGCCACCCTTGATCAACACAAACGAAATAGTGTAACACATAAATGAACAAACGACCTTACAAAATAAGGCCTGTATTTCTTTTAATACTAGCTAGCTCACTTTTTCTCTCTTTAGAACATAAGAAAAGGAGTATGCAAAAGGCTACTGAACAGCCTATATGAGGCAGCTCCTGTTCCCCTCTCCAAGTTCAGTCCCACATAGAATCATCATCCATAAATCTATCCAATCTATTTTTAAAATTCAGCAGCAGGGAAGACACTTCTATCACATGACTACTGAGCTTATTGCATTCATCTACGACTTGATTTGTAAACCAATTTCTATCAATCTCTTTCCTAAACCTAAACTTGTCCAGCTTAAACCCATTACTATGTGTCCTGTTCTCTAAAATTAAGAACCTTTCCTCTGTCTCTCCTATTATAACCTTTTAGCAACTTGAAAACTTCAATCAAGTCCCCTCGGACTCTTCTCCTTTCTAACATATGTAGCTTTAGTCTCCCGTGCTTTTCACCATAAGGTAAGCTTGTCAATCCATGAATCATATATTTCATGAAATATATTAAATGTATGCCTTTATGTACCATGGTAATTTCAATTACCCACCCATCATATTTTTGAAAATATTTGAATAAAGGAAAATCGTTCGCTTATTTTGCTCCATAAGTGTACATTGAGAAAGCGCAGTACATTTGCACCTACCCCTCCACTGAGGATCAGCCTTCCCCTCAGTGCCCATGGGTTTGCCACTAATTGTTACTCTGATCTTTGTTAATTTCATAATCTAGTCAGGAACTTCTTAGTCAAAATAGTTGATTGTCCTATCCATGAGTGTCGTTTCCTGTGTAGAACACCTCGTCCTGGTATCCTAATGGAGGGGGGGGCATTACTCCTTCCGGTGCATCGAGGTAGGCTCCTGGAGTGCCAGGTTTCTGTGTCATAAAGTTCTTGAAGGGGAGTGCCAAGCTCCTCTCGTTGAGGGATGGGGCATCTTTCAGGTTGCTTTGTCTACATATTGATTTTTGTTATTTGGTTTATTTTTATCTTTTGTTTTTCTTTTCTCCTTTTTGGTGATTTTATTTATATCTTGAATAGATGTTTGTGTATTCCTTAAATACGAGTTAAGGGATTAGTTGTTAAATATTACCTTTGTTGGTTGCCTCAATAATGGGTTGAATAACGAATACTCACGTATTTGTGTTTCCTACTTCGAAGCTGCCTGAAATCTAACCTTTTTCAATGGTGCTCGATCGAAATTTCACTTGAATTCTTCAGGCGTCTTTAATCTTGAGAGAAAAGCTTTACAGGCAAAATGCCAGTTAATTATGGTCCCTGCGATTCATTCAGTCATGTTTATTTGCCCATGTTTGTTTCTCCCTCGTAAAATAGTTTATTTTTCAGATTATGCTTGCAAGCAAACTCAATGAAACTACATCAGCATCCTACAGTCTTGTAGTTACTCCCCTCTACGTCTCTTTCCTTACGCTCATCTTGATGGCCTTCACCACCAAGCGAGCCAACCAATGTAAGCCTTTATTTTAGTACTTGGAATTGCTATGTAAGTCTCTCTGCCCTAAATAGTCTACTCTTGATGACCTTTCCACGCTTTTTCACCTCCACTACCTCGACTGCTTCAGGTCGTTTACTCTCGCTTCTGACTCTGACACACTCGCGGGACTAAACCCGGAAAAGGGGTTGCCATTCTTGGAAGTCCTGCCCATAAATTCCTTATCATACCATAAGTAGGATTGGGTGGGATTTTCCTGGACAGTTAATCCAAGTTTATCCACTCGTGAATCAAGTGGGTGTGAGATAGGAAGGCTGTGTTGAGGGAAATTTAAGGTGGTTGATGGTGTGGTTGCAGCTCTTTACACTATGTAAAATGAAGATGTAGGTAGGATAGTTCGTCTCGGGTAACCGATGCCAGCAACACAAGACCAGTCGGAGGAGTAAGAGGTGATCTGACAAGGAGCGGTGGAAATGGGATCTCCAGTTCTGTCGATTCGGGGGATTATGCGAAAACTGGGCAGAATGGTGGTGGTGGGGGGGGGGGGGGGATAAGACCTTCAACAACACACGTGAGTTGTTTTTATGAGCACCAATAAGCTGAGGTATGTTAACTTCCTTGGTAGATTGGAGTAGGGCGAGAAATAGAAACATGTTCTCAGACTAAGTCAGGGAGGCCTCAGGCGTTTTAGTACCCCCGGTCCAAACCATTTTTAGACGTCTCTTTATCCACTCTCAGCAAATCGTCAGTGAACCCAGGGCCACGATTATGCCGAGGGTAAATCGCGCTGTTACTGTTCACGGGGACCTACCCTCCGATGCACCGACAGCTTCAGGTTGCTTTTCTGTCGTCTCCGAATCGGACACACTCACGGGACGCACCGCCATTTAATAGAGTGCTACCCTGTGTCTCGCTGGGAGGACAGCGTTGTTTCCCGGTCTGGGTAATCTTCGAGGGCATAATAATAATAGGTGATCACCCACCCTACTTGTTAATGGACCCGCCTATCTCTACTTATCTTTATTACGGTGAAGTACCTACCTACCGCGGGAGCCGAAAGCCCGCTGACTAGGGCAAGCATTAGGTACGGGGTGTGCTGGACCGTCGACTTTGTTCACCTCCCTCCAGTACACCTATAAGGTGGCTATGCTGGCACCATCCTTTATGGTCAAAGTTTCAGGACAATTTCGCCTAAATGGCGGGACGAGTTGACAAAGCCCATCAACTTTGGACCGGGACTGATTATATGTGTAAATGATCCTATTCTAGAATTTGTTATTCAATGGAGAATTATCTCTTAACCTTACCACCATTGGGAGAGGCTCCTTTTTTCTTGATCATTTGTGACGACTGAAAGCAAAAGTGGGCGACTGTTGGTGCATGGAGATCCCTCCTCCTCCCTAGGTGTCGGGGAAGATGAGGGAAATCGAGGCACCCCTTTTAACCAGAGAATTACTCGACTGTGACGGACCCCTACGCCGGAGCATGCTACCTTCTTGCTTTTTCTAGTTATTTTTTTAGCATTTTTCCTTTTTAATCGTTATTTACATATTGTTATTTGTTTCTTTATTATGTTTTTTTTTAATATGGCCTAGTAGTAGGCTGTGTTGTGTACGGCTACTTATGCCCAAGTAGGCAGTCGCCAATGGGGTACCACATTGAAAAAGAAAAAATGACTGTGACGGAGAGTACTTCGAATGGGATCTGTGATGCCTTGGAGTGGATGGCCACACGGAGGTGACCCAGCCCTAGACGGCAGGATTTTCCATCCCGGGTTCGGTGTCAAATACCGAACCCGAGTCCTCCCTGTGCAAGTTTCTCATAGTGCTCAGGTCCCCGAGGATTCAGAAGGAGAGGAAGGACCTCCTTCCCCACCAGGTGTCCTTCTGACAGCCAAGACCTCGATCTCGTCGAATAATTTTCCTGAGGTCGGTCCATTCGGCCTAGGGGCTCCTTCGGGCGGTGGAGAGACGCGGGTTCATCCCGCAGCGTCCTATCCCAAAGCAAGAAGAGGACCAAAGGTTCCTCTCACTCTGCAGGAGCTCTGGGGTGTGACGGGTCCGCTGCCGTTTCGTCAAGCGATCAGTCCAAGAACGGCCTTGAGTGCCCCCGGGTGTGTGTGCAGGGGTGCAGACCAAGTCGCAAGTGGGCTGAGTGGATTCTCGATTATGTCGGGGCCCCTCATTGAGAGACTACCTGGCGTTTTCGAGCCCGCTGGCTTCAAACGCTTTCTGGTTATTCGCCGCTCCACTAATGGCAACATGCTGGCCGATGGCAACATGATCCATCAGAGGAGAGCACTAGTTACCTTGATTGGTAGAGAGTCGAAGTTCTCCTGTTTCGCTGACCGGCGCCTTCTGGTGAATGCTCCTTAATGTCATGCCGTTGAGTGTGACGCCGCACTCTACCATGAACTTCGTGAAAGGAATGGACTACTCCATAGATGTCATCACCTTAGAGCTGGTCGACCATGGACCGGTCAAAGTCGAACGTGTGATGAGAAAACAGGGAGGGGTCTCGAGACCCACCCCTACACTCTGTCACGTTCGACCGTTACAAGGTCCCTGAGTCGGTGCGTGCCGGATGTTATCACTACCGTGTCAGGGCATTCGTGCCACTGCCGCGGAGGTGCTACTACTGTCACCGCTTCGGCCATACTAATCGCTCCTGTAAATGCGCAAGGTCGGGCTTACCCGAAGTCTGTGTAAGTTGCTCGAAGTCCGCACACGATAAGTGCAAATCGTGTCTGGCCAAGTGAGTCAATTGCGGAATGCGTCATCCCCGCCCCTTCCTCGAAGCAATGTGGTGCGTATCTCTTTAAGAAGTAAATCCTGGCCATTCAGGCCAAGGATCTTCTCTCATTTCGCGAAGCTAAGAACTTGGTCTGACGCGCCCGGCGCTGCCTAGGACGTCTTATCCCTCAATGTTAAGAAAGACACCCTCTGCTCGAGGCCTAAGAGCACGGTCGTTTCCGCCCTCATTCGGAACCCTTCTGCGGGTTCTACCCAACACGTGCGATTCCTTGGTAGAGTTTGCGCTACAAAAGGCGTACACCCAGCCTTGGCTAAAACCAGTGATCGCCCCCTCCTTTCCCAGCGTGACCGTTTCCCTCAAGGCGAAACGGCCGCGCGCCTCCACCAAGTCGTTCGACTCACAGAAGTCAACACCCCTCAAGTTGGTCGTGAGGCCGTCTTCCGCGGTTCATAAAGCCGACCCCCGAAAGGAGAACAGCATCAAAAGAGCTTCAGCTCCTATGCCCGCTCTCAGGGCTGGGTTGGCTGGCTGAGAGACGGTGGATCATTCAAAGGAGGGATCCACGCCTCCGAAACCGTCGCGCCTGCCTAAGGTTTCGAGGCCAGGAAGATGCGCCATTTACACCCTGGATGATGTATCTGTTCTTCTCTGCTTTAAATGCCTCCTTAAAGGCTATAGCTGTGCAGCTGCACCTTTATGGGGGTATACTGTTATTTTTACGTATATTCCACAGTCAAGTCACTTTCATCGCGGAGGACTTCGCCTCACGATGGCACAGTTGCCGAGGCCCTTTCTACTGCTCTGGGATTTGAACGATAGATTTCCCACTGGGGGAGACTACTCGATCAATCCCATGGGTCAGGTTCTTGATGAGCTGGAGATAGGTGTCCTAAATGTGGATGAGTTTACGTATCACTGCCTGAGAACCGCTTCATTTTCCTGTCGCGATGTATTTTTGTGCTCTCCTGATGCACATTCTGATTTTGGGGTGGGGTTAGTCGACGACCTCGATGGTAGTGATCACTTTTCCATTCAAATATCATTTTCTGGGCCGCTGCCGCCCGAGAGCCCGCCCCGGTGGTGCTTGGCGCTGTGGTCCGCATTTCAGGAAATGACTGATTTCTTTGTCTCAGTCGAGGAGTTTAGTTCGGTAGATTAGTCCCGAACCTCTGATAAAGACCGTGGACTGGACCTTGCTTTCCCACAAGGTCTTATGTTGTTGGCGTGTGTGGTTGTGTTCAATGCTACTTTCTTTTATGTGTTTGATGATGTGAAGTTCTGTGTTGCACCCCGCACAAACATCTACAATGGAATTATCCAGCCTCTGATAGCTCTGAAGGGCTGGGTGGGGTTCACTCCATAGCCTGTTCAGGTGGGCGCTTGTCTTCGCGGGTGAGGGAGGTTTCAGAAGGTGAATTTCTAGGGGCCGAGTGTTTTTGTGTGATTTGATGGCACGGTGAGTGATTTGTGTGCGGATATGTTTCCGGAGGCTGGTTTGTGTTGGGTAGGGTGGGAATGATAAGATTGTGTATGATATCATGTAGTAGGTGTTGATATTATGTTCCCTGGAGTGTGTCTGTGTTTTGACATGTAGTGGGGTGTTGAAGGTCTATGGAAGCTGTGGCAAGTGTTTGTGTGACTCATGTCCAGGTGGTCCTTGAATGTGAAGACTGGTTTCGTGGTATAGGTGGTCCGTGGGGGTATTAACACCCGGTTGTTGTGATGGGATGTACTACATGGTCTTCACTACATTGTAGATAGAGGAGAGTAGGAAAGGAGGCAAAGGGAAAATAAAGAAGGAAAGTAGCGTAGGTGAGTTGTGAACAGTTTCTCGCGCGTTGCTGGACCACTGTTAGCGAGCGGCGAATCCACTGCGCCATCCTGAGTCTCAAAAAGGGGCCAATTCAAGCGAAGTTTTTAAGCCGCTCGCTTGCGCTTCTCGCACGCTACAGGCCTATGGCATAAAAAGCTGATTGGGATGGTTATTTTGGCGGTATTGATCTGTATTAAATCCAATTTGTGGAAAATTAGTTGTGAAAGACGAATTACTAATTTGTTTGTTTGTTTTTGCAGGGTGGTTCGGTTTAAGGAAAGATTTGTGCCAGTTTCTGCTCGGTGTTTGTCCTCTTCTGCAGGAGTACGCAAATATTTCCTACAGCTTCCCTTCCCACAATCCATCGACAAGAGATTCTTCAGAGAGAGATGCGGCCTCTCTATCAGAGAAGAAAGATGGCCTGGGGATTTCCAGAAAAGACCAGAAAATAGTGGTGCCATCAAATAGCCTTGAAGTGCCCGATTAATTGGACCTGGGCCCCAGTTTCTTATTAGTTGTGTGAATGGTGCATTATTCCTCCACATTAAACAAATGTTTGCAATTCGAGGGTGGAAACCAAATAAAACATGCGGTTACCATAACAACGGTGTGCCTCCTCGGTACTGCATTGCGAGCCCCTCGGGGACGCTCTTCAGCCAACCAAGCAACTGGTATCAAATAGACAATTTTATCGGCCCTAATAAGAACTGTCAATTGGTTATTTTAGGAGTCAATCTTGCCGTCACGGGATACGGGGTCGTTTTCACCCGCCTCTGGAATTATGTCTATATTTTTAAAAAAATTAAACGGTGTCATTGTATTAGCAGGGAACTATTGTGCCCTTTATTTCGGCTTTTCATTTCATTCCAAAATCCCTCTCCGCGTCCGCGGTCTTTCTTGGGCGTGTTCCGAACAGTCTCCCACCTCCTCGACAGCCTTGCCTGTGGCCAAGAAGACTTTTATTATGCCTCCTCCTCCTCCACTTTATTCCCCACTGTTCCTATGCTTTTGTTCCTTACACTGATCAATATGAGGGGTTGTGGTCATTTTGCGCTCTCACCAGGTGTCCTAGTAGATAGGCAACACCGCTTTGAATGGGTGGGTGTGTGTGTTGGGGCAAGATTAATGGGATAATCGGTTCTGTCCCCAATAACTCCTTCCTGCGCCTAATGGACTGACCACCTCCCTGCTGTCGTTCTCGGGTCGCAGACGGCGGCACTGCTTTAACGCCTTGGCGGACGGACAAACGGGAATCTGTGAGGTCTGCCAAAACAGATTTTGGTCGTCCTCTCGACGATTAGTACTACCTAGTAAGGAAATTCACTCTGGCTGCTCAGTTGGCAGCTGTGGCCCTTGAAGATTGACCGGTGTGCGTCGGTGCAGAGGTGCGAACATCGCCCTTTAACGCACTCAAGGTAGAGACCTGAAAAGTCAGAAAACGCGAGATAGACACGGTATAGCCCACCGCCACCCTTTTTCACAAAGTCTCGATTATTGGCAAGATTTCAAAATTTCAGATTACATTCCTCTCGCCCTACCCAGTACCAAGGTAGGGCAAGGTGTGTTGTGACAGCACCATACTGGTCGGTAAGGGGTCAACCATTTGTCTGGAGTAAAAGGGAGTCCCCTTTACATTTCTTTGGAACTGCCCTGCTGCAGATTCATCTCTGTTAGGGAGGTGACCTACACCGTCCGACATTCTTATAGCAGAGATGGAGTTTCTCCCTCTCCATTACGGACGGGTTCGGGGCTTTCCGCGTGTGTAGAGTTGCCTCAAGGCGACTCGCTACTTGCGGGGCGCAGGATGTGCCGCTTCGGTTTCAGGCAACCCTGAAGGGAGCACGTGAACCACATCAAGCCCCTGAGAGGTGTAGAATGGTCCGGCGGCGTCCCCAGGGCTTTCCATGTGCCCTAGCTTCGTAATTTGATGGGAGCCGGCGTCCCCGACCCGCCAATCTTACCAATGCTGCGTGTCGGGCATCGAGACCCCGTCGTGCGGAGAGGCCCAGAATAAGACTAACGTTGCTAGGTTGGTGAGCCGTGACTGGGTCCATTAAAGGAGAGCATCGTTACTTAAGTGTGTTTGGTAGGGAGCCGAAGGTGATCCGTTTCTCAGATAAGAGCCTTGTGGCGGATGCGGCTCTCGACTTCCGAGGTGACTATTATTAGTGCTCTAAGTACACTCAGTCTCGACGATGAAGGTCACACCACACTCGGGACCTACCCCTACTCTTCGCCACTCGATTGTGATAGGATCCTTGAGTCATTCGGTATAACTACCGCGTCAAGCTATTTGTGCCACTGCCGCGGAGGTGGTAAGTACCACCCCTTCGGCCACATGAATAGCTCTTGTAGACTTACAAAGTCTGGTCTATAAGTCAAATTTGTCTGAGAGTGTACACGATTTATCCTTATCGTGTGCGGTCAAAGGAAAGCAGGTACCCTTCTACAAGCCTACATGCACAGTCGCTTCTGCCCTCATTTGAAACCATTCCTTGGGTTCTAACCTCCCTCTCCTGGTAGAGGAGGCGGTTCAAGGGGCTCACATACCGCTTCGACTAAACCAAGGGCCCCCTCCCACCCACAGTGTGACTGTTTATCCTATGGCGAAACGGCTGCACGCCTACACTGAGTCTTTACACTCACAGGTCGCAAGCCCCTAGAGGTAGTACTCTTCGGGAACTCCTAAGATGTCCCACGAAAGGACCATCAAGGCAGCTTCGGATCCCACGCCTCGACCGGACCATTCGGAGAGGGAGCAAACACGTCGATGGATTCGAGGCGGACGGAGAAAAAGAATCATGGCGAGCCCAACCTTTGCCAATAAGTCTTTGAAGGCGAGAGCGCCTTGTAGGGTCATTCCTGTGTCTTCTCTCCGACGAGGACTCTCGCATCGGCAGCGAGCAAGGATTGGAAGGCATATTTCTTGAAAGTAATTGCGTGTGTTCTGGGCCAAATGGGAGGAAAATGAATCGCGTGCCCAAAACATACCCTCCATTGCTATAAGGGTTTTGCGACTAGGGATGTGGGACGGGTACGACCATGCGCGATTTACACCCAGCATGATATCTCTGTTACTCTTTGTAATAAATATCTCATTTCAGCCAGTACAGCTACACTTGTATAGGATTTATACTCTTATTTCCTCGTACATTCCACTGTCAGCTGAATTAGACGTGTTGGCAATTCTGCCGCATCGTCAAACAATTCTCGAGACACTTTCTACTGCTGGGAGATTTGAACGATAGGCACCCCCTTTAGTTCGACTACACGATCAATTCCAGCGCTCAGGTTCTTGCCAACCTGATCAACAAGCTGGAGATAGGTGTCCTAAATGTGGAGGTGTTTATGCATGACTGCACGCAAACCTTTTCATTTTCTTGCGCGGTGGTTTGCATTTTAGGAAATGACTGATTTCTGTTTACCAGTTTGAGTTTAGGTCGGTTGATGAGGCCGTTGAGTTCTTCTCTGGGAACCTCATCGCCCTGGGCCTAACTACTAATCCTTGAACGTTTGACCTTTTTGCACGCCGTCCACTTATTCAGAGTCCGTCTGAGTGTGAGACTGCCTTTATACATAAGGGATATGCCTACATGCCCTATTCGTGGCGGCCCAACGATATCGCCGAGCTAGGGGTAGGTTGCGGCATGTTTTGAAGCATTCCCGCCGCTCTTCCCTGCGGGCATACGTGTCTTCACTTAACGGGAAATACCTCACTTGCACATGTGTTGAACCGAGTGAGTCAAAAGGATTCGGGCCAAGTTTTCTCAGGACATCCCTCTCGTCTCCAGCAGAACGGGACCGTAGTACCCTACCTCAGTGGCGGAGTACTTCACGACCTCATTCTCGAGCCGGGATGCTGCTCCGCCAGCATTCAATACACCCAATGATGTCGCTGAAGGCCGCCAACTGGACTTTACCTCCAGGGGCGGAGAACCCTTCAACGATATGTTTACATTGACTGAATTGCGTTCCGCTCTCGCTTCGTGCGCAGATACCGCTCTGGTCCAAATGATGTCTCGTATACCATGCATACGGATGCTGATGACCCTTGATAGGCCCTTGTGGCTTTTGTCATCCGTGAAATTATGTTATGTTATGACGCCTAGGTAAGCAAAGCTTCGCCTTTTATTCTAGATTTGTTCAAAAGGATCTCCACATAGGGTATCTTCGCAGAATCCTGGAGAATGGCTACTTTGCTCGCTTTTCGCAAACCGCGTGCCCAAAGAGGGGATCGTCTTCTTGGCCGTATCCTGTATGTTTGTAGTCAGCGGGGTTATACCAACCACCGTGACTGTCTTTACTGTCGAGTTAGTTGAAAACCCGCTTTGGTAATGGAATTAAGGCATCATTTTCGGTTTGAACACTGGATCGTGAACTATAGCGACCCGAATGCTCTCTGATTATAGAATCTCCAAATCCACTGATTATGTCAATGATGCCGCAGTTTCAACAGGTCTGGTGGATGTCAAGATTATCTTCTGCGTTTCTGGATTTGTAAGGATTGCTTGGAATCAATAAAGGTGCCAAAGAGTCAGCGAGGATAGGGTCACCAGACTATTGTTTCACTCTTCCTCACAATTTCTACATCCCAGGACTCAGGTCAGCCCTTAGGGTTTCCAGGTAAAGAAGGTAAGAGACCGCCGATTTAAAAAGATTTGTGTGCAATCATTCCGCGAATATTCCCATTCCCCTACCCCGCAATTACTGTGGCTTCAGGTCGCTTTCTTTTATTTCGAATTGGGCATACTATGCGACTCCGGCTCATTCTTGTTGAGTGTATCCGTTTGTGGGATTTTCGCGCACATAAACTTTCCCATCCCCGGGGAGGAGCGGGGTCGTTACCACTTGTCCTTTCTACTCGGGAGTGGTTCCTTGTTCTTAGACCAATAAACTATCAGACTTTTGTGACCACCTCCATTTTCTTAAGCTCGACCTTTTAACTGCCCTTTTTAACATTTCCATGCATGCTCGTGCGCCGGGGAGATGCGAGTGTCCCTCTGAAGTAGAGGCATTCTTCTTGTTTTTCTTTTTGGTCTTTTTTCAAGTTTTTTTTTTAATGAGTTGGTTGTTGCTGTTTTTGTTGTTCTAGCAACAGTCTTTTCTTTCAGCAACCTCTGACCTTGATGGCCGTCACAAGAAAGGCGCTTAAATAATCGGGCCCCGGAAGAGGCAGGCCTCCCCGTAGCACTTGTTAATCTAAAGCCCGAGGTAGTTTTTGTTTTGCTTCTTTTTTTTGTTTATGGTTTTTTTATTTACTAAAAATGCATTAAGCTTATTTTTAGACAAAAATAATTTCTAAAAATAATTTTGTTTGTCATTCTACTGTAGTCAGTCGTCACCTGAAGACACGTGCGCCCTTAATACAAATAAAAAAAAATTAGGACACTCAGCTTGCCTGTACAACTAACACCGCACTTTATTATCATCATTGTGTAAAGGGTATTCTCTGCGAGGGACTCTTAAACTACTCCTTAGATGATGTCACATGTAGATAGAGGAGAGTAGGAAAGGGGGCAAATAAAAAATAATAGCGTAGGCCAGTTGCGAACAGCTTCCCGCGTCGTTGGACCACTGTTAGCCAGCAGCGAATCTACTCGGCTATTCTGAGTCTCATTCAAACAAAGCTGTTTAGCTGCTCACCTGCACTTCTCGTACACTATACACAGAAGAGCTTCTCAACCAAGGTCGAACGTGTGATAGGGAAGAGGGAGTGGCCTCGAGACCCACTCCTGCACTTTTCGTGAAACTCTATCATGACAGACCCCTTGTATCGATGTGAACAGATGATATGGCTACCCAGTCAAATCATGCGCGCCCTTCGGGGAGATCCTACCACTACTACCGCTTTGGACATATGTGCTAAGTGGCGCCAACCCGAAATCTGCGCAAACTTCTCAAAGGCCTTACATGATAAAATACGCGTTGTTCAAGGCCGCGTACCTCAATTGATGTAAGCCACACCCTGCTTCCTCGAAACAATGAAACACCCTTCTTTTGAGGAGGAGGATCTGGTCATTTCTGCTGTGAAGCGACTTTTCGAGAGGCCAAGGAATTAGTCCTGTCACGACCTAAATTTTAAAAAGCTTCCTCTGCTCCTGGCCCATCCACCCTTGCAAGCAAGGTAGCCACCGCGCCCATTCGGAACCCTTCTGTATATTATATTTCCCCTGGGCTCCACTCTGGAAAAGCAGGTGGATCCACTGGGTGCTGTCGGCCTTGGCTAAAACCACGCGACCACTTTACTAAATGCGAGGGGAGCCTCAAACATCCCCCAATTATTAGTCTTAGGAGGAAAACAACTGGTAGGTGGTCTTGAGATCGTCCACCGCCCTCCTAAGTCTATCCTCCGGAAGGAGAGCAGCAAAAGGGAGCTTCGACTCTCTTGACCGTGTTCAAGGGTTACCTTGGCACTGGAAAGTCGCACAGAGAAGAGAAACGTCCGATCCCAAAGCCCCCCTCCTTCCGTCACTGCCGCTAAAAGTTTCTAAGCAGGAGAAAATGGCTCGTACTCGAGTTAAGCCTCTCCCTGTTAGCTCCCTTGAAAGCAGCGGTGCATTCTATAGCCAAAAACTTCCTGAGTTTTATCTCTCCGAAGGGGAGGGCCATTTCCCTTTGTCGTGGTATACCTTGAGGTCGTGATATACTTCTTTGACGAAGTAAGCTTTGATCAAAGAGTGCTAATTTTTGTTGTGTTAATGAAGAGCCGCTTCAACACGTAAGGATATAAAGAAACGCACAGGAATTCCCAAAATAAACTTATATTTTAAATTTAACAATTTAATACACAAAAACAAAACATGAACCACATAAATACTACGAATTTTAAAATACACAAAAATGACTTCAATTAACTTGACCCTCTAATATTGGCTAATTCGCTACTCACTTCAATATACAAGAAATAGGCTAATTGTCTCTACTGGAGTTTAAATACATTGGTTCCTCTGGTAGCGGGTTTGAGTTTGACCTTAAACTCAATGAGCCCCAGACACCACAGGAATCTGGTAGGTCCTTTGACGCGTGCTTCGACCAGATTGTTGGAAGTGGACTCGATGACTTGGCAGTCACAAGGTACTTTGGCGAGTGTAGCAGATGGGGGTCCAGACGGTAATAATTGGGGATGGGGGTCTTCAAAGGCGAGAACAATCACGGTGTTTTAGGAGGCACCAAGCTAGGCGGGGTCTCTCTGGCGAGAGTAAGTTAGATTTGGTTCTTAAACCAAGTTAACTTAGAGTTCGGTGTGACTACCGGGTAACGGGCTTGAGGTGGAGCTATTTCTCCTTCGTTACATAATTCCTCATGGGCGAGGACTGTACTCGGAGGGTCTTCTTAAAGGGCAAGGATAGAGGAGGGCGGTTTCTCTGACGAGAATAAGTTGAACTTGAACAAGTTAACTTAAAGGTCGGTTTGGTAACCAGGAACTAGCTCGAAGATGAGCTGCTTCTTAGCCTTCTTGGTATCCCTTCCTCTCTTGCAGGGGACTTCGTAACCTGGTGACTCACGTATTCTACCTGTCCAGTCTTGGTAGCCCGGCTTCAATCCGGGGACTTCGTAGCCTGACGACTCACGTATTCTACCACATTTTTCCCAAGTGTTTGTTATTTATACCTCTTCACCCCACTGGGGTAGGGGTAGGAGGGGAGGAGCTTGTGGATGCGCCGCAGGAGGGTTCTTATTCCAACGGTTTTTCTCAGCAAGTCTTACTTCGGCTCCCGCTTGCCTTCGAGCTTGAGAGGAACGCGTCTCCAATTTCTTACTTGAGGTGAAATTGAATATACTCTCGTAGGGAAAATCTTGCAGTTTAAAACCGTTTGACTTTTCAGAGAGACGAGTGACGAGGGGCTGTGGTTACGAGCTTGACCCATGTTGCTTGGCCCGGATGTTCTTGCCGTCACCGTCCCGTGTCTCCACTGAGAGAGAACGGGAAAGTGACGATTCCCCTACACCCTCAAAGTCTTCAATCGAGGACGGCCTTTCATCTACGTAGATCTACGCCTGGAGATCATTTTCTTTTAATGCGATTACTGTGGATTCCAGGCTAACAGGTAGGAGCTGCGAAGGCTTCTCTCTTCGCGCTCTCCTCTAACTATTTACCTTCAAAATATCATGTTATGCGCCTGCCTCCTCCGCCTGATGGTATAAGGATTTGCAGCCATGCCACAAATGCAAGTGGAATCACAATTTACACCCGACAATTTCTTCGTTCTATTTCTGGTTTAAATATCTCCTCTCAGGCAATACAAAGCCGTAGCACAGTTGCCGAACCCTTTTTCTCCCCTTCAGGGATTTGATCAATAGGCATCGCTATTAACGGGTGCTAGACGATCAAAGCCACAGGCTTTTTCCTCTCGGTCTCGACCTAAGACCTGGAATCAGTGTCCTAATGGTAGATGAGTTTCGATAACCTATCCGATAACCCTCCATTTCCATGTAATGCTCTCAAGACGCGCAGCTTAATTTGGGTTGGAGGTTGTCAATGATTATCATGATAGTGGTCAATTTCCCACCCGAATATCTTTTTCTGGGTCTAGGAATCCCTACACCCTATGCGTCGTGGTATCGGTACCACCACGGTTGCCGCAAGCCACCCTCAACGCTCGTGGTGTTTCCAGATGTTCGCCACGAGAGTGCTCCTGCCTTGTCGTAGGAAAGGGGGCTCAGGGCTCATGAGAGCGGACTGCGAAGTGGAGTTTTACTATACCTTTCTCCTCCCTTCTCGACCTTTATTTATGGTTTCATTTCTATGTTATTCATGGTCTCTTCATGTCTCCTTCTATCTCCTTTCCCCTTTCCATGTCCTTCTCAAGTGTGGTTTATGCACTCGTAGGTATATGTGTGGTCGTTTGTAGTGTGTGATTGAATTAATATGTTGCTGCTAGTGCGCGTTCTAGGTTTAAGTTTAGATTTTTGCTTCTCGGTGCACTAGACCTACATCATCGAGGTGCACCCTTCTGTGGATGAACCGCGCTGTGTTGGATGTGGTGGGTGGCTGGACTGCGGCTGCCAAGAACGATGGTCTTTTCACTTTGGGGCACTGCCCGCGCATTTCCCACCGAATTATTTATATGACTATCACTCGTATTGGTATTATTAGAGAGTATAAACGCGTTGAGCTCGGAAACGGCACTGAGTCCTCTCGACTCACTACAAGTATTTACACTAAGGCAGTGCGCTCTATCGAATGTCCATAAGTTAATCCGCCAGTTTTCCTAATTGGGACAGGCTTAATTCTTTTCGTGTGACCATTATAGGCACGATGTTAGCCAACAAGGACTGAATGAACTTGTGTCGCACAAGCTCTTCACCAACTCCTAGCTGAAGACGGGAGTCTACGAAGCAGCTAAGTAAACACAAATTCCTACCAAAGGAAATTATACCACAGATCTGTAAAATTGGGTCATAGAATAGAGTTAAAAATATCTGAAAAATGTATGTATAGTAAATACACAGCTGTTCAGTACTCCGCTCAGGGAGGGGAGGTGGAACTAATATGCCCAACGACGGAGGCTTGTCGCGCAGACGAGTCTAGGCCAGGCCCCCTTGGAAATTAAACGATATATATATATATATATATATATATATATATATATATATATATATATATATATATATATATATATATATATATGTATATATATATATATATATATATATATATATATATATATATATATATATATATATATATATATATATATATATATATATATATATGCGAGCAATGAGAAGAATTGTCAGTAAGTATTGTTATTAGAATTGTTATTAAGATATTAAGGATTAAGCATTATAATTGTTTTTAAGTCATTGTCATTAATAATTTCCATATTGGCGTTACGGAGCCCCCTTTAATTCGCCTAAGTTTTGTCGCTCTAGAATTCAATACTTCGTGTTGAATAAGAAAACCTGCTTTTCGGCCGCAAAGTACCTTTTGACGTGTCACTTGTCTCTTTAATAAGCCTTTATTAGAATACAAGTATATTTTTGCTACGTCCTTTCTCAAAGTCCCTTTTTACCTCTATTACCCGTAAACCTTCAGTAAGCCCAGCTAACCATAAGAATCTCCTTGAAGAATCATCTTTGGAGTCAGATAATTTCCCATTCATTTTAGCTGGTTACCTCGTTATAACTTGGGTAACATGCTTACTTTGCTTAATGTTGTCCATCGTTGCCGATGACGACGTCACTCCATACATGGATGATTTTGATGATGTTTGGTTGATAATTATCGTCTTTGGTAAGATCGTTAATGTCTGCGGAGTCCCCAAAGGTTGACACAGCCTCTTTCACAGACATCGCAGATATGGGGTCCTTGTATTTGTTGGTGTCGTCTTTCACGGTGGGCTATGGCAGCATTGTGGATAGGGTATTGCAACAATGCGTGGATGAATGAGCAATGCATGGAGTGATAATTTGCACGATGATGTTTAAGATGAAAAGCAGGTGTGCATTCGTGCATTCTTCAGTCCACCATCTTCACTTTCCCCTGCTGAGTCCAGTGGCAAGGAAATGATCCGGGACGACTAGAGCATGCTTAAGTTGCAGTGCTCTGCCGAAAAAGTCCCTAATGCACGAGCACCATGCAGATTTGATCACCAGGTTTACTCCTGAAGCCTTGGCCCTTCCAAGGGCTCCCACAAGGCAGTGGGGTTGGCCGGGTTATACCGCCCGGCACTCGGTCGTTGGACGTACCTTCAGTTAAAGGCAGAAGGACCACGAGCAGGTAGTACGCCAACAGTTGAGAGGAAGAGGATAAGTAACCTTATCTTCTATGACTTAAGATTAAGACTTAAGGCTATGACTTAAGGTTATATATTGCGCAATAAACTGGTGACCCTTCGTTTCGACCAGACAGTGAAGGTATCAAAGAAATGGACTTATCAAGGCATCGTCAGACACGACACGGTGAAAGAGACATCATAAACGCCATCAACATCAAAACACCCATCTTTAATGAAACGGCAGTTGCAGGTTGGTTCCAAAGTTTGGAGGCCCAATTTCACATCTCCGGAATAAAGAAGGAGGAGACAAAATTTGTCCATGTATTGGCCTCACTTCCTCCTGAGACCGTCGATCGTCTTCTGGCAGCCATTACACCGGACCAAAATTATCAGCTTTTAAGGGCGGAAGTGATTGGCTATTCGAAAAGACCAAGCTCAAGTTTTTCGAAAAGCTCATCGCATCCTCCACGCTCACCCGCCGACTCTCGACCAATTTAGAAGAACTATTGGAAACAGCCCTTCAGCTAGGAGTTGGTGAAGAGCTTGTGCTTCTCTCTCTCTCCTCGAAACTACACCAGCATCATTTCCGCGTAACTCTATCTGAAATACAGCAGTACAAAGTAAGTGATTTTGTTATTATATATTGATACTGACATGGGGTGATGTGAGCGGCTGGGATTTTCCATATTATGCATTAGCTCCCTCTCGTTCACGGGCGTGTACCTTGAAGCCAGTCGGCAATATGAAAATCACCTCGTTCTTCAAGACAAAAGTGGCCAAGACGAGTGGTGATTGCGACCATGATGTTAATGAGCTGGAGCAACAGACAAACACTTCGACATCGACAGCAAAGCCGAATCTCACCATGAGGAGCAGGAGGCCAAGGAACTCATTTCTCTTTTTCGCATGTCACACTGACACTCCCGGCAGCTCCAGTGGATATTGGCAACTTCTTTGGAAACAAGGTGGCCACAGACTCTGAGAAAGTGGCCTTAATCAATCAGACTGCCCCGTTTGTCGAATCGCTACCATTCATTGAAGAAGGTGGTCATAATTGGCGATTCCAACCAAGCTGATGCATCACACGCCCCTGGATGAAGTACTCGTTGCTGAACGAGGGTAGATACTGCGTTGCATGTGTGCAGTTTGGCGAAATACGGGCGGAGTTGGAGACCATAGGCTGGGCAACTTGGTGTTAAAGCCGATTGCAGGTAACAAAAAGCCACCAAACCGCTCAGCAGTTACAATAAGCACTGATATCACGCGAGAGCTATGACGAAAATGAAGGGGTTTGTCGACACTTTGTGAAGCCCGACGACGGCTGTCGACACCAAGCTACAGACGAAGAAGAATGAGCTAATCGAGATCAACCGGCGCCTGTTGGAGCTGATCATTGAGAGCATCCTCTTCTGCGGACAAAATATGCTGCCTCTCCGTGGGCATTGGGATGGCGGCCAATTGGACCCCTCTATTCCGAGCAAAACGGGAGAAGAAGTCTTTAGAGTGCTTCTGCGTCATCGAGCCTAGGGAGTAGATGCCGACGTCAACCGCCTCTTCACCACATTGGCCAGCCGAGCCAACTCCACCCTTATTAGCAAAACCATTCAGGACGAAATTGTCGATATCACATGTGGGTGCCACTGCAACTTCTGTCCAAAAAATAGGTCTCTTATTCCAAAAGTAGAATTCATGCTATTTTGACATTATGAACAGGTGTCACCATAATCATATTTCGCTTTACTGGTCGATTAGTGCTGGAAGAGGTCTTATCGGAGTGTCAGGGGTATTCGCAGTGCTAATGGAGGAGACAACGGACGTCTCAGGGAATGAGTAAGACACCATTATCCTTAGACACGTCGAAGAGGACATGAAGGAGGACTTTCTCTCTTTTCGTCCATGGTGAGAACCTCACCGGTGAAGGCCTCGCCCAACTGCTCATTAACACCATACATGGCCTTGGTTTGGAGATGTCAAACTGCCAGGGCCTCGGCTTCGACGGATCGAGTGTTATAATAGGGAAGTTCAGAGGTTGTGCCGCCATTATCATGGGGCAATACCCCTCGCCAAATCGATCCACTTCTTTAATCACCTACCGAACCTAGTGCTGACCAAGGCCTGCGATGTGAAATAAGTGAAACTCGCCCTTCAGACGCTCAACGAAGCCCATAACTTCATTTACTCCAGCAGCATGTGGACGCTCTGGTTCTCGAAAATCGTGAAGCTTTCCTCAGCTAAGCGGGAGAAGTTGGTGCCCTTGTGTCCCACCAGATGGGTTGAGCGGCATGATGCAGTCCTTGTGTTCACTGAGTTTCTGCCTCACATCGCGGTCTTCATGGAAGAAGAAATGAAGCTGGATGCCAACGGTGGCATTTTACTCGCCACGATTAGGGACCCTCGCTTTCTCATTGGGCTGGTTGTGGTGGAGTCAGTTTTGGCTCACACACTGGAGTCGAGTAGGACCCTGCAGAAGAAGGACGGTGACTTGGCATCTGTGTGCACATTGATTCGTGAGATCGAGACTGTGTTCTCCGAGTTCAGAAAGAATGCCGAGGAGCGCTTCCACACTGTATTTTCAAAAGCCAAGGATCTCCTGATTGATGTGGACTCAGCTCACGATGACGTCCCTGTTCTCCGAGTCTTTGCACGACAGACACAGCGCTCGAATATCTCGACCAGGACTGCTGAGGAGTACTATAGACACTTGGTCTATATTCCGTTCGTTGACCAAGTGATTGCCGAGCTGAAGAGAAGATTTGAGGACGATACCATACCAGTTGCTCTCCAGTTGAAGGAGCTTACCAAGGGCTCAAAAGCAGACGTGAATGCCATCCTTAATGCCACTAACTCTACGAGAGCGATGTTGAGTCATTGGTGCTCGCGCAGGTGGGTGCACAGCAGTGGACAAACTCCGCTCCGGTCTTCGAGACTGTTAAGAATGCGAATGAGTACGCCGAGACCAGTATGTTCCCGAACATTGCGAAGCTCATGACCATCTTAATGACTTTGCCGGTTTTAAATGCAGAGGCCGAACGCTCATTATCAGCCTTTAAACGGTTAAAGACGTACACGAGGAGCACCATTGGCCAGGATCGTCTCAACGGCCTTGCATTACTCGCCGTCCACAATGACATTCAAGTTTTGAATGATCAAGTGATTGACAAGTTTGAAGAGAAAAACCGCTGTCTCCTCTTCTCTTAAGCAAATGAAAGGGGACATTGGGCAAGAGCCTACGATTTTGAAAGCGCCTACCTCTGGAAAATAAAAATACCTTTTCTATTATGTGATTTGTTACTTAAGTGAGCGAAATGACTTGCAAGTAGCCTACATCATTATAGTCTACATTGCATGTACATCTTCATTATTAATGCCTATAACCTATTCGTATGTATTCAGCAGTGATTATTTGTACAATCATACATGTATTACTCGTAAAAATATGTACCATAATAAGCAACTTTAACAAATTTCCACTCCTAAAAATCCTGGTATCTCCCCCCTTCCCATTCGCATTTTCTGGATCGGCCACTGTACCTATTATATAACACGCTCCCTACATTACCATATTTCCCAACTCACATCCAATCGATGGAGCGCCTGATTCGTGAATTAACAAGTGCATGCGGTAAAATTGCTGGTCATGATGAAAGAGATGGGTATATCCGCGCGAGAATGTCTTCCAGAGATTTCTTTTTCGAAAGCTGAGACGAAAAAGATTTTGCGAAAATTATTTGTTAGTTACAATCCCTCCATTTCTCATGGTGACGGCGATTATATATATATATATATATATATATATATATATATATATATATATATATATATATATATATATATATATATATATATATATATATATATATATATATATATATATATATATATATATACATATATATATATATATATATATATATATATATATATATATATATATATATATATATATATATATATATATATATATATTTCTCATGCATTTCGTCCTTCTTGTGTTCCTTTTATTTGATGTTCCATTAAAAAAAACTTCGCCCTTGCTTGTAATATATTTCTGTAATCAAAACTTAATTTAGTAATAAGATTAGGTTGGAGAAAGATAGGCTTTCTCAGTTTTTAAGCCCCTATCCAATGAACAACTTCGAATACAGTCACGTGACCAATGATGACCAATCAGAATGCAAAATATTGATTGCATTCTTAAATATGATAATGTATTTATAAAAAAATAGCTCTATAGTTTAATTGGCCCGACGTAGGTTATTTTTTTCATTTTGCAATAAATTAATTATTGTTCAACCAATTCATTTTTTTACCACAACCTTTCATTTTTAAAATTGGTCGATTTCATTTCCCCTACCTAACCACGTTTACACGCCTTCAATCCTGCAGATCACTTTTAAAGGAGTCGAACCCGTGGTTATCTTACGAATAGAATTTATATTTTTTATTCAATTTATATTCACCCATATGAGCATCCTTCAAGGGTTGACTTTTTAGATTTTTTATCTCAAATTCCTACCCCATTTTTAGTTCTGGGTGATCTAAATGCCAGACACTCAGTATGTGGGTGAGAGAGTGAGTAACCTTCAAGGCAGTCTCCTGGAATATTATTTATCTACTAATCATATTAAAATTTTTAACTATGGTAATGTTATGTCATATTACATTCGAACTATTTTTTTCAGTTGTGTGGATCTACCTATTGGCTCCACCGACTGTATCTCTGATTTCAAGTGGTCTGTTTTAGATGTCCTACATGGCAACCACCACTTTTCCCTTGTTTTGCAATACATGACTCTATGCCCGTCCCTTTCATATCTTCCCAACCCCAGATGGAATGTTGTAAGGAAAGAATGGTCAAAGTTCAATGACGCTCCCTTCACCAGTAAACAAATTTGAGATTTTCTAGATATTGATGAGGTTATACATTACTTTATGGGGGCGGAGTCCAGTCGAATTAAGAGGGTACCGTACGTTCTTGTGTTAGGCTTCGGCCCAGAGGAGAATTAGTTTGACCAAGGCTTGATATTATCTAGGCTGGGTTTACCGAAGGTGTCTTCGTGATCGGGTTAAGTAAAGGACCTCGAAATGATGTGGCAAAGGAATAACTTGATTCTTAAACTGCTCTACTAAAAGAGCAAGCGGAAGGAGTTTCTGACAGCTCTGTGTAGCTGTTATGCCTACATATTTCCCATAGATTTATATTTATTATAGGAAATCGCTTGTTGCAGATCTCTGTTTTTTTTTTCTCTGGTCAAAGCCTATATTTGCTCAGCTGTTGAAATATTCCCAACACGCGTGTGTTTGTTTGTACGCGATCCTCGTATTTTTTCAGGTGGTCAGCTTTGATATCTGTGTATGTTAGTGTGTTTCTGCGCGACTCTAACGACCGCTTGCGTTACATCGATTTGTACAATTTGACATACATTTTGTTTATTTTTCTAACTCTCTTAGGTTCTTTATCTGTTACACTTGGCATATTATTTCCTTAATTTACACACAACAATTTTTAGGATTTGATAATTCCACCGAGCGGCGATTTGTGGAGTTTCTCGTTGGGCCTATTAAATCCTGCAAGTTGGGTGCCATAGTCCTAACTTTTTATAAAGTGAATCCTACAGGACTCTGCTGCCAGTAATGGAGTTACTGAAAAATAGCGCATTATAAATACATAGGTAGATTGTCATAGTTAGAGAGAAAAACGCCATGCGGACGAAATTCTTCGAGCAGTGCCCTGGGAAGCCTATCCACTTCCGGCGACAACAAGAGCGATGGATGTACCGAGCAAATCGAGAATTGTGGCGGAAGCTCCGCGATGTCGTGTAAACCAGGCTAAGGTTCCCTTCCATCGGCGCAGCGTCTGATAATTCATACCCCATTCCGAGAACTCGGGGCAAATAACTTCCGGCGAGCCCCGTATAAAATATCAGATGCGGGCCTCAAAAAATTAGTATCAGACAGCGCTTGAACGCGACGCGTAAACTCTGGATTCGGCTCCCCACCCCTCAAGTTCGAAGGCAAGAATTCTCTCTAGATTAAACAATAGTCTATCAGCAAGTGACTATTATTCTGGAATCGGCTCCGTTCCCGTCCGGCGTAGTACTCCCTCGTTCCTTTCCCTCAAGGTTAAACGTGGCGATTGCAATTTCCATTTTGCAATCTCTCTCTCCGACAACTTCCCAGAGCCTACCACTAAAAGTAAGCTTCGCGAATAACTCTGTCGTGTATTCAGTGTCCCGTTTTCCTTGAATTGTGTGTTTTAGTTGTCCCTCTAACTCTGAGCTCATCTGACCTTAAAACTGTAACTTTTCGAATCCATTTTTATTTGTAATTTGCCTGTAAATAGTAAAGTATATTTTTGTTTCTTTGTCCATAAACTCTAAGAAGCTATATTAATTTGACCAACGGCACTCTTACTTAATTTTATTGATATGCACGCACTTCCGGGTTTAAAATTCCCCTAAAGATTTATCGCGCTCCATCTGGCCGAATCAAGGCGAGCGACGGTCACAGATTTGACCTTGACCTGCGACATAAATACATATTAAGTCCGTATTTCAGGCAGACCTGATGTCTGACAGCATTTTTAATCCTCATATAGGGCATTGATATTCGAAAGCACATACATCTGTACTCAACAAAACTGGCCCTTTCATTATGCCGTGTTCTGCTTATGATGCACAATATAGATTTTTTATCTTACAATTGGGTCTCATTCTATTTTCTACTACTATACAAAGCTATCATATATAATATTATAATTTTACATCATTATTTTATTTCCTGGTTCCGTTACAAGGCTTTATAGAGTTCCTCTGATATTCATGTGTGAGGGTTTCAACATAGAGCCTATTTATACCTTGCAACGCACTTTCCTTATTACTTACATGGACGAAAACTATACATTGCTATTTTAACAAAGATGACATATATAAGATTATTATTTTACATCATTATTTAATTTCTTGGTGCCGTTACAAGGCCTCATTGAATTCCCATGATACTCATATGTAAGGTTTTCAACATGGAGCCTATTCTGCGTCGCAACGCAATTTGGCTTATTAGTTGCTATTGTACAAGAATAATATATACAACATTATTATTTAACATCATTATCTTATAAATATCTTGTATTTTATATATATATATATATATATATATATATATATATATATATATATATATATATATATATATATATATATATATATATATATATATATATATATATATATATATATATATATATATACCAACTATGTACACTTAACTTTCCATAATTAATTTACAGGCCTTGTACATTTTACTTCGGTCTCGAAAAACCGATATTCTTTCTACATCACCGGACATTTACTGTTCTCCTCTTTAAAACTAATTTCAGGCAATTCAATTGATTATCACTGGAATACTTTCTTCGTTTGTTATTAATAAATTATTTAAAACTGTACTCGAACGTATGGCGTGAACGTGTGTCTTCAAATTGTTTAAGTGTTGCTTGCAGACGTCCAGTACGTAGAAATGCGTCCTTCTCTAGCTGCTCCTTCGAAAGGGAAGGCCAACGCTGATGGAGTTCCCCTGGTCCTCTTCTTCTTACGCTGACTGTGTTTCTGTAGGCGATTTTCACATCTTTAAGTTCCGCTTGTTAATGGCTTGATGCGCCCAATTCTTCGTAACCTTCACTTATCCGGCCGAAAAGAAGGTCACCAGTTTATAGGAGGGGAGGGAGCCAATGATAAAAGAGAGAGAGTCTAGCGAAGATTGAAGTGGCAGACTCTTCATTTATGCTGGACAAACTCACAAGGCCTCTTCTTCTCCGTCCTTCGAGGGGTCACCAGTCACAGAGCCTACCTCCTTGGAAGAGGAGCCCTCCATAACTGGTGACTAGGCCTACTTCTTCGGGCCTACTTAATGTTCAGGCTAGACTTCACGACGGATGGACGAGAGGAGGGAGTCTCAACGATTCTATAAAATAAATGCCGAACTACTGACTTGACTGCCGAATATTGAACGATTTAGGCCTGATGAATAGTTGGAGTGTCTCTCTCTCTCTCTCTCTCTCTCTCTCTCTCTCTCTCTCCATATATATATATATATATATATATATATATATATATATATATATATATATATATATATATATATATATATATATATATATATAAATATATATATATATATATATATATATATATATATATATATATATATATATATATATAAATAAATATATATATATATATATATATATATATATATATATATATATATTTATATATATATATATATATATATATATATATATATATATATATATATATATATATATATATATATATATATATATATATATATATATATATATATATTTATATATATATATATTTATATATATATATATATATATATATATATATATATATATATATATATATATATATATATATATATATATATATATATATATATATATATATATATATATATATATATATCGTCTCCACGGGGCGCGACCTTGATTTGACCGTGGGGCAGGCAAACCTAGTGATCTAGTTTGTTCGTTATTTCCACCCATTCGGCGGAGTTTCCGACACCTCGTATATCTGTTATGTCTACATATTTTCCATAGATTTAGCTTTATTATAGGGAATCGCTTGTGCAAGATGTCTGAAATTTCTCTGGTCAAAGCCTGTATTTGTTCAGCTGATGATAAATATTCCCAACACGCGTATGTTTGTTTGGGTGCCATCTTCGTATTTGTTAAGGTCGTCACCTTTGACATCAGTGTGTATTACAAGGAGTTACAAAGGAAGAGAGTACCCTAGGAGACCTTACGGTCCATTCAAAGAGGGTACCTTTGGACTAGCAATCGAGCGGCACATGGCTGCTCAGTTGTTTGCCTCCCTAAACGGCCACTTTTCAAGACTTTGTCTAGTCTTGACTTGAACTGGTCAACAGATTCAGTGTTGACAACTTCCACTGGAAGTGCGTTCCACTTACCGCAGATACTGTAGGTGAAAAAATTTCCACACAGATTGCGGTTGTAACGCTTCAGTTCAAGTTTGAAGCCGTGATTGCGCGTTCTGTTCTCACTCAGTGTGATTAGAACGTGCTGTAAAGAAGGTGTAATGCATGTTTTAGTTTGCGCAATTTGTATGACACAAACGATTGACTGCGTGAGCCGGTGAGGGAAGATTGCTTGCATCAGTTCAAATTCAGAATGGCATACACCAGGTCGCCATTCTGGCTCTGCTATTCCAGACTGGCCTTCATCAAACAGAGGCTGGGGAAGGGGGTGCCCATGTTGGCCTTTCTCTCCCCCTGAAGCATGTCCAGGCACTGCGCCACAGTCTGTATCACCAGCTTGTACTCTTTGAGGACCTGAAAAATTAACATTATCACATTGTTTACTAGATGGGAATTTTTTTAGAGTGAAATCTTCGGACGGAAAAAAGTGAAGTGTGTATGTACCATAGCTGGGTGCGACTTTAATTTTTTCAGGTGCGACCTCGACTTTGGGACTTTGCCGCCGGATTTGGTGTGACTGCGACTTTGCGACTCTAATTTTTGCTCCCCCAGTGTGACTTGCGACTTTGCAACTGAGCGACTCCGACCTTTTTTCTTCCCGGTGCGATTCCGTTAAATTAAAAAGTAAACTTTAACGCGAGAACAGAAACATGTTTTTATAAGGCAGAAAAACATATTTATTATTTTTTTAGTTAAAACACAGCCTGAACTAATATATACAGGTCATCCTCCTCCTCCTCCATGTCCTCCTGGCCCATCTTCTCCTCCAAGGGGTCCATGTTCCCTTTTAGGAACACAAGCTGCTCAAAGTTGACCTCATTCAGGAAGGACCTCTTGGCCCTGAGGACGTCCGGCCGTGCTGAATAGCCTATCTACAGCTGGCTTAGCTGGGGAGGGGGGTATTGTACTTAATGAATAAGTCCATCCACACCTCCCTGTGCTGGTAGGAGAAGAGGGACCAGGCCAGCTCGCCTTTAGAGGGCACGCACTCATCCATGGACTTCCTCAGGACCTCCCTCGCATCCTGCTGCTGGTTGGCCGGGCCTCTAGCAAACAACTTGTTGAAGAGGCGGGCGTCCATGTCCTGGGGTTCCTGCCCTCCTGGCTGGCTAGGCTGACGCTGCTGTTGCTGCTCCTCCTCTCCCTGGGCTTGATGGTGGCCCTAAGCTCCCTGGTGATCGTGTTCCTGATCTCCTCCACCTTGTCAGGGGCAAAGCTCTCCAGGGCCTGGGGGGGGGGGGGCGGAAGTTAGGGTGGACGGCTGTGGCCATAATGAGGTCGCCATCCTCAAAGAGGTGGCCAAACCTCTTTTCATAGCCCCTGAGGAGAGCCTGCACCAGGGGCCTGGCATACACCAGGTCGCCATTCTGGCTCTGCTCCTCCAGGCTGGCTTTTATCAAACAGAGGCTGGGGAGGAGGGTGCCCATGTAGGCCTTTCTCTTCCCTTGAAGCATGTCCAGGCACTGCGCCACAGGCTGCAGCACCAGCTTGTTCTCTTTGAGGACCTGACAAATTAACATTATTATATTGTTTAGTCAACTAAGCTTATATTATTAATCTTAGAACAATTTCATTAAGTAAAAGTGTTAAAATAACGATCGCTATTATCGCGTTACTTTATGCTTAGCTGGATGTCCACCTCTGTAATGGGAGAACTCTCCTTGTACTGGTTGTTCAGAATGGTGTTGATGGCATCCAGCTTGTCACCAACACTCAGGACCTCCAGCAGGACCACCACACAATCATAGAGGAAGTTCCATCTGTAGAAATAAGACATTTTATTTAAATAAACTATCATAAACTTACAAAATCCAATTTTATATAATCGCCAACAATTTCTTATGCTAAATGTAAATATTATAATAGTACCTAGTCGCCACTGGAGTCTTCAGTTTTCTTTTGGCGGCCTCCTTGACCTTATCTGGTTGGCCGCCACTGGGAACCTGTTCTAGAGGTTCCACAGGGCCTGGGTCTTGGCTGTGGTCCTCTTCCACTCTGCCTCCCTCTTTCTCCATCCCTGAACATCCCTAACATCTGTTGTCGCCAACAGATTGACTTTGTGGGCGCTGAAACAATAAGATATTTAAATATTCAATAAATTCAAAGATAGTTAAATGACTTCAATTTTTATTTCTTAATATATTAGATCTAGACGCCGATATTGTTAGTACATGCAGCGGTGTTGAGGTGGCAGACTTGGGTTGTCCCCCTCAGCCCTCAGGCGCACCTGGAGATCCACAGCCCGCAGGTCTGGGTCCACAGGAAGGTTCTCCTGGTTCTGGTTGGCCTCGCCCAAGGAGTTGTTGCGTCTGCGTTTCCTGAAGACAATAATTATTGATTTAGTTTATAAATTAAATTTACACCGCATAGGTAATTATAGCTTTTAGCACCTAAGGTAAAGAATGCCAAAATTTACCTTTTTAATTTTCTTACCTTCACCTCTTTGAACGCCAGAGTTGCATGGCACCTCTTGAAGGTGTCCGTGTCGATCCAGAGAACTGTCATCCCCAAGAAGGCCCTGTTGTAGGCGGTTAGGTTGTCGGCAGTAGTGGCCACCCACTTTTGGTGGAAGAGCAGGTTGACCACCTGAGTCCTCCCCTTTCCCATCAGCTTATCAATGTCCCTGTCCACAGTCCTCCTGGAGGTGGGCTAGAACTCAGGGTTGACGAGGTAGAACATCCGCTTGGTGCTGGGATGGTTAGCTACAGCCAGTGGCGTCATATCTCAATAAACCGCCTAAAGATGAAATATGTAAATTAATATATTTAAAATTTTTAATACACATTTTTAAAACATCAAGACGCTGTTTTACTAATTAAAAAATCAAAGTTAAAATAGCTATTATTATTTCTCTGGATTTTTTTTTCACTTGGTTTAACACTGCCTGGCGCTCTCCCGGTTGAACTTAGCCCTGAAGCTCTACTCCGAGCACATCTGGCGCTTCCTCCGCACCGCTTCTTGTGGATCTTCCTGAGAGACCTCCAATCCACCTTCTCATCAGTTCTCACAAATTTGTCAAAGACATAAAAACTGAAAGAGATAGAAATGTTTCGATGACAATTTGTTGAATTTAAATATTTAAATCTAATATTTATAAATCTTTAAATCATGAAAAGAAGTGAATTTACTCAATTTTAACATTTAATTTTTCTACTTTACTATAGCGGCGAGGCGATTCTCTTACCTCTCAAGCTTTTCCAAACAGCTTATCAGCTCATTGACGGCCTCCTCGTTGCCCTCCTGGATCTGGTCGCCAGCCTTCCCCGTCTCCCCATCCTCCACCCTTCAGAGTCGCAGGGACAAAAAAAGGCATGTGGCTATCCATGTCACTGCTCTCACTTAGCATATGAGTGCTGCCCCTGAAGCTACTACTGGCTGCACTGTCGCCAGAAAAAATCCTGCTCCTATCCCCACCCCTTGTCACAAACGTATCCATGTCTATGTCTCAGTTTTTCCATTCTGTAAAACAACAAAAACTTTACAAGAATTATCAGTAACTAATAATAAATTAAGCTACAATAAAAGCCACAAGAAGAAAGTTAGTGAAAAACAGCCATGCTACAACCACTCGCAGGGTCGCTTTGCTGTCCTCGCATCGGTGAATCAGGTCTGTAAATATTGGAATTGTAATTGTTTAGCTAAAAATTTCCCCAAAGAATCCCGAATTAATGCGTGATTCTTTTCTCATTTACAGACCCATTCAACTCTGTTATAATCTATTTAATATTTATACAAAAATTTACCAATTAATAGTTACCAATCAAATTACCAATATTTACCAATTACTATTTATCAACTATAAATCAATTACTAATTGCCAATCAATTTCTCAATTATTATAATTCCCATTTAACAATTAATTTGTAAACTATTTACCAACTTTATCCAATCTAATTACTTATAATACAATCCATTTAACTATTTACCAATTTATAATCCATTTAACTATAATCCAATTTGTTATACTCAATTTACCAATTACGTTTTATAATTTATCAATCTATTTACTAAACTATTTACGAATTATTATTTAACAATTATTTAATCTATTTAACAATTACTACTTACAAATTACTTATAATACAATCTATTTAACCATTATCCAATTACCAATTATAATCTAATTATCAATCATCAATTGTTATACTCAATTATACAATTGCCAATTACCAATTATCAATCATCATATGTTATCCACTAATTACCAAACCATATATATCAATTGTAAATCCATTCCCGTTAACTCATGCAAATTTAGTTCACACGCATAATTCTCAATACATTCATAAGTGTTACTGTATAAGTTCACCTTTAAATAATTTAACTGTTTATTCAATAATATATATTTTTCTTAACTCTTTGTTTTAAATACACGTTTCCCGACGTTCCTCAAATTTAGACCTAAGGAAGTTCGTATGCAAAATTTAGACTTCGCGTTAGCATTTAACTTCATTCCCTTGAATAACGAAATATAGGTTTTTATGTTTATTGTGACCTGAGAGCTATCTAGGATATTGCCGCAATATTAATTTAAAAACCTATAGTATGTATGTCAAGCAATGGCGAAATTTCTGTGGCGAGCAATGCTACTTCCAATCTACGCATTCATTTGAAGGTAAAAAAGTATTAAAGCTAATTATATGATACTTAATTGAATTGACAAGTTTCGTTATTTCTTATTTTTTTTTTAAAAAATGCCAAAATTGAGAGTGGCTAACGATAATGTTAGATAGCGTAGGTTTACCATGCAAGAACCTACCTGCTTCCTTTTGCAACACCTTTATTTATAGTATATGCTGAATGAATTTAATGGGAATTATGGCAACGTGAAACAAAGGTCCTTCAATTATCTGATCATGTACATTTATCAACAGAGAAAGCATCATGCTTTGGTGCAAAACCGGATAACTACGTGACAGCTCAAAGAAAACATTAAAAAAAATGTTCAGTATTAGACGATGATCCATCATGCAACGGTGTTAAAGTAAAGACATTATCGGAGAGTTTTCTGCGGTGAATACTAAGAAGGTCAAACAATCTGTTGTTGATAAGCTGATTGAAGATTTTATCATACAAGGTGTGCATCACCTATCAACCATGGAGCAACCAGCTTTTGTCAGATTAATTAAAAGTAAGTTCTAAGTTACAAATGTTGTTTACAATTATAGTATTGGTAGTACAGGTTAAGCTCTTATAACAACCGAATACTAAAGCGTTCGAATCATTGGTCACTACGTAGGCTATATAACAAAGCTAAATAAAGAAAGAAATATACAAACAACAGAGGTTAATATATTGCAATAATTTCCTGAGAATCTACATACATATATTCTTAAAGCGCGCTATCACTTACTTGAAGATATTTTTGGATGAAAATGTTTCATGAATAATTAGTACATTTATTGATCGATTATATGTAGTTATTAGATGCATTCCTATAACAATGTATTTCTTTATAGGCAATACCTGTATATCATTATGTCAAAACTAGCATGCCCACCCGTCAGAAATGCAGGAAATAAAGCTTGATAATGTATATATTCCAAACAATACGGAAAGTCACTATTTCACTATGTAACTATGAATATGAAGGACTAATAATATATATTTATGAATTAATTTACCAGTCCTCTATAGCTATAGGATACTCATATAGCTACATTTTATATGAAAAATTTTATATGCATACCATATATTCTTATTTCACTCACAATAATCACACATTCAACTACCGAAAGTCTAAATTCTTCAGTTGACGTCATTTCAAGGCGGACGCTAGGCCGAAATCTTAGAGAAAGAGAAAGTAACTTTTTTTTTTATATATATCCCATCTGGCGACTGCCTTCTAGGGCATAAGTCGCCGTACTCAACCTAGCCTAAATCTAGGCTATATTAAAAGCCAAATCAACAAAAGAAAAAAAATACAAACAGAAAAAACAAACAAATTAAAAAAAAATATAAAGCGAGCTCCGTCGACGGGTGAAGGCCCGCCCTTCCCCGGCGAAGAAGAACGCGATCCATAGTCAAATATTAAATAACAGGGAGAAGGCCGGCCTCCTCCAAAGAGTCTAAAAGTCCACAGGTCGGTGTGCACGAACTCGTCCCGAGTACAAGGGACAGGCGGTAGCGACCCCGCCCATCCCGGTTTCGGGACAGGTAACGTACGC
This sequence comes from Ceratothoa steindachneri, assembly GCA_963969495.1. Classification (NCBI taxonomy): domain Eukaryota; kingdom Metazoa; phylum Arthropoda; class Malacostraca; order Isopoda; family Cymothoidae; genus Ceratothoa; species Ceratothoa steindachneri. The sequence goes on from OZ018332.1 coordinate 33,712,703, forward strand.
GAAGATCACCCAGACTGGGACATTGGACAAGAATGCACCGAACAGTCTGGGGGACGATACAGTCAGCACAATAAGGTGCAGGCGAGCGCTCCATCAAATGACGGGAAAAAGTGACAAGAGCTCTACTAAAGAAAAAACTAGACAGCACTTCTTGCTGCAGATATTTCGTAAACTCGTCACCCTAGTTTTTTGGGCGTTACAGTTATAGCAATGCCTCTGGGCATTCCTCTAATAAAAACCTCCTGGGAACCATATATATATATATATATATATATATATATATATATATATATATATATATATATATATATATATATATATATATATATATATATATATATATATATATATATATATATATATATATATATATATATATATATATATATATATATATATATCATCATTTATTATGTATAAAATTTAATTCTTTTGTCACTTAAATAATTCATGCAATCCTTTAACTTTGTTAATTTAATCATTCAATTATTTTATTTAACTTTGTCAATTTAATCTTTCAATTAATTTACTTCAACTTTTGTAAATTAAATCATTTTATGTTAAACTTAATAATTAATTAATTCATTTATTTTCTTGTCAATTCAATTAACGTATACTGTTCCAAACAACATCTCTTAAATTTCACACACAAACAAACAAACACACGTTCCCAGCTCGATCAAAAGAGCACTCTATGCCACCCACTCGAGTCGCTGCTTTCTTCGTATAAAGGTCGTTAACCATTCCTTCTACAATTATTCATTTACTTAATTAATTCCATTTTCTCTCACAATTCTTTCCAAACGACAATACGAGAGCAAGTCCTAATTATTTTTACTTCTCATTGCAGTCCCAATTCAGTCCATTATAGATACTTTAAATTACTACATTATTTACTCTATATCAAAGATACTCTATTATACTCTATATTATTCATTACATTACTACACTATATTATATATTATTCACCTTATTGTTTCACCATATTTACCTAACCTACTTATCTCATTGTGCTTTCGTTAATTTTATGAATATATTTATATTTGTGTAATTGTCTTTCTTAAAGCCTAAGTCATTATTCCAAAATTCATTTCGCTGTCGCCTTTAGGCCTAAAGCTAACGGCAGACATCTTCGATCAAACAAAATTTATGCTTATGGTTTTCGAAACGCTATCTAGGCTGATTTATTAACCGAAGATAAATCACATTGATAACCATACACTATACAGTTCATTGGGTATGTTAAGATTTTGCTCTTTATGAAATATGATGTTTAAGGTAAGGAACTAGTGGGTTTCTGCCCAATCCAAGTGGATTTTATATGGCAGCTAAGATGAAAGGAGGCAAATTATCTATAAAAGGTGGAGGAGACTACTTCGTGACAAAAATTTAAAGAACGAATGGTTAAAAGATTCTTCCGACAATATGAATCGAAGACGGGTGTGTTGAGGGCTAGTTAAAAGGGTCGAGAAACAGGACAACCGGAGAGTGGCGAAGTGGGTGTAATTTAATACATGGTCGGCAACGATTGGTCCCCACCGCAAAAAAAACGACAGCAAGGGCTGATATGGCCACCACCCGAAACAAGATGGCCGTGGGTAAGTCTCCTGTGGCCAATGCGAACTCGACAAAGGGCCACCTCCAACGACTGCATTCTATGACGGCTCGAGGGCCAAGGGTGAATAGAATTTTTAATTTTGTATAATTTGGATAATGAACAATCATCCGATTCATTCTGCCACAGTTGAAAAATATATTTTCTTATTAAAGGAAAGTAGTCCCTAAAAGGCAGAGCCATGTTCTCAGGGGACACAGAGTGTGCTGATCGGGCCAGCCGATCAGCCCTTTTGTTGTCCAGGACCCCCACATGCCCAGGGACCCAGCAAAAAATAATTCTATATCTTGACGCATTTTGGATCAGCCAGTTGCAAATTTCTGTGACTAGGGGATGAGGCACATTAAAAGATCTAATTCTGTCGGAAAAAAGGACAAAATCACTAAAGGGTAAAATTTGGATGAGTCTAAAGACTAAAAGGATTGGTGAAAGTTCAACGGTAAATATGGATGCTGCTGGCGGCAAAGATAAAGTTAAGAATTCTCCTCCTGGGTAGATGGCTGCGTCGCCCACGACACCGTCCGACTTAGAGCCATCCGTGTATAATGGGCAGCATTATTTGTGTGAGGTCGAATGCTCTAAGAACAGACTCTTAATGATGCGAGGGTCCATGGAAGACTTTTCCAGGCTCCACATGCTGGTACATACTGTGGGGAGAGGAGCACGCCAACTAGGGGTCAGTAAAGATGGAAGGATAAGGACCCTTGGAGCACCCAGGTTTGAGAGATGATCTCCTATGCGAAGGTTCAAGGGGCGGGGTAAAGATGGCAACTTATCATATGCCGCCGTTGATTCGTCAGCATATAGGCATCTGTAGATATCTGATGCAGGGGATTGCTGCACTCGGCAGAGGTATCGCATGTAGATTTGAAGTCTATGGTAGGGCAAAGGGAGTACCCCACTCTCGCAGTAAAGGCTGTTGACAGATGTAGTACGGAAGGCTCCACTGGAAAGGTTAACTCCGAGGTTTCGAATGGAGTTCAGCATTTTAAGAGCTGAAGGGGAAGCCGATGAGTAAATTTGACAGCCATAATCCAATTTGGATTGGACGAGGGATGTGTATAATGTCTACAATGTGTGTCGGTCGCTGCCCCACGAAGTGTGTGAGAGGACATTCAAAATGTCTAGAGCCCGCAGACAGCCCGTTCGAAGTCGGCGTAGGTGTGGTAGCCAGGATAACTTTGGATCGAGAGTTACGCCAAGAAACCGAAACTCGAAGATAAACTCTATATCTTCGCCCTGCAGGGAGATATATGGCGGGACAAGAACTCCTCTGCCCCGATGGAAATACATTGTTCTGGTTTTTTTCGTGGAAAAGCGGAATTCCTTAAGTTGTGCTTCTTTAGAGATAGCATCGACCGCCAGTTGTAGTCGACGCGCTGCTGATGGAAGGCGAGGTGAGGAACAGTATAGTGCTAAATCATCGACAAACATAGTTGCCGATACACCCTCTGTGAGAGACGATATAATATTATTGATGGCAATTATAAAACATAAGACACTTAGAACACTGCCCTGAGGAACTCCCTCCTCTTGGGGTTGTAGGTCAGAGTCTGCGTCTCCAACACGTACCTTGAATAAGTGTTGTTTAAATGCCTCTCATCCCCCAGACGTATAGCTGCTTCAAGATGCCATATCTCCATGTTGTGTCGTAGGCTTTCTCGATTTCGAAAAAAATATAGCCAGAACTCGGTGCTTTAATGAGAAAGCTTTCCGGACCGATCCCTCAAAACCTACTAGGAGGTCAAGGGTACTATGACCTTTGCGGAAGCCACATTGAAATCGATAGAGAAGGTGATTGATTTCTAGGAACCAGTTTAGGCGCTCCAATATCATTTTTTCCAGCAACTTACTCAAACAGCTAGTAAGAGCTGTAAGGCGGTAATGATCTGCGTCCAACTGGTCACTGCCCGGTTTGACAAAGGGAAGGATGATCTCAATGCGCCACGATGAGGGGCAAAACCGCCTCACCCATATAAGGTTGTACAAATCAAGTAAGAAGAGAGTAGAGTGTGGATGTAGGTGCCGAAATATATTGAAATAGTTCTTGTCAAGGCCAGGGGAAGGAGATCTGCTGAAGAACAAAGCGCTACGCAGCTCATGGATGCTGAATAGAGCGTTATATGGAAGGTTAGATTTTGTTGTGAAGTTGAGAGAATGAGACTCTTCCTTTGATTTGTAGGGTAGAAAAGCCTTATCCTAACGGATGACACTGCCGACGGCGCGGAAATGGTCAGCAAAGGCATTGCTGATCGCCAGGCCGTCATTCTCCAAGGAACCGTGTAAGTTGAGTGTGGGGGTATGATGATCAGCATAAGCGCCTCTGATCCTTTTAATTCTCTTCCAGATCTTAGCGGTAGGTGTCATAGAGGAAATTGATGAAACGTATCTGCGCCATAAATTTCGGCGAGCCTGACGAAGGGTTCTTTCGGAATCGGGTATCGGCTAACTTGTAGGTTTTGATAACTGTTGCACACGCCGAGGTCCACCGGGGCATGGTTCAGCAACTTGTGGCGGGTCGCCTCCGTGGGATGGCCTGAGTTGCTGCATTGTAGATAGTCGATGTAAAGTAATCTACTGCCGCGTCCACTTCATTGAAGGACGCCTCTTGGAAACCTTCCCAATCTGCATGACCTAAGTACCACTTAAGGGGCATGGTTGTATGAGGGCTAGCTTGAAAGGCCGACAAGACAATAGGGAAGTAGTCACTTCCATGGAGATCATCAAGATTGTAGGGGGATGGGAGAAACATGATGGGATGAAGATACCATGATTGACCCCCCCCCCCTCCTTCATGGGAGGAGCTTCCAGTAGGAGCAATAGAGTTGAAAGTGAGAAAGCAGGGTACCAGCGGAAAGGGCCGTGTACACAGTTTATTCTCCTGAAGGCAAATAACAGCGGGGTGGATACTGGTCAAACGAATTTTGAGTTCTTCCCACTTTGGAAGAACGCCTTGAAGATTCTCGGGGTTCGGCCGAGTCAGCTCCAGAGGTTGCCGCTTATTGGTGGTCGATGACCCAGGTGAGGAGTCCATCCTCTTACCACTGGGCTTTGGGTCTTGGGGCCGGGTGGATGAACCTTCACTAGTCGATGTTGAGGATTCTTTCAAATAGCGTCTGATGTCTTCAAGTGTTTCACCCTAAGCGTCTCTCCCAGCTAGAGCTGCTGTAGAGAGGGGGGCTACATAGGTTATCTCGGTGTGAGAGCGATGCTTCGACTGCATATCCTGAATGTTTCTGCAGTTCGAGTAGATGTAGGATGAAGTGCTTCAGGTTGTCGGAACTAGAGCCTGATGGTCGGTTTCGTTCAGCGTCACGTAAAACGTCAGAGAAGAGACGGCCGAGTGGTGAGGTTTTTGCTTGAGCACGCTGGCGGGCATCTCTTATATCTAGACGTAGGGAGTCACACAAAGCGAGCACCTCCTTTTCATATAAAAATATAGAGCAGAGTTTTGACGCAGCACTGTGGGTACCTCCGCAGTTGGGAGAACGAGGTGACCCCCTTCGCCACGAGAAGGCCAAAGCCTCTCTGGGAACAACCCCTGAAAAAATTTCAGAGAGGGAGAGGGTATGAAATATGAAATTGAAAATGTCTTTGGAGTTAGGGAGTCATCAGCTCTTGGCTGAAAGCAGAAATATTTGTTTGTGGAATTGATCTCGATTATATTGATATGTAAAATTTATGGAAACATCTATGAGACAAACATTGGACTGTTATTTCAATATTTTTCAGCTTGATGAAGCTGCTCTTGTCCATCACAATGGAGTATTGTCATGTGTCGCTTCAAATGATACCATAAATACATCAAGATTGCTGAACATATGGAGAATATCATCAATAAATACGATTTTCCCCTGCAGAAAATCACGAGCACCGTCACTGATAACGGCTCTAATTTTGTTAAAGCATTTAAGGAATTTGCAGTCACTGCTGCAAATGTTTCCACAGATTCAGAAGATGGAATCCAGGTAGGTGAGGATCAGGGTGAGCACAAGCTGGAGGATAGTTTCTTAATGAGAAGTGCTTTAGATCAGAAAGAAGACCTTTCGTCTGACCCATGCATCTTCAGCCTACCTAAGCATGTGAGCTGTGCTTCACACACACTCAGTCCCATCGCCACAACTGATGCAAAACAGGCACTGAAGTATCTTCTTTTGCAAATATTAAATCATGCTGCGATGGGGAAGGCTCAGCATTATGGAACAAAAGCGGTCGTCCAAAATTAGCAGAGATTATCAAAACTTATCAACTGCTCATTAAAGGTGCCTTGCATTACAAGGTGAAACTCTTTGTTTGATGCATTGTCATTACTTTTAAAACACAAGTGCAAATTACATCAACTCATAATGTCCCTTGAACTTCCAGTGTTCAGAAGTCACGAAAATGAATTTCTTGGGGAGTATGTCTCAGTTTTGGCTCATATTACAGCGGCAATTGATTACCTACAGGGAGAACAAAACTGTTTTTTATGGAGATTTGCTCCCTACCTTGCTCACTCTGGAGAAAAAGCTGAAGAGCCTTCAGTTACGTTCTCTGAAAATTTTCAAACCTCTTCTAATTGCAGTCACTAAAGGCATTGGAAAGCGCTACCAATCTTATTTGACAAGGTCAAATAAGCCAGCGTTACAGATGCCATTATTGCATCAACAAGCCATCCATTTTTCAAACTCCGCTGGTTAGATATCAGTATTTCTTGGGACAGTTCAAGCCACCAAGACTCTGTTAAAAATATTATGATGCAAGTGATTGAGAATTTAGTAGAGGGACCCGAAGCTGAATCATCCAGTGATGTATCGGACAGTGACGATTATTTTGGATTTATAAAACCCACTCAAACACGATCAACCGCAGATTTAGAATTGCTGTTACTTCAGGATTCAAATAAAACACTTCAAAGCTTAGATATATATCTAAACATAAAAGTTATTTATTAAATACAACGCCACCCTTCCGTCGTCAGCTGTGGAACGGCTCTTCTTTTTAGGAGGATTGACCTTATCTCCAAAACGGAGTTCTTTATCTGTATGATATTTGGTTATTAGTGGGCTTTATTTTAATTAATAAATCAGCCTAAATAGCTATTTGAAAACCATTACGATAAATTTGTTGAATTTGGATGGAATAGTCATCTGCTAATATTTAGGCCTAACGACTGACGTGAAATGAATTTATAAAACTTCTTAACTAGGTTTGTAAGAAAAACAGAAAATAAAAGAAATAAATATATTTACAAAATCAACGAATGCGCAATGAGAGAAATGAATTAGGAAATAACTTGTGAGCGGTTATTACATTTAAAGAGGATGAATGATATAATTAAAGTGAAAATTGCTAAGGAATACAACGTAATGCTATGTATGAAAGTAATGAAAAGTAGAATAAATGTAAGGTATGTAAAATAACTAAGATGTGGTAACCATGATGACTAAAATGTGGTAACTATGATATGGTAATTATGATGTGCTAAAGTAACTATGATGGACTGTGAATTGGGATCTGCAATGAGAGAAGTAACGAGAATTAGGACCAACCCTCGTATGGCAGTTTGCAGAGAATGGAGTGAGAAGATTTATAACTGACCTTGATTCGAAGTAAAGTAGATCACGAACACAAATGAGAGACGCGAACACAAATGAGAGAGTCAATTCGCGTTATTTCACAGGTGGTGAAATGCGTGTGTTTGTATGTGCGTAAAATTCTAAGAGATGTTTTTTTCAGTGCGTTAAATGAAATCAGTTTCTCATCACGGGATAATTGAATTATTAAAGGTTACATAAAATAAATGGATCGCAAAAAGTTATGTATAAAATAATTGAATGATTGAATTGGCAAAAGTTAAGTAAAATAAATGAATAAATTATTAAGTTATTAAGTTGTACATAAATTACATGAATGACTTAAATGACAAAAGTTAAGTAAATTAAATGAATGGTTTGAGTTTTATACATAATATATACATTTAAGTTTCGCAGGAGGATTTTATTATAGCAATGCCCTCTGGGCATTGCTATAGTAATTATAATATGCAATTTCATTTTAATGGATATTTTTTTGTTGTGATACCAATGGTCCTTTTCGATTGTCATTATTCATCATGTATTTGAAATGTATCTAAATACATTTTTCTCATCTATTTAAATACTTTAAATGTATATAGTGCCTGCCTCTGGAGACGGCTAGTCTTTTTCCCGTTATAGGAACAAGTTGTTGGAAAAGTGTTGAATGATCGCATGCAGTGGTTTCAGGAATACCATGGCCTCCTAACTCCATACATGGCTTTTGTAAGAAGTACGTCAGATCCTCTTGTCAGTATGGAGTGTACTCTCTGTGAAGCCTTTGCTCGTGGCTGCCATGCGATGGATGTCTTGTTCGATATCGTGGAGGATCATGACACCACGTGGCGCCATGGTGTCCTTCGCCAGTTGTATGATGCGGAATCGAGGGGACATTTACCAATTTTTACCCTGAGTTTTTAGTTACTCGCAATTTCCGGGTTAGAGTTGGTAACACTTATTCTGATCTCTAAGTGTTAATTTACTCGCTGTCCGAAGAGGTGTCTGCATCATTATTTCTAGACAACCTCGCTCTGTATTGCCCCGCCTCACGTTCGGTGTCCTCAGCACGCTGTCCCAGCTTAAAAGGGTTCCGCTGTAGGGGTGCGAAAAAGTTTTAGAGAAAAATTCCTTTCAACTCGATAATATAAATAGCCCATTAAATTACCAACTCAAAACGGACTAAGCCGTGTCGTTTAAATCTACCGGTACCGCGTTCAAACTCAACAGTCCAAAACCTTTTACGAAGAAATCTCAAGAAGAAAACGCAAGTCAAGGAAAACGCTTTAAGGACCAACTCAACTAGAATCAAGAAGACTCAAGATAAATGGATCGCCTCGAGAAAGAAAAACGAAGATTAAGAACTAACCCAGCCAACAAGAATATCTGTCAAGAAAAGTGAAGACAAATGTTTGAAGGGGCAACTTAAAGATAAAAGGATTTCAGTCAAGAAAGAAGTAAATAGATTCGATAAAAGAGACGAGGACGATCCTAATGTGCAAACTGACCCTCCGTCTATACGGTGGCGGATTCCGGACTTAGCATATATCGAGTATTTATGCTGATTGTGGCATTTTCCCGCTCCAGGTTATATTTTATGTATTACCTAGCTCCCTCGGTCAGGGATCTACAAAAGCGTCTTCTCCCTACGGTCTATCGCCGACTATGACAAGTCTCCATCGACCCTTGTGACTTCGTGTAGCCAAACAAGTTTTGATTTACCGCATGTGGGACGTGCTATATTCATTGAACATGAGACATCTTCGCAGGTGACTAAAAAATGGACGATTGTGTGTGGGCTGCTTTGGTTTCACTGGGGTCTATAGTTTCAGAGTCTCGACCGCAGACAACTTCCATTTTTAGAGCAGAGCTTTATCAGTTTTATTAGCTTTACGCCTTTTATCCACCTTGCATTTTAGTTTTTATTGATTCGAGAAGGGTATTATGCGCTCTTTGCTCTCAACTTCTGACCATCCCCTTGTCTCCAAAATATATTCCTAGCTGGTCAAGAACAACTCGATACAGAGTAGTTTTGCTAGCTTCCTAGTCATGTAGGATAACGAGCGATCGATGGGAGTTCGAATTGCAGCCACCCGGAGACCGACTTATTGCAGTTTGCCTTATCGTGACTTTTATCCTCTTATTAGGGGCTACATTCAATCACTCTTAGAAAGGGATGGCTGCATCGGTAACAGATTGCATTCCGTTAAGCCCTCGGTTTTACCGTGGGATAGCTATTAACAACCTCGTCGGTCTGAGGTGGTCCTTTGTAGCCTGCGAATGGGCCATAAACGACTCACAGATGGAAATTTGATGAGTCGCGATAGGCCCCAGATCGCACCCTCCTGTCTGGAATGCTTTCCATCTATTTTACGCGTCCTATGTGAGGATAGAGTGCGATCCCTCTTAGCTAAGGGCCCTGTTGTAGCACGAATTTCCTCTTCCGATTTTTTCTCTATTTTAGCTTGTAATTATACCCTTTTAATCAACTAAAAATGTTAGTAAGCGCGTATGGTTTTCCTTGGTGCGGGCAATATATACCCCATAGATTAATTTTGATTTTAATTAGGCTATGCCGGGGCATCTCACTTGTGGATTGGCCTTGAGCTATCTTTTGAATCGTTTAATCGCGTTTATTTTAACCTTACCACTTCTTGTACTTTTGTCTTGTAGCTCCCTCTTTTTGCAATTTAGTGGCGTATCCGTGCTGCTACTCCAATGGGCTGCCGAAGTGACCCAGAGATATAAATTTTTTTTAAAGAACCTATCTGGCGAGTGCCTACTACGGGAAGAGTCCTCGTAATCTATTCAGAAACTAATGCTGGCTATATTTAAAGAAGAAAAAAACAACAACAAAAAATATACCAAAGACCAAATAACACAAAAAAAACAAGCAAACACGTGAACTAAAAGAGAGTAAAATGAAATGGTGGAGGGTAGCCTCCTCTAAAATGTCAGTCTACAAGTCTCTGTACACGAACCCGTCCAGAGTACAAGGGACAAGCGGTAAAGTGCCCACTCACCGCGATACCGGGAAAGGTAATGTCGTCGAAGATAAACCAGTTATTCAGCAAGAATGTGCCCAACAGTTTGGGAGACAACGCAGTCGTGCCAATAAAGTTAAGGTAAATGAGTGTAGGTCTCGCGAATGAGCCCAATTCGAACCCGACAGAAAGTAACCTGAAGCCGTGGCGGCACAATGGCACTCAACTAAGTTACCCTCGACAGTCTCCCATCTTCGTTGCCAAGCAGCCCAGAGGGATGCCTGTATTGCTGTCATGTAATCGCGAAGGGAATGGGAGAGATTCCAATGCCCCGAGAACACTCAGGGCGCTTTGTGAGTCGCTAAAAATCCCAATCCTGTCTCCGAAACGGGAAGGAGGCGTTCTATCTCCTACAGAGCGGTATATTACAACCAACTCGGCCGTGAAAACAGACACAGAGCTTGGTAGAGCCCCGATAACTTCAAACAGAGGGGATACGGCGTGGAAGGCCACCCGCTTCTGGAATTTGGAGCCATCTGTATACACTAGAACAGTTCCAGCGTGACACGAAATGTGCTCTAAAAAGGCCTAAAGCAATACTCCCGGCGCTGAAGAAGCTTTGGGAGCAGAGGCGTGCCGACAAATAACCAAAGGCGTTGCACTTCATCTTGCGGAATACACAGTCGGCTGCGGATGCATATAACTCGCATCGGTAGTAAAGCCGATAGAAAAGCAACGCACTAGCCTTACACCACCTTAGTTTTGGTCAGGGAAAACCGAAGCCTGTGCGCTTCGGCATAGCGAAAGATGTGGTTTAATGCCTGTTGGAGTCTACGCTCTAGAGTTGGCATCTGGGGCGCACCGAAAGAAATCGAAAGGTCGTCCACGTAAACTGTAGAGCGTAGCGAAAACATCTTCCGGCAGCACCGAGGTGATAACGTTGATGTTCATGACAAAGTGTGATACTGAGGACAATTACCTGCGGGACACCGTCAACCTGCTCCATTGGGCTGGAGAAGGCTCCCCAGCTCGTAGGCCGAATCGACGATCTCAAAAAAACTCGAGAGATAAGGATTGGGAGGCGTCCCCTCACCCGCATCGTGTGCAGTCTCCATGATACTGTATCACCATGCGGTATCATAGGCCTTCTCCAGATCGAGAAACACCGTAGCGTAGTGCTGTCTACGGAGGAAGGCCTCGCAGACGGCATTTTCCAGTCGGAGCAGAGCATCCGACGTGGAATGGAACTTGCGGAAGCCGCACTGTGCAGAAGACAGATGGATTCCGCTGTCCAGGAAAAAAGGCATATCTAACACTAACCATTATCTCCATTCCATTAGCGATTATTTTTTTTTTTAAATTAGGAGCCCATCTGACGACCTCCTACTTGGGGCATAAGTCACCGTACTTCAGCAAAGCCTACTATTAGACAATATTAAAAAAAAAATAAATAACTATAAAAACAAAAAAGAAGCGGGCTCTGGCGTTGGGGAAAGGCCCGCCTTCACCCGGCGCAGTAACATGCGACCTACAGTCAAATAAAGTGGAGGAGGCCAGCCTCCTCCAAAAAGTCGTATAATCCACAAGTCAGTGTGCACCAACTAGTCCCGAGTACAAGGGACAAGCGGTAGCAACCCCACTCGTCACGGTACACGAAAGGGTAACGTGCGCGAGATCACCCAGACTGAGACATTAAACAAGAATGTGCCTAACAATCCGGGGGGGAACAACGCAGTGGTCACAGTAAGGCGCAGGCAAGGGCTCCATCAAATGGCGGTGCGTGCCGCGTGTCCAATTCGGAGACGACAAAAAACAACCTGAATCCATCGCCGCATTGGAGGGAGGGGAGGAAGGTACCTCCATGGGAACAGCCAGGGCGCAATGGCACGTAAATTTGAGTTCCCATTGACCGTCTACCATCTTCTTTGCGAAGCAGCACGTATTCCTGCCATGCAATGTGTGAAAAAGAGCGAAACGCTGGTTTGGTCACCCAATCCTCGCGGACTCTTTGGCGCCCTCATTCCCTGCATGCCCAGGAACCCAGCAGAAGATAATCTCGAAATTATCCCGGTTCACCAAAACCGTGGCGTCGGATATCGCGAACCCTCTTGGGACTTGGAGCCATCCATATACATTGGCACGCTGTGCTCAGAAAAGGCCAAACGCAATACTCCAGGCGCTGTACAAGCTTTGGAAGCAGAGGCGTGGCAACAAATGGTCAAAGGTGGTACCCTACAGGGTGGCGTGCTGGGCAGAACCAGGGGCGTCACCGGCTCGAGAACTATACCAAGCTCTAGAAGGAGTTTCCTAGTCCTAAACCCAAAGGGCTTATGGTACGACTAGTGTCTCTCGGCCTTTTTTTTTTTAAGAAATTTTATAGAGCCCATCTGGCAACTGCCCACTTGGGCATAAGTCGCCGAAAAACACGACAGCCTAGAACTAGGCTACTTTAAAAGAAAATATGAAAACATAATGATATAAATTGGAAAACTTAACAATCAGGAAGCAATCTGCGGCAGCGGGGGGAGGTCCCCCTCACCCCGGTGCAGGAGAGTGCAACCTACAAAACTACAATAACAAACAAAACTAACTTTAAATAAAGGGGAGAAGCCCGGCCTTCCCCCAAAAGTCAACAAGTCAATGTGCAAGAAATCGTTCCGAGCACAAGGGACAGGCGGTAGCGACCCCGCCCATCCCGGTACCGGGACAGGTATCGTGCGCGAAGATCACCCAGACTGGGACATTCGACAAGAATGTGGCGAACAGTCTGGGGGACGACGCAGTCGTCGCAATAGGGCGCTGGCGAGCGCTCCATCAGATAGCGATGCATCACACGAGTATGTCCGATTCGGAGACGACAGAAAGCGACCTGAAGCCATCGCGGCATTGGGGGATAGGTCCATGGGAACAGTCGCGGCGCAATGGCACGCAACTTTAAGTTCCCTTCGACCGTCTCCCATCTTCTTTACCGAGCAGTCCGAAGAGCTGCCCGTATTCCTGCCATGTAGTCGGTGTGAGGAAGAGCGAAACGCTGGTCCGGTCGCAGAGTCCTCGCGGACTCTTTGGCGCCCTCATTCCCCGCAATTCGTACATGTCCAGGAACCCAGTAGAAGATAATCTCGACATCTGCCCGGCTCGACAAAACCGTGGCGTCACGGATATCGCGGACCAGGGGATGCGGAGATTCCAATGCCCAGAGAGCACTCAGGGCGCTTTGTGAGTCGCTATAGACCACAATCCGGTCTCCGAACCGGGCACGTCGCGTAATCTCCCGTACCGAGTGGTGTATTGCCACCAGCTCGGCCGTGAAGAAGGACGCAGCGCCTGGTAGAGCCCCGCTGACTTCAAACAGAGGGGATACGGCGTGGAAGCCGACCCCCTCTTGGGACTTGGAGCCATCCGTATACACTGGCACGGTTCCAGCGTGACACGATGTGTGCTCCAAAAAGGTCGAACGCAATACTCCCCGGCGCAGTACAAGCTTTGGGAGCAGAGGCGTGGCGACAAATAGCCAAATGTGGTACCCTCCAGGGTGGCGTCCTGGGCAGAACCAGGGGCGCCACCGACCCGAGAGTTATATCTACTTCTCGAAGGAGTTTCCTGGCCCTAACCCAAAGAGCTTAGGGTATGACTGGCGTCTCTGGCGGCATAGGCACCATCGAGATCAGCTGCGGAACAAAGGATCGATAAAAAAGTAGGGCAGTAGCCCTTTCAGCGCCCCAAGCGCTGAACGTCACGGAACGGAGAATGTCCATGGCGCGTGTACAAGAGACCCTAAGGCTGCGAATATGAGCCTCCCAGGTGAGGCGTCGGTCGAATACAAGACCAAGGAAACGGTGCGACTCAACCACATCCAGGCGCACCCCATTAAGAAACAAATCTGGGTCGGGGTGAAGCCGTGGATGGCGGCACAAGTGCACCACCTTAGTCTTGGCCAAAGAAAACCGAAACCTGTGAGCTTCGGCATAGCGAGAGACGCGGTTCAATGCCTGTTGGAGTCGACGCTCCAGAGTTGGCATCTGGGCCGCGCCAAAAGAGATCGAAAGGTCGTCCGCGTAGAGCGTAGCGAGAACATCTTCCGGCAGCACCGAGGTGATGCCATTGATGCTCAGGGCAAAGAGTGTGACACTGAGGACACTTCCCTGCGGGACACCCTCTTCCTGCTCCTTTGGGCCGGAGAGGGCTCCCCCCACCCGTACGCGGAATCGAAGATCTCGCAAAAATTCAGATATAAACATTGGGAGGCGTCCCCTCACCCCATCGTGTGGAGAGTCTCCATGATACCGTATCGCTATGCGGTATCATAGGCCTTCTCCAGATCGAAAAACACCGTGGCGTAGTGCTGTCTACGAAGGAAAGCCTCGCAGACGGCATTTTCCAGTCGGAGCAGAGCATCCGACGTGAAGTGGAACTTGCGGAAGACAGATGGCCTCCGCTGTCTAAGAAACAGGCTAATCTAACATTTACCAATTTCTCCATCAACTTGCACACGCAAGAGGTTAGAGAGATTGGGCGGAAACCGGTCGGAATAGAGTGATCTCTCCCCGGTTTGCGAAAGGCGAGCACAGTAGCGATTCGCCAGGAGTCTGGGAGAAGACCCTCCACCAAGATCCCGTTGAACAAATCTAACAGAAAAACCATGCCTCGCTCACCCAGGTGTCGAAGCATGGCGTACGTGACATCGTCCGGACCATGGGCGGTATCAGCGCACGAAGCGAGAGCGGAGCGCAACTCACTCACAGTAAACTTGTCGTTGAAGGGTTCTCCACCTCTGGAGGTAAAGTCCAGCCGGCGGCCTTCCGCGACATCACGACGTGCATTGAATGCTGGCGGGGCAGCATCACGGCTAGAGAATGCGGAAAAAGCGGTCGCTAAGGATTCTGCCACGGACGCGGGGTCAGAGATTGCGGTCCCATTCTCCTGGAGAACGGGAGGGGGGTCCTGCGAGAACTTGCCCCGAATCCTTTTGACTCGCTTCCACACCTCAGCTAAAGGGGTCCTCCCGTTAAGTGAAGACACGTATGCCCACCAAGACGAGCAGAGGGCGTGCTTCGAAATATACCGGAACCTAGCCCTAGCCCGACGAAATTCAGTGACAGTGAAATCGTTCGGGCGGCGCTTATAGCGCATGTAGGCATAACGCTTCTGTTTGAGGGCCGTCTCACACTCGGCCGACCACCATGGGAGTGGTCGGCGTGCAAAACGGCCAGACGTCCTAGGAATAGTAGTCAGGCCCGCGGCGATGAGGTTGCCGGAGAAGAACTCAACGGCCTCATCTACCGACATAAACTCCTTGACTGAAATAGAGAATTCAGTCATTTCCTGAAATGCAGGCCACCGCGCCCGCGCCAAGCACCACCGAGGTGGTCTCTCAGGCGGCAGTTGCCCTGAAAATGATATTTGAATGGGAAAGTGATCACTACCATGGAGGTCATCGACCATCCCCCAATCAAAATCAGGCTGTGCATCCGAAGAGCACAAAGATAGGTCAAGGCAAGAAAGTGAAGCGGTTCTCGGACAGTGATGCGTAAACTCCACGTTTAGGACATCCATATCAAGCTCTTCGATCAGATCGGCAAGGACTTGTCCCCTGGGATTTATGGAGTAATCTCCCCATAGAGGATGCCTGCCGTTCAGATCTCCAAGCAAGAGATAGGGCCTCGGCAACCGTGCCAAGACGCGGCGGAAGTCCCCCGCGTCGAAGTCAGCTGACGGTGGAATGTACGCAGAAATGATAGTATACCTCCTCTCCAGGTGCAGCTGCACAGCCACTGCCTGAAAGGAGGTATCTAAAGAGAAAGGAAGAACGGAGACATCATGCCGGGTGTCGCAAGAACCTTATACCCCGGGAGGGCGGGCAGGGGTCACGCGGCTAGCATGGTCTCCTGCAAAAAGATAGCTAACGGGGAACGGGACGAAACGAGCCTCCGCAGCTCCTCCCAGTTGGCCAGGAGTCCACGGCAATTCCATTGAAGGAATATGCCCTCCAGGCCTAGCTCGGAGGAGACGCGGGGGCCCTCCTCGAACTGAAGACCCTCACGGGAATGGCCGTACGATTCTCGGGGGCAGAACCCCGGGCGCTGTTGGCCGGACAAAGCGCTGAAGGCACTGTCGCCTTCGAGGACTTATTGGGGAAGGTTGGGCTCGCCATACGAGTCTTTTCCTCCCTCCGCCTCGAAACCTTAGGCGGGCGTTGCGGCTTTGGAGGCGAGGGGCCCTCTTTTCGAGGAACCACCGTCTCCGAGCCACTCGCTCCACCTCGGGTCGTGGGCGAAGGAGCTGAAGCTCCTTTCGGGGGACAACTTTAGGAACCTCGGATGATAACCTAGCGACCATCTTCAGGGGTGTTGCTTCCTGTGAGTCTAACAACTCGGTGGAGGCGCGTGGCCGTTTCGACTTACGGAAAACGGTCACGCTGGGGAAAGAGGGGGGAGCCCTGGTTTTAGCCGGGGCTGGGTGTGAACCCTTTTTGCCGCCAGCTTTACCAGGGCAGCGCCCGGGTTGAGTAGAGCCCGCAGAAGGCCTCCGAATGGGTGCGGAAACAACCGTGCTCGTTGGCCTGGATGGGCCAGGAGCAGAGGGTGTCTTTCGAACTATTGAGGCATATGACGTCCCAGGCAGAGCCGGGCGCGCCAGGACCAAGTCCTTAGCCTCGCGGAATGAGAGTCGATCCTGGGCCTGAACAGCCAGGATTTCTTTCTCGAGGAGATATGCACCACATTGCTTCGAAGAAGCGGGTGTGGCTCTCTGCAATTGACACACTTGGCCACACGCGATTTGGACTTATCATGTACGGCCTCGGAGCAATTTACACAAACTTCGGGTGACCCCGACTTTGCACGTCTACAAGAACGATTCGTATGGCCGAAGCGGTGACAGTAATAGCACCGCTGCGGCAGTGGCCCAAATGCCTTCACGCGGTAGCGGTACCAACCGGCGCGCACCGACTCAGGGAGCTTGTCACAGTCGAACGTGACGAAGAGTGTAGGGGTGGGTCTCGAGGCCCTTCCCTGTTTTCTCATCACACGTTCGACCTTGACCGCCCCATGGTCAGCCAGCTCTAAGGTGATGTCCTCTATGGAGTAGTCAACGAGTTCCCTCGCATAAATTACTCCTTTCACAAAGTTCATGGTAGAGTGTGGTGTCACACTCACTGGGGTGCCATGAAGTGTCCGAAGAGCACTTATCTTGGCCTCCTCGGCAGGATTCGCCAGAAGGCTCCCGTCCGAGAAACGGGTCACCTTCGGCTCTCTACCAATTACACTAGCTAATCCTCTCCTCTGATGGATCATGTTGCCCTTGGCCAACATGGTGCAATCAGTGGAGCGAATGACAAGGAAGCGTTTGAAGCCAGCGGGCTCGAAAACGCCAGGTAACCTCTGAATCAGGGGCCCCAATGTCATCGAGGCTCCGCCCTGTGTGCTTTTGGTATTAGTCAGGGGCTCCACAACCGGGGGGGGTAGAGGAGCCGAATGTGCCGATCTTGGCTTGGTCGCTCGCCAGAGTTGGCAGCAGACCCATCCATCCCCGCAGCCCCCGCGGATGGAGAGGAGCCCCGAGTCTTCTTTGTCTTTTTCTTTTTTGGAAAGGAGGGCGGGGAATGAACCCGCTTCTCACCTCCGCCGGCAGAAGCCCCTAGGCCAGATGGACCGGCCTCAGCCAGGTCCTTCTCCGAATGGAGGTCAAGGTGGTCGCAGGGGCACCGGTCGGAGGAGATCCCTTCCCTCCTTGTACTGCCTCAGAAACCCTAACCGTTTGAGGAGGACCTTGCATAGGGGCGGATTTGGGTTCGGTGTTTGGCACCAAGCCCGGATTTCCCCCCATGGAAGGCCCTACCATCTGAGGCTGGGTTTCCTCAAGGACCATGTCTATCACAGGAGGGGCCTCTAGTTGGCCATCCCCTCCCAGGACATCGCAGGTCCCCTTGGCAGTATTGTCACTAGTCAGGTGGTGTGGGGAGGCACAGGCCTTGACCTCGGCAAGGTTTAAAATTCTTGCCAGCAGTTCTTTTGAGGGAAGCGACCGGAGGGGCCTGGCTTCCCTCTCCCCCCTAAGGGGGTTTGCCCTACTGAGCCACTTACACGAGGGGCGGTCGGCAATGGGCTGTCTGCTGGCTTTCTTGGCAGTCCCCTTACAAAGAAAAGGAGGGACTGCCGCTGGAAATAGGGAGGTGCCCAAAAGCACCTCCAGAGAAGGGGGTGAGGGGGAGTCCCCTACACCCGTAGGTGTAGGAGAGGAGTAAGCCTCCTCTCCGGTTAAAGAAGTATGGAGGGTCCCCTGCGCAAGCACAAGGGGAGATACCTCCATTTTTTCGGTGGATCTGCCCGAGGGCGGCTCCCTTGATGTTACAGGGGAAGTTGGGGGTTGTTTTTTTTTTTTATATTCATCATTGGGCATAGGGACCCTCTTTTTTTACACGGGATGCAATCGCGCATCACCTCTCGCAGTAGCCCGCACTGCAAGAGGTGCTTGCAGGCCCGGCAGAGCCAGGCGCTGCCATTTGGGACCACCCCTCCCGCCTGATGGCCTAGCAGTCCATCAGCATGGCGGCTCCACCTTAGACACGGCGTAAAATCAAGGATAGATAGTGAACTAAGGATGAAATGGATGTGAGGAAGGTATGGGTGGAGATGAAGCAGGTTGTTAAAAAAAAAACATCCCGAACCGGAGCTCAGGGGTTAGGGAACTTTGTCCCCTCCCCCCTCAGCCCCGATCCGGGACGGTTGGCTTGAGAAGAAGGTCAGCATCTACCCTGTGAAATTAGAGGCTGACCAGAGAAAGTTGTGGGAGAGGTTGTATGAAAAGCGATGAGGTAAGGGAGAAATACAGGCTATCTGAAGGAAGGAAGAGAGGCTAAGATGGGGCCGGATGGAGCGCTGGATCCCGTCAGCACGGCGGCCAGGATGGCAAATCACCGCGCCCCTTACGGGGGCGTCCCTCGGCAGGATAACCACCGACGAGCTTAGCTGCGGATGTAGTGAAAGCTATTGGCGACTGAGGGGGGCACCGAGCTCACGCCTATGGTTGAATAATGCACTGTGCATGGCACAGAGCGAGTGGCATCTCTACAGCATCAACATGTTGGCTCTCAATAAGGAAGAGCGGAAGGCACCAGTAGCCGGGCGAAGGCCGGGGTGGTGGATCGAGTCCACCTTCCGCAATACACGCTCAGCTGCATAAAACTCGCATCCATAGTCGAGCTTCGAACGAACAAAGGATCGAGAGCGAGAGCGGAACGCAACTCAGTCAAAGTAAACCTGTCGTTGAAGGGTTCTCCACCTCTGGAGGTAAAGTCCAGTCAGCGGCCTCCCTGTTTTCTCATCACACATTCGACCTTGACTTCCCCATGCTTGGCCAGCTTTAAGGTGATGTCTTTCCTCTATGTAGTAGTCCTGAGTTCCTCTGCATAAACTAATCCTTTCACAAATTTCATGGTAGAGTGCAGTGTTACACTCACTGGCATGCCATCAAGTGTCCAAGGAGCACTAATCATAGCCGCCTCGGAGGGATTCGACGCATTCGCCAAAAGGCTCCCGTCTGAGAAACGGGTCACCTTCGGCTCTCTACCAATTATACCAGCTAAAGCTCTCCTCTGATGGATCATGTTGCCCTTGGCCAACATGCTGCCATCAGTGGAGCCGAATAACCAGGAAGCATTTGAAGCCAGCGGGTTCGAAAACTACAGGTAACCTATGAGGGGCCCCGACATAATCGAGGCTTCATACTTTGGGTCTTGCTCTGGGACTCCTCACTTAGGGGAGCACCGGAGCCAGACGTGCCGATCTTGGCTTGGTCGCATAGCGAAACGGCACCAGCCCCGTTGTTCTCTGTGGCGGGAGAGGCCGGGGAATGAACCCCGCTTTTCCCTCCCCACCGCCGGCAGGAGCCCCTAAGCCAGATGGAACAGCCTCGGCAAGATCCTTCTCTGAAATGGAGGTCTTGGCTGTCACAGGGGCACCAGTTGCAGGAGGAGATCTCTCCGCCCTTTGTAGGGCCTCGGGGGCCCCAAGCAGTCTAAGTAAGACCTTGCACAGGGGGTGGAATCGAGTTGGGCTTGGCACCGAGCCCTGGTTTGACCCCATGGAAGGTCCTACCATTTGGGGCTGGGTCACCTTAGGAGGGACTCAATGTGCCCCTCCCTCCCACCTAACATCCCAGATCCCATTCGAGGTTCTTTTTTTTACCTTCTAATGCTGGTGAACCGGCATCCGTCGAGGAAGAAACGGAGGCAGGTACACTGACCCCTTTAAAACTAGTCGTTCATGCCTGCAGGACATTGAGGGAAACAGGCTGACGTGCCCTACAATCCACTCCTCTCCTAATGAGGTTCGCCTTATCGAGCCACCCCTACAGGGAGCGGTCAATTAAGGGATGCCTGCCTGCTTTCTTGGCAATCCCCTTGGAAAGCAAAGTGGGGACTGCTGCTGGAAAAAGTGAGTGAGGGGAAGTCCCCTACACTTGTATGCATAGGAGAGGAGTAAACCTCCTCTCCAGTCTGAGACATTTGGAAGGTCCCCTGTGAAAGCACAAGGTGGGGGGTTACGTCCATTTTTTGGATAGAGCTGACTGAAGGCGGCTCCAATGATGTTATCAGGGAAGTGGATAAGGGTTTGTTTTTTTTAAATTTCTCATCATCGGACATAGTGGTCCTAGTTTTTATGGGATGCAAACGCTCAGCACCCCATGCAGTAACCCGCTCTGCAAGGGGGAACACAGGACCGGCATAACCAGCTGCCGCCATTTGAGACCACTCCTACTACCTAGTGACCTGGCAGCCCATCAGCATGGTGGCTCCACCTTAGGCAGTGAAAGGAGAAAGAAAGGGTATCTGAGGAAGGTTAAAAACCCACCACCCCAAACCGGAACTCAGGGATGAGGGGGTATTGTCCCCTCCCCACTCAGTCCCAATCCGAGATGTTTGGTTGAGAGGAAGCTGGTCGGTATTTACCCTGTGAAATTAGAGGCAAAGTGATAAAGTTGTGGGAGTGGTCATATGCAAAGTTAGTCAGCAGGGTAAGAAGACAGGGTATTTGAAAGAAGAGGCTACGCTGGGGCTGGACTGGACGCTGAATCCCATCAACACGGTGGCCAGCAAGGTAAAGCGCTGTGCCCCTTATGGGGTCACCCTTAGCAACGGAGTATCAATTTTGCCAGCCTGAGTCCAATAAAAAAGAAAAAAAAAACAAGCAAAGCATTTAAACTGCCATCTTGCACTTCTTAGCATGCTGCACTGTTACCCAACGTCAAAATTAATCATAAGGGTAGAACTAAATAGCTTAGTTACCCTAAAAACATTGATAACACATTGAGCTGCCAAGGGTAGAACTAAATAGCTTAGTTACCCTAAAACATTGGTAACACATTGAGCTGCCACTTGTTTTGGAGTCAAGATAGGTCATAATCTTTCAGCTCATTTTATATCATCCCACGTTGAGCCTGGGATTGGGGAGGGGACTTTAACAGACAGTGAACTTCCGCAACAGTAGACATTTCAACCTATTATGTATGTAGGAGGAGACCACCATAATGTCTCTTTCTCCTTGAGCCAACATACAATGTGGTAACAAGATTTAAATAAAAAACATCTCGTTTAGAGAGCAGCAGAGTGGCAGACTTAAAGTTTAGTACTAGTAATTGAAAATAGTCAAGTTCAGGATCTATTCTGTTGGCATAAGGATCCAATGAGGAAAATTAGACTGGACTGGTCTAGAGCACTATTGTAAGAACCTTTCTTGGAAGGGGAGACTACTCGAGGTCGCTTGGGGGTGGGGGGGGGGCGGAGAGAAGAATTACTCATAAACTAAGTAAAAATAACCTGACCAGGCTATGGAGAGGCACTGGGTGGGCAAGGAAAGAGCTCATCTCCCAGTAGCCAGAGTGATACCACACCCAGTATATTCAAATAACCACAAGGGGCCCATTTAGCAGAACTAGACCAATGGTATCCCAGAACCCCAGGCTCCAAATTGACTCAGGGGGCAAGTCCCTCTATGGACCAAATGATTGACGAGGTAGAACCAAAATGAACTCCCATTTGCCACCAAACCACCCCATTGAACAAGTGTGCTGTGACCTCAGGAGGCTCCACCTCCAGGCAGGGGGGGCATAAGGAATCACAGGGTTTCACACTGGGTCAACACACAGGAGGGCATAAGCCACCAGTGAGTTAGTGGAAATAAGGAACAGAGGGGGGGGGGGAAGTGTTAAAGTACATAAATGATGCATAGATAAACGTAATAAATTATAAATAATACAGAAAGGGGAAGGGAAAAGTGGGGGGGAATAAAAGTCCAGTTGGAGTGATCTCCTTTTCCCCCAAAAGGCAGGAGTCCACTTACAGGAAGCACCAAAGATGTGTGGTTGATGGAGTAGTGAGTGGTAAGGACAATCAAAGACACTACTTGACATTACTTAGGTTTACTGATTAAAAAAAATACACAAATTTCTTGAAATTGATTTTTATTCAAATTTGAAACCACCTCAAGGTAATTCTTCATTGAGGCAAGCTGCTGCTTCATTTAGGTAATCCTCAAGATACTTTTTCACTGAAGATAACTGGTACTTGTTTTAAGATATCAAGATACTTCTTTAATGCTGCTTATTTTAAGTTGTCCTCAAGATAGTTCTTCACTGCTGCTTGATTTAAGATCTGAAGATATTTCTTCATTGCTGCTTGTTTTAAATATCCTGAAGATAGTTTTTCACTGTTACTTCTTTTAAGTTGTCCTCAAGATAGTTCTTCACTGTTACTTGTTTTAAGTTATCCTCAAGATAGTTCTTCACTGTTACTTGTTTTAAGTTGTCCTCAAGACAGTTCTTCACTGAAGCAAGAAGCTGCTTGTTTTAAGTTATCCTCTTCAGATTGGCTGTTTAAATTGGGAAGTTCTGGCGGCAGGTGAATTTTCTGAATAGAAAATGTCTTCCGACTAAGACGGAAAGCCCAATCTTGATAATTTTTTTCATTTGGTATTAAGGTATTTATCAATGGGAATTTTCTTAAATGAAAGAAACCATGATAATCTTTAAATACTGGATCATTTTCATATTTAGTAGCATGAAAAGATTCTAGCTTTATTCCATAATCAGAAATATTTACCAATTGGGAAACAAAAGTTGGATCAGAGAAGAGATGAGAGGGTATAGTAACCAAAGCAACAGAAAAAGAAGAGCGAACTAGGGATTTGAGTAGTGTTAGAAAGCGTGTGACATCTATCCACTGTTTACCTTCAGTACAACTATATTCATGTCCCCAAAAAGGTGATGATAATGAGTGGATGGCAATGCGGAGAAGATTGGATCTCAATTTGGATGTACACAAAACATCCAATTCTTTTATTTTGCTATTAATTTTTGAGATAAGAGACCAATATAATGGATTGAGAAAATACCCACAATTGCTTGGGTCCTCACAAGAGCCATTCCAAGAGAAAAGAAAATCATTAAAATTATTAACATCAAGTGTTTTTGTAATGTCATAAGTAATGCTGGAATCCTCCGGACGCAGATTTTCGGAGGATGGTTTTGCCTGATATCGCCAAGCTATTTTTAATTCTTTATCATGAGATTTTGGTTGTGGGTTTGCATTTCCATCTTTATACAAGTCAGGCAAGTCATTGAATATATTATTTGGTACTTCATTGAGGCTGGCAAGAAATACAAAATTCTTATTCAAAATTCCTTCAGCCAAAAAATACTTCATTAATAGTTTGCTGTATACATCTAAATTATCCTCTTCAACAAGAAGAATTGAACCTACAGGTAGGCCTCCTCCAAGAATAAAGTCGAGTGATGAAATTCCAGTCGATACCAACAATTGTGAATTTTGAAGTGATGGTTTAGTTCCTTGAATCTCAACAATTCTAGGTTTTAATTTTTTTTTAAAGCAACTCACTGAATTTGGTTTTGACATCATCCCATATCTGAAATATAATATCATTGTAAATTTATATAATAATGATGATGATAATTACTGAAATCAGATGGGAAGGGGAGTCTTAATGTGTTATTTGTAACCAAACAGACTCCTCTTCAAATGTTAACATCTATATTGTGTAAGTCAGGGTTAAGCTGTTAGTTAAAGCTATTTTTGGTGTTGTTAGTAGAGCAAATATTAACTGACACTAATTCAAGCACCCAGGGTGCTGGAGATCATCTTCGCCATATTTTAAAACTATATAGAAATATTGACAAGAATATCTTATTTCATAAGAAAGACAAACCAAAAAGAATTCAAAGGCTACTAAGCTATTTTAGAAGACATTTAAAAGCATAACATTTTTCATACATTTTTATAAAGGGTGAAGAAAATTCTAAACATAAGAAGTAGTCATATGTATAGAATTTAATAATTTTTTTAGTTAATTTAAGGGACAACCTGATTAGAGCGATCAAGCGTATAAGCCACAAGAATTTAGGCTTAGTCTATTCTTAGGCTATATTAAGAATGAAAAAAAAATATATAAAAAAAGATAAAGAAACAAAACCAGGAGAAAAAAAAAAGAGGAAAAGACAGTGAGGTACTATATGGAGGCCCGCCGCACTCAGATGCTTGGATATACAGCAATACTCAACCCACTATATACTATGGTGGAGCCCCACCTCTTCCAGAAACTACATCGCCACTTTCTAGTGCTCCGAATCTGTCTTGAGTACAAGGGACAAGCCTTTTTGTAAGGTACTCATCTGATGACTGATGGCAAGGTTATAGTCATTAAAATTATAAATTATAACATTTTAATTTATTTTATAATAACTAAAGAACTTTGATGGATCTTTTTGTTATTATTTTGAGCTAATTTAATTTTGAACTGTAAGATGATAATGAAACCACTGTATAGGAGCATAGAATTTATTTACAAGACTAGTTTTTCAGTTGAATAATGAAAATTGAATGATCAACACAAGTTACTAAATATCTCAAAATCCCAGCAAAAGAAAAAAAAAATGAGAAAAAGAGTCATTAATCAGGTGTGGTTCTAAGATCATTAACTATATTCTTTACAATCAGGTTCTGGGAATTGGAGCTACTTATTTCTAACTGTAACTTCTGGCACGCTGTTTTCTTCTCAGAATTTTTTCTAGCTATCTCCCGATTCCACCATTATGGTTTCCTACCATTCTTTCTAATGGCTCTCAGGGGATACATTGCTCTTGGACTAAATTTAATACAAGTATTCCACATCCCATAACTATTCTTTCGTCTGAATTCTATATCCTAATTTAGCAGATTTAGCGAGTCTCAAAGCTTTCCATAATCGCCTTTATGGGACTTTGGTAACATTTTCATATATTGTACATTTTAGTTTTTACAATAAAATCAATTATCCGATGATCACCATTTCTTAATGCTTCCCCAACAGTCAATTTCTGAACCAAATAAGCATCAGTTGAAACTACCACATCTAAAATATTGTCACCCCTCATTGGCTTATTAATACATTGATTTAAAAAATGACTAAAAACAACAACTTGCTTTATCTTATCCTGTTATATTTTCCCATTCCACAGAATTTAAACTAAAGTCTACAAGAATAAGTACATCTACTTCGTACCCTTTATTAATTTTTATTAGCATTAATTCATCCGTATCCGTCCCTTTTTGAGAGAGAGCCCATCTGGCGAGTGACTAGAGTAAAAGTCGCCGTAATCAGATCACAGTTTACTACTAGGGTAGAATAAAAAGGAATACCAAAGATAAAAAAATAAGAAAAAATATAAGTAAAAAACGAAAAAGCAAAAAGCGTGCATAAATATATGACCTACAAAAAATAGTCAAATAAAGTGGAAGAGACCAGCCTCCTCCAAAATGTTGTATAGTCCGCAAGTCTGTGTGCATGAACCAGTCTCGAGCACCAGGGACAAGCAGTTGCAACCCCACTCATCTCGGTATTGGGACAAGTATTGTGCGAGATCACCCAGACCAAGACATTCAACAAGAATGTGTAGAGCAGTCATCATAATAAGGCACAGGCGAGCACCCCATCAAATGGCGCTGCGTCCCATGAGTGAGCCAATTAAGTGAAGATAGAAAGCAACCTGAGCCATTGTGGGGTAGGTCCATGGCACGTAACTTTAACACTTTAGTCTCCCGGCTAATTTGCTTGAAATCACCTAGGGGGGGGGGGGAATTACAAATGGTACACTATCAAAAATAATTAAAATAAAATATTTAAATCTTTTTTTATAAATCATATAATATATTTTAATTGAAAAAATTATTCTATTGATGTAATTAAAAAATTATTAATAAACTTCTACATATTTAAAATTATGATTGATAATTCTCAGTTCTTACACAAATTTTCATCAACACCCGTTTGTTTTTTGCTTTTTAAATCAGTTACACTTTAAAACGTATTCCTAATTATAGAAAAGTGTCGCTATGAGACTATTTTATATCTTAAATTTCATGAAAATTTTGCTCAGGGCCTATTTTTTACCTATAAAACTGTATTTTCCAGGCAAAATAGACTTGCTGGTTTGTGTGCTTTCAATAACATACTAACTTAAGGCATTCCCTCATTTTAATTGGATGAAAAATGAAAAATATAAGTGTATTTAACTAAAAAATAAGGAAGAGTTATCAAAAACGGTATTCACACAGATGTGAGTAATAAATCATCCTCTTTTCACAGTCATGTTGTGGTGAGGCCTAGAACGGAGTCAAGTTACTCTCATTCATAAATCTCAGTTTACAAACAAAGGACTAACTTAAGCCATTTATGTATTTTAATTAGATGCTTAATCACTAACATAAGAGTTTCAATTTTTTTTTGACAAATTATCATAATTATCAGAGCAAATGAGACTAGAGGTGAAAGGCCACAAAAGGCCCTCGGGCAATTACGTAGCACTGAATCAAGAACTTATAAAGGCCCTCAGGCAACTGATGGGTTAAGTTCCCCTTGACTGTCTGCCATCTTCTTTGCCAAGCTGCCCATATTCCTACCATGTAATCGGTATGAGGAAGAGCGAAATGCTGGTCTGCTTGCCAAGTCCTCACAGACTCATTGGTGCCTTCATCGTGCATTGCTCATTCTTCACAATTCCTACATGTACAGGACCCCAGCAGAGGATATTCTCAACATCCACCCTTTGCACCAAAACTTTGGTGTCAAGGATATCGTGAACCAGGGAATGCAGAGATTCCAATGCTTAGGGGGATTTATGAGTCGCTATAAATCACAATCCGGTCTCCGAACCTGGCACCTCGCATAATCTCCCGTACCGAGCGGTGTATTGCAACTGACTCAGCCAGTAAAGAGAGAGACAGTGTCGGGCAGAGCCCACCAACTTCAAATAGAGGGGAAACAGTATGGAAACTGATCCCCTCTTGGGACTTGGAGCCATTTGTATATACTGGCACAGTTCCAACATGTTTGAACTTATTGATGTTAATGTTTCAGATTTGATACTATCGTGTAATCTTGTTAAAAGCTCAAACAAGTGCATAATACTGTTTACAATAGGATATTTATTGCAAGTAAAACTGCTGAAACTACATCTTCAAAAGAAGAACCAGCTCAACAAACTTTGACAATTATACACTTTTGCAAAATTACTTCAAAGACCAGTTTTGAAACTAAAAAACAGGATCATATGATGACTGAGCAAGATTCCAGCCATAAAGAGGGAAAAAGCTCATATATCACTATCAGTGCCAAGGACTTCAACAAGACAGGTAAGTCCAAGCTTTATTAGATATGGGATAAAACAAAAACTCAAACACAAAAAGTTACTATTAATTTCAATTAACCTGTATTTTTTTATTATTGTAGAATATTGTTGGTAACTTGTATGTTTTCATAACTAAAAATAGTTTTAACAGGTGCATTGCACCTTGTGATCCTTACTCCATTCCATCATGCCAGTTCTATTACTTACGCCTCAAATAAGAAGTGATCTCTTTCTATGTATGTATGTTTTTAGAACTAAAAATGTACTTTCATTTTGTTTCAGGCATCGTTAAATGAAATTCTGATAAGAGGAATGGCCACAAGACCACCCTAAGGCACAAAGTATTATGAAATGCATTGTTGAAATGATCTACATACTTAGATCTTCAGCCATACTCTATTGTCGTGAATGTAGGCTTTCAATGGCTCGTAAAGCAGTTGGCTCCAAACTATAAAATGCCTTCTCTAAAACACTTTTTTACTAATGTTGTTCATCTGATGTATGAAACTTAAAACTAAAGTATGAATTAGAACAAGTAGACCTCATCAGTCTAACTACAGATGGTTGGGCATGCCAACACAATCGCCAATCATTATACAGTTTGATTGCTATATTTTCGATACCTGACTATAAAATAAAAAATCTCATCTTACAAGTCACTTACTTTCCTGATGTTCATACAGGTAACGAAATCTGCAAATTCTTAAAAGATTCATTGCAAACATGGGAAATCCCACAAGAAAAAATACACATGATCTTGACAGATAATGCAACTAATGTTCTGGTAGGTATTAGAGTTAGAGCTGGCAGATAATAGGCATTTGCTTTGTGTAATACACACAATGCAACTTCATTCATCCAAAAATGGGCCTCGTCGCTGAAGATGATAGAAATCATGTAATGTGCAGAACATTTGTCGAATGGAGCATTGATTCTGATATGCATCCAGAACAAGCAGCGGTAAATGACATGCTTGCCATATTTCAAGCATTAGCAGGTCACTTCCACCACCCTACAAGTGGATTTGCAAAATTTAAGAAATACAGAAACAATTAAATCTACCAGAACATGTCATTATTCAGGATGGTTCTACTACGTGCAACTCAACATACTACATGCTTGAAAGATTTTGCGAGCAAAAGAAAGCTATAGTTTTGTATTGCATTTCAAGAAATCAGACAAATCTGAGTGCTCCAACAGAAAATCAGTGGCAACTTACTGAAATACTAGTCTGCATACTGAAACAATTTGAAAAAGCTACGAAGGATATGAGCGCAGACAGTGCATGTGTATCTCAAATCATACCTTTCATATATTCTATGAAAAAGTTTCTTGAATATGCATATGAAACAGCAACAGGAATAAAACCTATTGTTGAAGAACTCAAAACAGACTTTCTGAAATGTTTGAAAAATATAAGGGAAATGATAGTCTTCAAATTGCAATGATTCTTGATCCTTGTTTCAAGCTAAAATTTGTTGATGAAAATAATAGAACTATAATGAAAGAAGTTCTCCTTTCAGAATACTTCTGCTTCCATTCAGTTTCACAATTACATTCACAAGGAACTCTAGCAATTAGAAATGATTCAATGAAAGTTATGAGACAACTAGTACAGATTTAGACTCGAAGAATTACCTGTGGTATCAGACTGCTGCTTCACCAGCTAAAAAAATGAAGTTAAAATTGATGGAGATGGATACATACAATTTCTTCCAAAAGAGCGACTTGGAAGAATCTGAAGAGAGTGAAATCACAGTAAAGAAAAGATGCAGAAAAAGGAAACAAATGATCTACAATTTCAAAGACTGGAATCATGAGAAAATGACAAGAACTAATAACATAACTATGATTAAACTTAAAACATGAAACTATGTAGTAGTTATTAGGTGTTCATTAACTGATATACAATACTTCAATGTTACAGTTTACTGTAGTTAAATAACTCTACATAAATTCAAGCATCCTAAAATTAACTTTCTAAATTCCATCTCATAAATCACAATGTTTCATTTCGGTAGGGATGAAGACAACTTCTACCCAAGTCTTCCACATCTTTCAATGAAAGAATGCCCCTACAAATGGTGAAGTGCATACAAGTATACATGTATGGAAAAAGAAGGTAATCGTTGGGACCTGGCCAGGTTTGCTAGGAAAATTCTCTCTGAACCTACCTCATCAGTCATGAGTGAAAGGTTATTCAGCAAAACAGGACAGATTTACAAAGCGAAGCAAAGCAGACTGCTTGTCAAATATGGAGTAATAACAAGGAAAGAAGGTACCCTAGGAGACCTTACGGTCCATTCAAGGAGGGTACCTTTTGCCTAGCAATTGAGCGGGCACATGGCTGCACAATTGTTTGGCGTCCCTAAATGGCCACTTTTCAAGACCTTGTCTAGTCTTGACTTGAACTGGTCAACAGATTCACTGTTGACAACTTCCACTAGAAGTGTGTTCCAACTACCACAGATATTGTAAGTGAAAAGTTTTCCACACAGATCACGGTTGGAACGCTTCAGTTCAAGTTTGAAGCCGTGATTGCATGTTCTGTTCTCACTGAGTGTGAAAATATCCCAGTAGTCAACATTGTCCAACCCTCAAAGTATTTTGTAAACTTCGATGAGCTGACCACGCAGTCTACGGGTTTCCAGCGAGAACAGATCTAATTCTCTTAGTCTACCCTCATAACTTTTATGTTGGATAGGGGGAATCAGCTTGGTTGCCCTGGTTTGTACGCGTTCCAATCTCGCAATGTCCTTTCACCATGAAGGACTCCAAAATTGTACAGCATACTCCAGGTGCGAATGGACAAGTGAATTGTACAAGCACAGTACAATCTCCTGGTTCCGATATCCAAACTGGCGCTTAATATAGCTTAGCATCCTTTGGGCCTTTTTCTCCGCCTCAATGCAATGTTTCGAGAACTTGAGGTCACTAGTGATTGTTACACACAAGTCCTTCTCAGTGTCGGTGGATTCAATAGGAGTGCCCCTAAGGATATACTGAGATTGGGGGGTTTCTGTGGCTGATATGCATCACTGCATTTGTTCACGTTAAAAGGCATTTGCCACGTGTCCAACTACTCCCCAATCTTCCCAAGATCTTCCTGCAGGCGGGCAGTATTTCCATCCTTTGCAACATTCATACCATGCTTGGTATCGTCAGCAAATTTGGAAATCTTGGCAATCATGCCACCGTCCATGTTGTTGACGTAGATGATGAATAGTAGTGGTCCCAGGACAGAACCTTGAGGCACCCTGCTAGTAACAGGCACCCACTCAGAAGCCTGTCCATTCACCACCACCCATTGCTGTCTGCCACTCTTAGCCAGTTCTCCAGCTGGCTATTTTTCCATCTATGAGCAGCGCTCGCACTTTCCGGAGGAGGCAGCGGTGTGGTACCTTATCAAAGGCTTTCTGAAAGTCTAAGTACACCACATCCACCGCCTTGTCCCGATCGTGCTCACTGAAGAATTCCACAAGGTTCGTCAGGCATGACCGTTGCCTTCGGAAGCCGTGCTGGAAACTCCTCAGTAGCAGGTTTGACTCTAAATACGACGTTATTTTGTCCACCATCATGCTTTCCATGAGTTTACCGACTATCGAAGTCAGACTGATAGGTCGGTAGTTCGACGGTTGGCTACAGTCTCCTTTCTTGAAGATAGGAGTCACCTCCGCCTCACACCAGTCTCTAGGAATGCATTCGGTCCGGATTGACATGTTGAAGATTGCGCTCAGGTGTCATGACACTTGATCGCGCACTTCTTTTAACACTTTAGGTAGAAACCCATCCGGGCCAGGCGACTTATTCGTCATTAGGTCAGTGATCTTTTTTATTTCCCTTTCGGTGAAGTACATATCCTCCAGCTTTTCCCCCGAGTAGAAATCCATTGGCTGGGGGATGAGACCACACTCTTCAGTAAGCACTGAAGAGAAGTAGTCGTTGAGGAGGTTAGCATTTTCTGCATCTGAATGCAGAAAATGGTTTACGGCTGTTCACATATCCAAAAAACACCTTGGGATTCTCTTTACAGAGTCTTGCCACTTGGAGTTCCTCAGACCGCTTAGCCGCCCTTATGCTGGACTTCACTCTCCCGGATAGCCTCCGGTATTCGTCAAAGTCACCCGAGATCTTCGATTGCCAGTACACAGTTCTCTTCTTCCTAAGCAGTTAGCCAATTTCTCGATTAAACCACTTTGGTTGAACAGAAGACCGTCAGGGACATTTCAGAGGGATGAAACGCGATTGAAGACTCATGAATGTGGTTTTGAAACTGTTCCACGTGTCTTCAACAACATTGCACACTTCTAGCCTCGCGTCAGTCAGTCCAGCACGAAGACCTGCAAAGTCTGCTCTTTTCAAATCGAGTTTCCTTGATTTACTATTTGCAGGCCCTGCCTTCGGGACTTTGACTACAAATCTAATTAGTCGGTGGTCACTGCCACCGAGCTCTTCGCCAACAGAGAGGTCCTGAATGATGTCATCCTCAGAGGTAAAAACCAAGTTGAGGATATTGTCTCCTCTCGTTGGCTCTCTCACCCATTGAGTCAGGAACTCGTTCATGAACTCCAGGAGTAGTGTGTTCTTGCCACAGGGTTCTCTGGTTTTCCAGTCAACTTGTGTGTTGAAATCCCCCATGACGATACACACTCTGTCTTCGACAATTCTCCAAGTACCTGGTACAGATATCTGTCCTTTTCAACGAGTTGGGTAGGAGGTCTATAAGGACCAGGGTCCTGTATTTGGCAGGACCTATCTCTAGGTCAACACCTAGTAGTTCATGGTCGGATACGATGTTGCAATCCGTCGAGTTGAGAGTATCCTTGACATACAACATCACATCGCCACCCTCTCTGTCTGACCTATCTTTCAGGAAGAGCTGGTAACCGAGAATCGTGAATTCACCTTCAAAATCTTGGCTTGAGGTTTTTATCCACGACTCCGTTATGGCCACCATCTCAGGTTCTAGAAACTTGTTTCTGATAGACCTCGCATTAAACAGAAGAACTTTGAGGGAGTCCCCAACTGTAGGACTCTCCACGCTCTTCCGTTTCCCACTTTCTTTCTCTGTGGCGGGGTCACTCCCCTCTTTGTGACTTCAGAAAAGGTCGTTCCTGAGGTAACACGGGTGTACTGGCGTACGTCCTCCTTTACTCGGGGTCTGACACTTCTTTGAGTCCGCTCCACAACATCCTGGATCATGTTCACGAGTACAGCTTTCCCTTTAAAGGAAAGATGCACTCCGTCCCTTTTGTACAGGTCGTTTCTCCCGTAAAAGGTGCAGTAGGCGTCTACAAAAAAGACTCCTTCCGCCGTACAAAGATCTCCCAGGTGTTGGTTAATGGAGCAGTTCCTCGCGTGAGCATTGCGGGATGGACCTTGTCTTGGGAGTATCCCGACGATGACACATCTGCAGGTTTTTAGCGCATAGCATCAACTCCACCCATAACCGTGGTCAGGATCTTCCCGCTGGCGCCTATTTTACCTCCTCGTAGGTAGAGATCGTTGCCACTTGCCATGAGGGCAAGTGGCTTTTTTTAAACTATAATTTGAAAAGTTACATTATATAATATCTTAACATTCCCTTGTTTAGATATCCATAGTATTAGTATAATAACATTTAAAGGAATCTTTTTTTTATTTGCATTTAATTCTTCAAAAAGATTTCAAACATCTAATATTTTTTAGGTTAGTTCAGTCTTATCACTTTAACAGAAATAATGTATTAATTCTTTAATAGTAATAATTGTATTAATTTCTATGTTAGCTATAATTAGCACATGGAGGAACAATTTTTAGTTGCACTAACATTTCATTGTTTGTAATGAAATACTTTTTTGTAATTTGTATACAGTGTTTTGAATGATGAATGAATAGTATGAGTAAAAATGCCTTTTCTTACTCTTTCATTACAGTGTGAAAAAATGTGATGGGTGGATAGACAGACACAAGTAGTGGCAACAGCCAGTATCCTTAATTAGACCAAAACCTAAAAAGACTGTAGCTCATAAGTCATAATTATATGATTTTTGTTATAAAACTCAATATCTTGATATATACAAGAAAAACAGTCTTTCCTTTCAAAAGTGTTAATAATTTAAAAAAAAAATATATTCTAATTTGTAGCTGCACCTCAAATTATAAATTAAAAACGAAAACTCCAACAAAAATCAACTTCATACTTCAGCTCAGAAAGATGCCAAAGCCAAAACTTCGGTACATCCCATTTGGCACTGAGGACACTTTCCTGCAGGACCCCCTCTTCCAGCTCCATTGGTCCAGAGAAGGTTCCCCCTACCTGTATGTGGAATCACTGATCTTGCGAAAATTCAGATATTAGGATTGGGATGCATCCCCATCATGTGGAGAGTCTCCATGATACCGTATCGCCATACGGTATCATAGGCCTTCTACAGATCGAAAAACACCGTGGCGTAGTGCTGTCTACGAAGGAAGGCCTCGCATACGGCATTTCCAGTAGGAGCAGAGCATCCGACGTGGAGTTGAACTTGCTGAAGCCGCACTGTGCAGAAGACAGATGGCCTCTGCTGTCAAGAAAAAAGACTAACCTAATATTTACCAATTTCTCCATCAACTTGCACACCCAAGAGGTTAGAGAGATTGAGCGGAAACTGGCCGGAGTAGAGTGATCTCTCCCCAGTTTGCAAAAGGTGAGCACAGTAGCGAGTGGTCAGGAATCCGGATGGAGACCTTCCACCCAGATCAGATTGAACAAATCTAACAGAAAGGCCATGCCTCGACCACCCAGGTATTGAAACATGGCATAGGGAGATCATCCGTAACAGGGCCGGTGTCCACGCATGAAGCGAGAGCAGAACACAACTCACTCAATGTAAACATGCCAATGAAGGGTTATCCGCCTCTTGAGCTAGTGTCCAAGAGGGGAGGACTCCACAATGGATGCAGGTCAGAGATTGCAGTCCACTTCTTCTGAAGAATGGGAGGGAGGTCCCTGCGAGAACTTGCCCCGAATCCATTTGACTCGCTTTCACACCTCATTAAGTGAACACACATATGCACACCAGGAAGAGCAGCATGCATGCTTCAAGACATACCAGAACCTAGCAAATGCTAGATAAAATTCACCGACAATGAAAGTGTTTGGGCCACGCTTATAGCACATGTAGAAATAATGCCTCTTTTTGAGGGCCGCCTCACATCCAGCTGACCGGCACAGAAGAAATCAATGGCATCATCCACCGACTTAAACTCCTTGACTGAGACAGAGAAATCAGTCACTTCCTGAAATGTGGACCACCGTGCATGTGGCAAACATCAGCGGGTGAGCTCTAACATAACATAACATAACATAATTACACGGATGACAAAAGCCACAAGGGCCTATCAAAGGTCATCCGCCTCCGTCAAAACCCACCCACAAAAAGCACCATCACCAGGGGAAGACAAAATCAAAGTCCCCCACAATATAATATAACGGATGACAAAAGCCACAAGGGCTCATCATAGGTCATCCGAGTCAAGCGGCCTCTTTTTCAAGGCACCCAAACTCCCAGGAAAACTACATCCAGAGGATTGCATCCAGAAACAAGGGTATCACCAATCAAGGCTTGTCAAGAACTAAATCATGCAGCTATAGATATATACAAACAATATTAATATATACAAAACTTAGGAACCATCACAACCTTCCCTTCCCATAAACTCATCCAACCTACTCTTAAATACATTTAGATTTGGACTACCTACTACCCTCTGCGGCAATTTGTTCCAGAAGTCTACCACTCTATTGGTGAAAAAATATTTTCTTAAATCCAACCTACACCCTTGCTTTTTAATTTTCAAGTGGTGACCTCTAGTCCGATTTCCATCATCTAACTCAAAAAACTTGCTAACATCCAATTTATCTATCCCGGAAAAAATTTTAAACAGCTCAATCATATCCCCTCTCACACACCTCCTTTCGAACGAGAACATATTTAATACCCTCAGTCTATCTTCATATTCAAGGTGCCTCAGGGAAGGAATAATCTTTGTTGCCCTCCGTTGCACTGACTCAAGAAGGTTAATATCGTGTCTAAAATGTGGGGACCATGCCTGTATACAGTACTCTAGATGTGGCCTAACATAAGAGTTATAGAGTTTAAGAATAACCTCCTTACTTTTGTAACTGACATTTCTCTTAATAAAACCCAGCACTCTATTTGCCCTATTTCTTGCTTCAATACACTGCTTAGAAAACCTTAATGACTTATCTATTACTACTCCTAGATCTTTCTCATCCTCTACTGAGCTCAGCCAATGCCCATCCATTTCATAGTTAAATTCTCTATTATCTTTTCCCATGTTAATAACTTTGCACTTATCAAGGTTGAAAGTCATTTGCCACTTATGTGCCCAGGATAACAATTTATTTAAGTCCCCCTGCACTTTAAAATTATCATCAATATCTTTAACTACAGCTGCTAATTTGGTATCATCCGCAAAAATTGACACTTTATTATTAACTGCCTCCCCAAGATCGTTTATATAGATGACAAATAATAATGGACCGAGAACTGATCCCTGAGGAACCCCACTGATAACATCCCTCCACTCTGACTTTACACCATTTAGCACTACCCTTTGCTTCCTGTCTTTCAGCCACTCAGCTATCCAATTTGAAACACCCCCACATATCCCAATCATTTTTAATTTATGAACTAGTCTCCTGTGTGGTACCTTATCAAATGCTTTACTAAAATCTAAGTAAATTATATCTACATTCTCTCCCTTATCTACTTGATCTGTTACAAACTCCAGAAAGTCTAGTAAGTTAGTCAAACATGATCTACCTGATCTAAACCCATGCTGAGCATCGCTGATTAACCCCTCCCTCTCTAGATGTTGGCAAATCCCTTTTTTAACTATTTTCTCAAGAATTTTACAGACTACAGGAGTTAGGCTAACCGGTCTAAAGTTATTTGGATCCTCTTTACTACCCTTCTTGAAAATGGGGACTACATTCGCTCTCTTCCAATCATCGGGTATTTCTCCATATTCCAATGACCTAGTATATAACTTGTCCAGAGCTATTGAGATACTTTCTACCCCTTCTTTAAGTATCCTAGAATGAATATTATCAGGGCCGGAGGCCTTGGTAGTATCTAAATCACCTATTAGTCCTTTTATCATCCTCCGATCCACACAAATGTTAGTAAACACCTCTTTTCCTGACCTATGAGTACTATACATAGGACTATTTAGTTTCTCTTTTGTAAATACTGATGCAAAATGACCATTTAGTACCTCAACTATTTCCTCATCAGTTTCTCTCACAAACCCTTCATATTTGATAGGTCCTATTTTAACTCTGCCACACTTGTTATTAATTTTATAGTAACTAAAGAACTTTCTAGGATCTTTGTTGCTATCCTGAGCTAATTTAATTTCTGACACCCTTTTGTTCTTCTTTATAATCTTATTTAACTCATTCCTAGCCATTCTATAATCACTTAAATTTTGAATATTATTTTCTACCTGTAATTTTTTATATGCCCTTTTCTTCTCTGAAATTTTTCTAGCTATCTCCTGATTCCACCATAATGGTTTCCTACTTTTGTTCCTAATGGCCTTCATTGGGATACATTGTTCTTGGACTACATTTATTATATGCTTGAAAGTATCCCACATCCCATAAGCATTTTTACCTCTGAATTCTATATCCCAGTCTACCAAATTTAGCAAGCTTCGAAGTTTTACATAATCTCCCTTATGAAAATTTGGAACTTTTTCAGCATTCTCAGTTATTTTACCCTTCTCAATTCCCAAGTTAAAACGAACTATCTGATGGTCACTATTTCCCAATGCTTCCCCAACAGTCAATTCTTGAACTAAATGATCACTGTTAGAAAGTACTAAATCTAATATATTGTCCCCCCTCGTTGAATCGTTAACAAATTGATTCAAAAAATTATCCTCAAAGCATTCTATGAACCTGCCACTTGTTCTATCCCTACCTATCATATTTTCCCAGTCCACAGAGTTTAAGTTGAAGTCCCCAATAATAACTGCATCTGTTTCACATCCCTTACTTATTTCCCTTATCATTAGTTCATCTATATCATCAGTCTGCCCAGGTGGCCTGTAAAAAGCTCCCAAATGCACCATTCTATTTTTACTGAACCTAATATCTATCCAAAGTGACTCAACTCCATCCTGCTTTATTGAAGTATTTAAACTTGAAACAATGTTGTTTTTTATATAGATAATTATTCCTCCACCAATCCTACCTGTCCTTTGACTAATGTACATATTATAGCCCTGAAAATCAAATTCACTTATAGTGTCACTAAATTCTATTTCATTAACCCATGATTCAGTAACGCATAATATATCTATATCCTCATTGCTAATATAACTAAATAGCTCATCCTTCTTGTTTCTAAGACTACGAGCATTTGTATAGAAACAATTTAACCCCCCTATCCCTGAAGCACCTCTTGAAACTTGAATGACCTCACCTCTATCGCCTTGGAACCTATTTCTGTTATCTGCCAAGTCCATTCTACTTTCAGTACTATAATGTCCTCTCATAATTCCCTGACCACTATTAGTATCTAGTTTCCCGCCCGCAAAGACCTAATAACACGATCATACTCCTCCCACAACACATCTACCCTCCTCCTACTCAAATGCAGTCCATCCATCGCATACATTTCTTTCATTCCAACAAACCTATCCCACACATCCACAAACATGACACCTTCCATCTCACACATCCTCCTCACATAATCATTCAGCCCAATTGCACGAGACATCCATTCTACCCCAACATCCATTCTTGGAAGCACACCTGTCACAACACCTTTCATTCTACTTTCTTTCACCTTTTCAATCAACCTCTTGTACCTCTCACGTAACTCACATGCACCCACTTTCTTCACATCATTCACTCCTACATGTGTAATCACAACCGCATCCCTTGCACAGCCAGACACCAGTTCCTCATACCTATCAGACAGATCTCTCACTCCAGCACCCGGCAAACACACCCTCAAACCATTCAATCTACTTGCATTCAACTTCCTATCTAAATATCTAACTCGCGAATCACCCATCACAAGCACTTCAGTCAGACTCCTATTCCTAACCCCCACAGACCTAACTCCATCCCCACTCCTATTCTCATTCAAACTACCAGTCACTCGAACTCCACCACCACCCCCATCAGTCATATCACTTCCAGTTACTTCCTCTCTTAGGGCACTGAATCTATTAGTCAAGCTAATAGGATCTGTGTCCCTCTGACTCACACACCTATTCTCCCCCTGGCTAACCACCTCAACAGAGGCAACCCTATTCTCACAAAGAACAGGAGAAGCCTCCCTAGCTTCATGTTTCCTAACCACTCTCCACTGTCCCCCATCCTCACTAGGCCTATTTCTAACTAATCTAAGGGGGCTAACTTCACTATCACTAGAACTATCACATCCTACCTCCTCCACTGGCCCTCTACCTTCACCTGAAACATCTAACTGGCCTACCTCACCACCTAACCTATTCCCAGCTCTAGGCCTAACACTAAGTTCCCTCCTGAGCTCAGCAACTAACCCCTCCAGCCTACATATCCTGTCTAAATCCTGCCTTCTCATCCCCTCTAAATCTACAATGCATTCACGCAGCCCACATACAACACATGTATACCCCTCACCTAATACACCACAACCAATGCATACATTCCGACACTCATGCTCACTTTCATCCCCAAACTCCATCACTTATTCAAACAAAGAAAGAATTTAAGTAGCAATAAGAAATAAAAAAAGAAGAGCAACTTAGCTTTCGCTGATTGTGGTGAGAAAAAAAAACAAGAGTGTAGGGTGGGTCTCGAGGCCCCTCCCTGTTTTCTTATCACACATTTGACCTTGACTGCTCCATGTTTGGCCAGCTGTAAGGTGATGTCATCTATGGAGTAGTCTATGAGTTCCCTCGGATAAACCACTCATTTCACTAAGTTCATGGTAGAGTGTGGCATCACACTCACCAGAAGGCTCCTAGGCGAGAAATGGGGTCACATTCGGCTCTCTAACAATCATGCTAGCTGGTGCTCTCCTCTGATGGATTATGATGCCTTTATCAAACATGCTGCCATGAATGGAGCGAATAACTATAAAGCGTTTGAAGGAGGCAGCAGGCTAAAAAATGCCAGGTAATCTCTGAATGAGGGGGCCCCAATGTGATCAAGACTGCCCTGCACACTTACATTTTTGGTCTTAGTCTGGGACTCTCCACTCAGTGGAGCACCTGGGCCGATCTTCACTTGGTCGCTTGCCAAAATGACAGTGGATCCATCCATCCCTGTGGCTCTCATTTGCCATTTTTGTCTTGCAGTTTTTTTTCTTTTTAGAAGAGGAGGGTTGGAAATCAAGCTGCTTTGCTCCTCCGCTGGAAGGAACTCTTAGGCCAGATCCTTCTCAGAGATGGAGAAGATCTTTGCTGTCAAAGGGGCACCAGTTGAGGGAAGAGATCCCTCCTCTCTTTGTGAATCCTCATGGGCCTGAGCTGTCTGAGAAGCTTGCACATGGGTGGACTCGGGTTCTGTGCTTGGTACTGAGCCCAGATTCGACCCCATGGAAGATTCTGCCATCTGGGGGCTGAGTCACCTTACGTGGGGGGGGGGGGCTCCATGTAGTCATCCAGCCCCAAGACATCACAGATCCCATTCGAGGAACTTTCTTGGTGTCTTGGGCCAGCGAACCAGCATCAATCAGGAAAGAGAGC
Source organism: Ceratothoa steindachneri (assembly GCA_963969495.1). NCBI lineage: Eukaryota > Metazoa > Arthropoda > Malacostraca > Isopoda > Cymothoidae > Ceratothoa > Ceratothoa steindachneri. Next base: position 33,753,271 of record OZ018332.1, read on the forward strand.
AAGGCAGGTACACTGACAGCCCCCCCCCCCCTGACAAACTAGTCATGCACGTAAACAGGACATTAGGGGGCATGGGCCAACAGGCCCTGCAATCCCTTGCTCCACTAAGGGGGTTGGTCCTATCGAGCTGCTACCACTGGGAGTGGTCAATTATAGGCTGCCTGCCTGCTTTCTTGGCAGTCCCCTGGAAAAGTAAAGGGGGAATGCCACTGATAAGAGGGAGTCCCCCAAGGGCACCTCCTGAGAAGGGGGTGCTGTATAACCCTCGCTTTAATGATGCATTGCACAGCAAGCACTTAGCTGTTGTCACAGTTGTCTGCTACTTTAAAGAACTGCCAAATTGTGCTCCTATTTGCAGGCAATGCCATTGCATTCTCTTATGACTACTTATTGAGGGAGTGAGTTTTGAAAAAAATAAAATGCAATTAACATATGTGAGTGATATCAATGATGTATAATACTCACAAGTGGCTGGGATTTGAATTTTTATTACTACAAACAAGGATAAGTTGCCTCAAAAACTGAACAGCATTACCCAGTAAAGGAAGTTGGCTATAAAACCTAAGCATATCAAACTTTTAACAATAAGTTAAAACTGAATTTCTATTAAAACAATCTATTGTGTGCCTAAATTCTTTTGTAACATTCAAACGTATGACATTTTTAGGCTTTTAATGTGGCTCTTTCCCTGTTGAAATAGAATAGGCACAAGACCTATCCCAATTGCCATGGGAGAGTGTCTCAAAAGCTACTTGTGTTTTGGAGACGAAATCCAGATGGATTTGGACCAACTATCCGCTTTTAGCTGTACAGTATCAGGCAGTATATAGTACTCCAGAAGGCTTGAAAATCATAGGAAATCCACAGACATTCTTCCAAACTGACCAAGGAACACTCAGTGACATTGATTTTACTGATCAAGATATACATGAGGCCATTACTGAACTGAGCCTAAACTCAGCAGCTGGTCCAAATGGCCTACCAACACTCCTGAAATGCAAAGAAGCACTAGCTCACCCACTGTATTTGCTCTGGCGCAAATACATAAAGGGGGGAGATGGGATAGATCATAAATGGGTCATGGAATACAAACCCCTAAAATTAATGTAACAATAGGTTCAAAATATGCAAATTCATACTATGCAAGGTTTTCACAGAACCTAACCCTGTATATAACAAAGAACTGTATACTTAGATTTTAGCAAAGCTTTTGATAAGGTTGCACATAGGAGACTAGTTCACTAATTAAAGATGTATGGGATATGTGGTAAAGTTTTGAATTGGATAACTGGATGGCTGAAAGACAGGGAACAGAGAGTTGTGCTGAATGGGGTGAGGTCACAGTGGAGGAATGTTATTAGTGGCGTACCTCAGGGATCAGTTTTAGGCTCTTTATTATTTATAATCCATGTAAATGATCTTGGGGAAGCTGTAAATAGCAAAGTGTCAATTTTTGCTACACTAAATTGGCAGCTGTAGTCAAAGAGGTTGAGGGTAGCTTTAAAGTGCAGGGTGACTTAAATAAGTTGTTAGCTTGGGCTCAGAAGTGGCAGATGACTTTTAACCTTAATAAATGCAAAGTTATTAACATGGGGAGAGATAATAGGGAATTTAGCTATGAGATGGATGGATATTGGCTTAATTCAGTTGAAGATGAGAAAGACTTAGGAGTGGTAGTAGATAGGTCACTGAAATTTTCAAAGCAGTGTATTGAGGCAAAAAATAGAGCAAATAGGGTGCTAGGTTACATTAAAAGAAACGTTAGCTACAAGAGTAAGGAGGTCATCCTTAAACTATACAACTCTTATGTCAGGCCACATTTAGAGTACTGTATACAGGCATGGTCACCACATTTTAGACATGATATAAACTTATTAGAGTCAGTACAAAGGAGGGCAACAAAAATAATACCATCCCTGAAGCACCTTCAATATGAAGATAGACTGAGGGTATTAAATATGTTTTCATTTGAAAGAAGGTGTGTGAGGGGAGATATGATTGAGCTTTTTAAAATCTTTTCTGGGATGGATAAATTAGATTTCAGCAAGTTATTTGAGTTAGAAGGTAGTAATAGAACTAGAGGCCACCACTTAAAGATTAAAAAACAGAGGTGCAGACTGGATGTTAGAAAATATTTTTTCACTAACAGAGTGGTGGATTATTGGAATAGTTTGCCACCTGAGACTGTAGACAGCCCAAACTTGAATGTTTTCAAGCGCAGATTGGATGATTATATGGGGATGGAGGGTTAATTTCTTACTTTTTGGTATGTGGATATGTTTCTTGACTCATTCCTGTGGATGCAGTTTCTTTTTATTGTATATTTTGGGGGATTTTGATTTTGTTTTTGACAGACTCCTATGGAGGCTTTAAATTATATATTGTAGATGCATGGTTGGACATTCCTATGGATTGTTAAATTGTATATTGTAGCTGCATGATCTGACCAAATCCTATGGATGCATTATATGGGTGGGATTTGATGGATACGGATGACCTTTGATAGGCCCTTGTGGCTTTTGTCATCCGTTAAATTATGTTATGTTATGTTATGTTATGTCTAGTGAGCCTATTCCATTCATCTACCACACGATTTGTAAACCAATTCCTCCCAATCTCCTTCCTAAACCTATACTTATCAAGCTTAAACCCATTGCTACGTGTTCTGTCATGTTCACTAAGTATAAGAACCTTACCCAGATCCCCTTTATTATATCCTTTTACCCATTTGAAGACTTCAATCAATTCCCCTCTGACTCTTCTCCTTTCCAATGTATGTAGATTTAGTTTTCTGAGCCTTTCACCATAAGGTAAGTTCCTTAGCCCACCAATCATCTTTGTCATCCTTCTCTGCACAGACTCAAGCAAATCAATATCCTTCCTATAATATGGTGACCAAAATTGTACTGCATAGTCTAGATGAGGCCTAACTAGCGCCAGATACAGTTTTAGAATGACTTCAGCACTCTTATTGCTTACACTCCTCCTAATGAATCCCAATATCCTATTAGATTTATTCTTAGCATTTAGGCATTGCTTTCTAGGACGAAGGTCTGAACTTACCAAAATACCCAAGTCCCTCTCACAATCGGTCCTCCCTAAATTTCTCCCATTTAATTTATAACTATTCAGTGGATTATTTCTACCTATACTAAGTACACTACATTTGTCTATGTTAAACTTCATTTGCCATTTCTCAGCCCAATTGGACAGAATGGTCAATTCCTCCTGCATTACAACAGCATCAGAATCAGCCCTAATGGCCCTACCTAGCTTAGTATCATCAGCAAATTTACTCAGGTCACTACTTATACCTATGTCAAGATCATTAATATAAATTAAGAATAGCAAGGGACCCAAAACAGATCCTTGCAGAACTCCACTGCTAACACACCCCCACTCAGATTTAACTCCATCTATACTAACTCTTTGCTGTCTGTCACCAAGCCATGACTGAATCCACCTAAATATACTGCCATCGATCCTGTGTGCTTTAACTTTGCTCAGAAGCCGTAAGTGTGGCACTCGATCAAAAGCCTGAGTTTCATTAAATTGGGGGGGGTCTGGGGGGCACAGCCCCTCAGTATATAATCCTAATTGTTATAATGTTCTGACGTTTACAGAGGGGAATGCTTTAACTACATCATGTCAGGGTCTTTAATCGTTTTGCAAATTTTAATAGGGGTGGGGGGTGGGGGTATGACGTCAGAAATGCTTAATTTCAATTTTTTCATACTTAATAGCTTTTTATTATCCCCATTCGGAGTCATTTTTATTTTTCAATATATTTTTCCCCATTTTACTCTTTTTATTACCTTATTTTATACAATTAAATGTAATTAGCTAGATCATTTCAAGGAACTACTTGTTTTTTAGCAGTTTGGGTGTCAAACATTCCCCTTTTACGCAGTTTGAAAATTCTCAATCGCACGTCTTCTCCGCAGTTTCAAAATGCAATTGAATTGTCAAGTTTGTCCGTCGTCTATTGCGGAATTATTAAGCCTAGTTTCTGCTAGAGATAAATTAAACAACTTTTTGGAAGTGCATAATTTAGTGCGAACTAAAAGTGAATGCGAAATCTGTGGCCGGCAATTAGAGGTGACCCCAGAATATTGAACGCGTCTGGCGAGATGCGAGAGGTTCAATTCCCAAATACGGGAGAAAAACCGCTCAATTCGACGCCTATCTTGCAACCGCCATCTTCTGCAAGCGCTTCCCATTGACCAAAACGGGAATTAAAGAACGATTCCACGCCTTCCTCATCGCTATTTCTGAAGTGTACCCCCCCGAAATAAAGTAAGTTAACACCGCTTATCGTTCTTTATTTTTGGATAAGAAAGATGGCGTCAGCTAGATTTCGAATACGACGCAGGCGCGCAAAATAAATAGGCTTCCCTCTCCGCTATTTCGGAATGATAACCAATGCAATTAAGTACGGGAAACGGTAATACTTCAGATTCGTGGCGCACGGTAGATGGCGCTGTTAGTCGGCTACAATTTTGGGCTACAGCCTATCTCTTATGACGTCAGACGGTGCCCCAGATATGACCAATCACGGCGTTATATTGTTTTGTTGTTTTGGGGATTTGTAACTTTTAGTTTGTATTATTTACTAAATATCTGTGCCTCTGCTTATTTATAGTTTTTTCTAAGTTAGGTAAGGTTTCTTGATGTCTTTTATTGTTTTTTTTTGTTTTCGTATATTTTGTATTGTTACGAACGATAACAGCTTCTTACTGGCAACGTCGTAGCTTATAAATAGGACCCGTTTTGCTCTGCGTGCTCTACTTGTGCTTCGTCATTATTCGAATTTGGCTTTATTTTGCATAACCGCGAAAAACCTTTAGATTATCTAGAGGCTCATAAATTAATTAAGAAAACTATAAAATGCCCAAAATACAGTGCGAATTTACATTTTTCGGAAAATTTACTGTTTCGTTGTGATAAGTTCTATTTAAACGAAAACGGTAAACATTTTGCTGGCTATCTCGCAACCGCTCTTTTCGCGAAGAAATTTTCCAGTATCAAAGAGCGATTCCACGAATTTCTGCCCGCTTAAAGTTAGTATGGTTTGTCTTTAGGTTACGTTTTTTCTGCCAGTAAAAAGCTGCTCGTGGGGGAGTAAGCACTGCAGGGAGACCACCCTACGATGACCCTGAGTTTCAATCAATTGGGGGGGGTCTGGGGGGCGCAGCCCACCAGTATATACTCATATACCAAAAAATATTACGCCGATATTGTTCACATCCGACGCTACCGTCTGACGTCATAAGAGATATGCTGTAGCCCAAAATTGTAGCCGACTAACAGCGCCATCTACCGTGCGCCACGAATCTGAAGTGTTACCCGGGAAACAGTGTTTCGTGTTTTTTTCGGGCAATTTGGTAAATAAAATGGCCTACGTAAACAGCATTTTCGGTGGGTTTAATTTCGAGATTTCGTCCCAAAAAATGGCCCCCCAAATTTAATGAAACTCAGGATCATCGCAGTGTAGTCCCCCCATTGTGTTTACCCCCACACGAGCCGTCAACTTAAATGTACTCCAAAAACGTGAAACATTTTGGAACACTGCCGAAATAGTACGTCCCATCGTTCGCGCCGATAATCTACATATTTACCGATTATTGGAATAGTTTGCCATCTGAGACGGTAGATAGTCCAAACTTGAATGTATTCAAACGTAAATTAGATGATTAAATGAGAAGACAGGGTTAACTTTGGGGGCTATTCTGGACTCATTCCTGTGGATGGTTTTTAATTATTGTATATTACGATTGATTTGGATTTTGACCAGTCTTGATGATGATGCTTTTTGTTTTTGATACATTCCTGTGGATGGTTCGAATTGTAGATGCATGATCGGACAAAATCCTATGGATGCATTTTGTGCGTGGGCTTTGACAGATGCCGATGACCTTTGATAGGCCCTTGTGACTTTTGTCATCCGTGAAACTATGTTATTTTATGTTACGTTATATCCCGATACAAAGGGTGGCTCAACAACCTGAACCTGAACAAGTTCAGTTCAGTTTAGTTCAGTTTGAAGTATTGCCTTTACATCTGCACCTCTTTTGTATTTATTTATTTGGTTTTTTTATCATTCCATTTTAAGGAGACTGTAGCAGTTATTATTTAATTATGATCATATTAAATACTATCCGGTGTCATCCTGGTCATTGTGACTTCTAAGCATGAACTCATTAGGTGTCAGGATTTTCCCTTTTATTTGAGATTCGTTCTTTGTAGTTAAAATATGTTACGTTGCATGGCTTTTTCTTTTAGCTGCCTTTGTCGACCCTTCCGCATTCTATATACAGTTTCTTTTTTTAATTCTTGATTTTTGTATCAAATAGTATTTTTTCAATCTTTTCTAGGTTTGTGATATTTATCGGATCTTGTATTTTCAGGTACTTTCTTTCATTTTTGAGACTATTACATTCTAAGAGGAAGTGACTGAGGTTTTCTTCCCTTCCTCCACACAGATCACATTCATCACAACTATTCTGCAATTTATTTCTGTCATTCAATGGTAGACAATTCACCCTAGCACTATAGTATATTATTAATGATGGTCTATTGTCATAAATTGTCTCCTCTTTTATTTCTTTCTTAAAGTTTTGCTATATATATATATATATATATATATATATATATATATATATATATATATATATATATATAATGAATTTTTATTTGCAAGGTCTCTTTTCCATAATTTTCAATCCCATTCTTTAAATGTTTTTGCAATATCTTCATATTTCATTTTTTTTTTATCATTTCTAGATCAATTCCTAATTCTTGAAATCTGATTTTAAAAATTATTTATCCATTTATTTTTATTATCCTTAGAAATTATATCAAGAATTCTTTGCATTAGATCATTCTTACTCTCATAAATACATTTAATATATCTTATTTGTCCTTCAAATATTCGTCTCTTCATCAAGGATACAACGATTTCTCCTCTTAAAGTACTAATTGCAGCATAACTTGGTGGACCCAGTATCTGTTGATATACCTTATTTTCAATAATTTGTAACTTATTAATCTCATTCTCTGTCATGTTTATTATGTTTAACCCTTGCAGTATTGAAGGCAACACTAGGCATTTCCAGAATGTTTTTCCTATCATTGTTTTATTGGAACCTTTTGAAATTATTGAATAGGTTAAGTTTGCCAAGCTTTAAGCCTTTTTGAAAATAATTTTTTTATATGTCTTAAGACAATTTCTTTTGTTATCAATTATTATACCTAGATGTTTAATTTTGTGTGTTACTTTTATTTTGACAATTTTGATGGCTGATGACTTTTAACCGAAAAAAATGCAAAGTTCTTAACATGGGAAGGGGTAATAGGGAATTTGGCTATGAAATGGATGGGCATTGGCTCAATTCACTTTAGAATGAGAAGGACTTAGGCATAGTAGTAGATAGGTTACTGAAGTTTTCAAAGCAGAGTATTGAGGCAAAAAAAAGAGCAGATAGGGTGGTAGGATACATTAACAGAAATGTTAGCTACAAGAGTAAAGAGGTTATCCTTAAACTCTACAACTCGTAGGTTAGGCCCCATTTAATCAATATTTTTTGCTTATTTCTGTTATTAATTTTAAGTTTTTATTAGCATTTTCTAGACTTGTGCAGAGTAGCAGTCCCTGATCAGCAAAGAAGAGACTTTGTATTCTTATATTTTCATCAATGAAGCCATGTCCTTTTTCTCTTAATTCTGTTATCCTTAACTCTATAATTTAACTTGGTGAATTTTTGAAATTTTGAAAAATTATTTTTTGCTTAGTGAACAAGTAACCTTTCATGTTTTTGAGTTTAGGTTTATTTGAAACTTTTATTCGCAGGGCTTTTTTTTGTATGTTTCGAGCTTTTATCAAAGTTCTTTTTAAGAGTTCAGAAAAATAAATATAATTATCGAATGATTTGGAATGAAAAAACATACAAATCGTGAAGTTCAAAAAATGTATGAAAATTAGGGCTTTGACACTTTTTTACTTACATTTCGTATATAAAACAAATTTAGATGAAAAAAGAGTTCTGACGAAGGTTTTTCTATATATCAAACCGGGTGAAATAACTTAAAAAATAGGTTCCAGGGTGTCTATGTTGAAAAAATTGTTTGGAAAATTCTCAACTATATAAAATCTTCAAGGGATAAAGACAATATAATAAAAGGTGAAATAACTTTTAAAAAAATGTCTCAGGGTATCTATGTTGAAAAAGTTGTTCAGGGTGTTAAAATAAAGAGTCTATAGAGGGGATAAAAAAAGCGGTTTAGAATAGCAAATAGGCCGTAGGTCACACGCCGAAGGAGTGCCTGTGGAACCCAGTTCTTTCTGGAAGAAAGAATACGAAGTATGACTTGTTATCATATAAGTTATAATTTTAAATAATGTTTTTGAGCAGTACATCCTTGTTTAATTCCACTTGCAACATTTATCTTCGTTTTTTTATCCGGGATCTTTAATTTAGTATAATCTCCATTGTATATTTTTTCTATTGCATCTATAATTGTATCATGTGGAAAGTGTGAAAAAAATGATAAAAGAAACACAAAATGGCATCGCGTGTGAACTTATGGGGGGCTCTTTTTAAAAGTGGTCCCTAATTATGAGGGAGCTTTGAAGGTAATCGTGAGGACAACCCAGGAGCCTTGGATGGGGGACGCTGGTTGCCAGTAATGGTGATAGATTACCGGGTTATGGCGTAATCTTTTGGCGAGGACTCCGGTTGATACAGATGGCCAGGATGGTTTGCGTGCCCTTCCTTAATTCCCACGAGAGTAATTTGTTGATTGCTATGGGGTGCCCTAAGCCGAGGGGTCGTATTATTCTAGCGACGGGGTCAAAATAGCCCGGAGGATGGGGATAAACTACACAAGGGTAGAACACCGGTATTTCGGGAGTTGCGTAATGGCGAGGAATTGCGATTAACGAGGAGAATAGTGCAACGGCTGTTTTCCAGATTAATAAGGCCTTGAAGCAGGAAGATTGAGGAACGTCAGGATATTGAAGTCACCAAAGCAAATATAAAATTATTATTGAACTAGATCTTATTGCACTTTACAGAAGTTCTTTAAATAAGTTTTAAGTTCTAAGTTCTGACATAAATTAACTTCGAGGTCAAGTGTGAGCAAAGTCTAAGGAGGTCGGATGAATAAAGCCTTTAAGAGTTACACCTTAGTGTCTGCGTTATGTACACAACTATATACAAAGATGAATTACGCGATTCTGAGAGATCGGACTAACGATATATAACGCGATATATTGCTATATAAAACAGTAATCTAATTCTCCTTCTCGTTCTCCTCTTAAGGTGTTTGAATAAGATGTTTTCTTTTAGTTCAGTTGTCACCTGAGAAAAAAAAGGAAAAAAAGGAAAAAGAAGAAAAAGAAAAAAGAAGAAGAAGAAGAAAAGGGTGTTCAGGCTGTTAAAATAAAGAGCCTATAAATGGAATTAAAAAAGGCGGTTTTTAAGCCACGTCTTACAAGTTCCTCGTCCAACTAAGCTACACCTCCCTCTTATGTACCAGCCTGTTTATTTGTCGGTATTAACATAACTCGACTTTTGATTGACTACTGCCGAATATATTGATAAGAAAGGCACCCAGACTATTGGGGAAAATCCTCTGTGGGCGGTGGCATGTTGCCATGGAGACAGCTTCCTAACCTGGCTTCTATTTGTTTAATAATGATAGCTAACCGGTTTATTCTGGATTCTTCTTTGATTATTATGTTTGCCAAAGATTGCCTCGACCAACTCTAACAAAGATAATTGTGCCCCATTTACTATCGTGTGACATTCTCGTAAACGGCGCTAACTTTACTTCTCTCCCCCCTCTCTCTCTCTCTCTCTCTCTCTCTCTCTCTCTCTCTCTCTCTCTCTCTCTCTCTCTCTCTCTCTCTCTCTCTCTCTCTCTCTCTCTCTCTCTCTGTACTTTGTGTGTGTTGTGACTCTCGCGTGTGTCGTATTTTGGACGTACACGCCGGTTACTACAATCGTCCGCCTTTAACTCGACGGAGTCGTTTACCTGCTGCTATTGCACCTTAACCTTTACAAAATTTGGTTTTCTACATTTAATATCTTATTTTCTTAGGTTAACAATTGTTATGGATTTTTAAATCCTTCCTTAATTGCTATACGTAGCATTCAACCTAGATTAATACTCGTTACAGCTAATTAACATTTACAATAAGTTCGACAATGTTTATGCAACAATTTATTTATTTTATTCGTTACTTTGGATGGAAGTTGTCTATTTTAATTACACATTTATAGTTCTTCCCATCTTGGTACCTCGTGACGACTTTGCGTCTGAATATCACGAACTTCGCGATATGAATCTTATATAATTGCACCTTATGTACTCTTTTTATTTATATGGGCACACTGTCTTATAATTTTAGGCTAAGTATTATTCATTTAACACTTTGTTATTCGCCTCTCAGTAATAAATATATATGTTGTATTTAGCGAATTTAATCCTTCTTCCCGCTCGCGATGAAGTACGTTCCTCTTGCGGCTCCTCTGCTCTAGGCGAACGGCCAGGATCAGGAGTTTCGGTCCCCCTTCCAGTTGCGGGTTCTATTTCCCCAGCAGGGTCGGGTCTCGGCCTCTTCTGGGCGGTTCGGGACACCGGGAAACTCCGATCGCCGTCCCGAGAGTCCTCAATTGCCTGGGGTAATCGTGCCGGTTTCAACCGGTCAATTGAGACGGTGTTCATCCTTCCGTTGGGGAATTGTAGTGTGAACACCTTACTGCCGCGTTCGATAACCATGGAGGGGCCCGCATAAGGCGCCTCGAGAGGTCTTTGAACATGGTCTATTTGCACCCACACGCGTGATATTTTGGTCGCAAAGGTGGGCATCATTCTTCTGTAGTATCCCAACATTGCCAAGTAACGACGCAGTCCTTTACAGTCTCTTGGCTTTGGCAATTCTTCAATTTACCTTATTTTAAGGACAGAAGGACATATGCCGTTTTGCGAGATTTGATGGACCAGGAACGTGATTTCCTCTTTCGCCAACTCGCATTTTTCTAAGGAAATTCTGAGGCCTCTCTGCGATAATTTTTCATGGAGATGATCTACCAATTTTGCGATCCGTGGTGATGGATATCGGTCGGGCTTTGTAATGGCCTTTAGAGCTCTATACTTCCCGACATCCTGTACTCACCGGTGGTCTTCTTGGGTACCACATCTATCGGTGAGGCCCACGGTGACTTTGATGGCGGGATTACTCCTTCTTTTAAAATGTCCTCAATTGTTCCCTTTGCTACTTTCAGCTTTTCCGCCGTCAATTTCCTAGGCCGCGCAAATGTAGGTGGGGCACTGCCGGTATCAATATTATGCTCCACTGTTTGGTCCATTGCTGGTACCGTTTGAGCGGGAGCTGGTCTATACAGTGCGTCTTATTTTTCCGATATTTTTCGACATGATTTGGGTACATTTTGGAGGTCTGTTCTTATCAACGATATGGATGGTTCCTCGGAAGTTTGAACCACTGAAGCAAGCTTGGTGTTTCGATCCAGCAGCTTATTCCAGGCGCAATCTACGATTAGATCGAAGTGCTTCAAGAAATCCATCCCCAGGATTGGTGCGGTGATGTATGCTACAACGAAAGACCATCGAAATGACCTTAAACTTGGAATGGCCAAATCCGCACTCATTTTCCCGTGGATTTTAATATTCCCGCCGTTTGCGTTTAAAAGATTATGCAACTTTCTTTGATGTTGCTGTTATTAGCAATGCTGGCTGGGATGATTGTAACACTCGCCCCCGTGTTGATCAGGAATTCGTACCTCTTGTTGTCGATTTTTGCGGCTAATTTGAAAACGGCCAGCATGCCCGCTGCCGCAGTGGCTAGGACACGCCTTCTTAGTTTTCCATGGACGATGGTCTAGATAAGGGCTGAATTTGTAGATCCTCCTTTTTCTGTGGCCATTTGCACCACGGCTTACACCACTTTTCAGTGTCGCCGTAATAGAAATGTGCACGACACACTATTGGCCTCTGGTCCTTCTTAAATGGACGCACGTTCACTGGGGTGAGGTTTAATTTGCCACCATGATTTTGATTACCACTCCGCGCCGCACTCGCAAATTGTTTCTCACGCATTACCGCCGGACCGCACGCATTTTCCGCACTATTCACATTAATGCATTGTTCTTTGTTAAAAATTATTAATTCGTCCGCGAGTTTACCGATTTGTGTTAACGAGAGGTCTTTTTGAGTGGCAATTATCGGTGCAATGGTGGGAGGCAATGATTGAATAAATTTATGCCTCACAAGTTTCTCACCTACTCCAAGCTGCAAGGCTGTGCGCCTCAGTTCCTCCAAACTTCGCGAAGTACGGCCAGTGAAAGTCGATGGATGGGGCTGTTATTCTTTCGAATAAGTCTGGTTTAGTCTTCTCGAATAGAGTTACAACTTCAGCCTTCAATCTCTCGTAGTTTTTATCTTCAAAAATGTATGCAGGCAGGCGGTTCACTGTTTCAAGGGGTATTGAGGCCAATATTTGGTAATATTTTGTTACCTCCTTGGTGATTTTTGAATTGTAGAATTGAGACTCTATAATCCTAAAACAACCCGTCACTGCAGCGTCGTTGAATACTGGAGCTTTTATCGTCACGGCACTTTACTGACTCTGACTCGCCTTACCTCGTCTGGTTGACTTCCATTTTCTTTCCTCTTCCTTGTGTTTCCTCAAATTATTCACTGTTCTTTCGCTTCTTGTTTTGTTTGGTGGAACAACGGCACTGGTTGCTAAAAATGGACGGTTCTTAATGTAAGGTCGCCAGTTATGGGAGGGGGGCTCTTTCAAAGGTAGTCCCTCATTATGAGGGACCCTTGAAGGTAATCGTGAGGACAACCCAAGAGCCTTGGAAGGGGGACGCTGGTTGCCAGTAATGGTGATAGATTACCGAGTTAACGCGTAATCTTTTGGCAAGGACTCCGGTTGATACAGATGGCCCGGTTAGTTTGGATGCCCTTCCTTAATTCCCATGAGAGTAATTTGTTGATTGCTATGGGGTGCCCTAAGCCAGGGGTGGTCTTATTCTAGCGACGGGGTCAAAATAGCCCGGAGGATGGGGATAGACTACATCAGGGTAGAACACCGGTATTTTGCGAGTTACGTAATCGCGAGGAATTGCGATTAACGAGGAGAATTGCGCAACGGCTGTTTTCCAAATCAATAAGGCCTTGAAGCAGGAAGATTGAGTAACGTCAGGATATTGAAGTGACCAAAGCAAATATAGAATTATTATTGAACTAGATCTTATTGCACTTTACAGAAGTTCTTTAATTAAGTTTTAAGTTCTAAGTTCTGACATAAATTAAGTTTGAGGTCAAGTGCGAGCAAAGTCTAAGGAGGCCGGATGAATAAAGCCTTTAAGAGTTACACCTTAGTGTCTGCGTTATGTACACAACTATATACAAAGATGATTTACGCAAATCTGAGAGATCGGACTGAACGATATATAACGCGATATATTGCTATATAAAACAGTAATCTAAGAATCCTCTTTGTTCTGGCTCCAGACCGTTATATATATTCAATTTAGGCCACGCCTTACAAGTTCCTCGTCCAATTAAGCCACACCTCCCTCTTATGTACCGGCCTGTTGATTTGTCGGTATTAACATAACTTGAATTTTGATTGGCCACTGCCGAACATATTGATAAGGAAGGCACTCTGAC